>CM047744.1:10835074-10852574 GCA_026225825.1 Pistacia integerrima
CTTTACTGGAGGAAGTCAGAGATAAGCAAGTGGCCAATGAGTGGTGTCAGAGAATAGTTCAACAAGAACATGAGGGCAAGGTAACGTAGTTCCATTTAATAGATGGTGTCCTCTATTTCAGGAATCGGTTGTGTATCCCTCAGAATGATGAGTTGAGGAAGAGAATACTTATAGAGGCTCATGACATACCGTACACTACTCATCTTGGAGCAACCAAAATGTATCAAGACGTAAAGAAAGGTTACTGGTGGCCAGGTATGAAGAAGGATATTGTAGAATTTGTAGCTAAGTGCCTGGTTTGTCAGCAGGTGAAAGAAAAACACCAATGGCCGTCAGGGTTACTTCAGCCATGATGCATGATTTCATAAACATGCAAATGTAGCAAGTGTACTAGTCACAAAAAGTAATAAAGTGATAAGTAGAGTATCGTTCCCACGAGGATTGTTGCTAAGCACTAAGTATTCTATCGTTTTCAAGTTGAAGCAATCAAATTCTTTTGGATTAAAGGGAGCAATTTAAACTATAATTAAAATAAAAACAAACTATGAAAGCAAGATTTAAAAATATGGATAAAATCAATTCAAACAAACGGGTAGGGTTTTGACTTCATTCGGACTCTATGGGTTGAACCTAAAGAATTAAACTAAATTCATATTCACATGCATTGATTGTAAATCGAACTCTCTAAAGTGTCCAACATACCTTCTCAGGCTATGTTTTCCTACTCTTCCCTATTAACCTTCCGCACCCACAAATTGAAAGTTAATAAAACTGAGCTCATTAAGCATAAGAATCCTAGATTGATTTCACTGGTTCTTGAATCTATCTCTAGCATCCAATACTACAATGGTGAATACCCATAAGCCTCCAACATGATTCATTTCTCAATCTCATCATGTTCATCACATATAAATAGTAAATTCAGAGTATTCACACAATCAAGCAAGTTCATATGAAAATAAAATTATTCAATCAATCAACCCATGAAATTCCAAACTACAATCAAAACCCTAACCCAAATTAGGTTAGTTCATGTCTAAATCAATAATACAATTAAAAGAAACGAAAAATTCCAAGTTCAACATCATGGAAACAAGAGAAAAGGAAAAGAATCTCCCTAATTGACGAATCCACTGGTTTCACCTCGAATCTTCACACTTTGTTTAATAAAAAATCACTCAAACTCAATTTAAGAATATGTAAAAACTGCTGTCTATCTAAAAACGAACGACCCCACAAAAAGACTAAGTTTTTCCTTTTATGCCTCGCCCAAAAACCTAAGATATTTCTGAAAAGTAAAACTATGCGTTTTGAAATTCGCAGACGTCGCAAGAAGAATTCTTGCCATGGTGATGAAGTAAAAACAGATCTCGTGCGTTAACTTTCTTTGCTACGGCGAAGAACAAGCTTCGCCGCGGCAAAGCTCCATGGAATTCTGAAATTCCAAAATTGGCCTCCGCTTGCCTTTTGCTTGAATCTTCTATCCTCGATGCCTCTCCTATGGAAACAAGCTTCCTAAGTGTTCCATTCGTCGTAACTCTTCCAAAATCTGAGATCCGCTTACTTCTAAGTCCAAAAACTTCAAATCGCTCATTATTTGCTCAAAATGTCCATTTTTGCCTGAAACACAAAATATAAAAAATTAAGTAACAATTCAGGTCAAAATGAACTAAGAAGTATCTAAAATCCGACTAAAAAGCCTAGTAAAAATAGTATAATCTTCAGATTATCAAATACCCCCAAACTAAAGATTTGCTCGTCCCCGAGCATCAGGTACAAACTCATAGAAAGAAAAACAACAGAAAACCACAAACACAAAACACAAACACCATAAAACTGAAAAATGAACAAACACTAATTAGACTCACACTCAACATATGAATTGCCTAGAAATTACACAAGTCTCAAAGGTCGTTGAAAATTTATTATCGTAAAGTATTCGACACTCCAAGAAGTTATAAGGTACATCGAGTGCCTTCCTCTATCGGTCCACCGAGTAAGTGATCCCCACTTCAATCCACATTCCAACTTCTTGGATTATTTTATGCGAAAATGCAAAGTTTATCAAATGGGTGGCGGACTCCATAAGCCTAAATATCGAACTACTTCTCCACTAATGTGGACTAGACATAGATAAGAATCAAAAAGGTCTTTATAAAGCTTTGTAACGCTAGGTCTCGGGTAGTTGGGGTTCCAAGAAAAGGATAGGAATAACAAAGTAAGAGAACCCTCGGCTTTCCCTCCCCATGCAAACACTAAAATCACATCAATCTCTACTTCTCAACCACCAATCAACGTGTCCACCAATTTACAACCCTCAAACTTGTATCTTTCTTATTTCTGATTTTGACTTGAACCAAGATTTTTTTTTTTTTTTTGGGTCTAAAATAAAGAAAAACAAATCAACTGAATTGAGGTGAACTACCTTTCTTATTCTTCTTGCCCTTCTCACAACCCCCAAACTATTCTTTTAGTGAATTCGCACAACTTTTCACTTTCTCTGTGTTTGCATTAGGCCCAAAATTCTCCTAAGGGTACGATAAAGTGTTTAGGGCATAAGGATCAGACAATTTTTTGTTTGCAAAGAAAAATACAGCAATGATAATTCATAAGGCTCAAATGGGTGACTAGGGACAATTTCATTCATGGGTTGGCTGGAAAGGCTCAAACGTTCCAAAAAGAATGCCTAAATCATTTCCTCAACCATGTCTAATTCTCGAATTTCATCTCAAGCACTTCTCTACTAGGTTTTAGAGCCCACCAAAATTATCAAAACTTTACCTAAGTACATAAAATGAATCTAAGCATGGCGAAAAAGTGAAAATGGTCGTTGAACCACTCAATAAACTTCTAGCTAAATTTAGTCCATCAACACAAACTCGAAGCAATGTTTAACACTTTCCAATAATAAAAACCCAACAAGCCTAGTCTCATCATGGAATTATACAATTCATCATTGGCCAACACAAAAAAAAACACAAATGTAACTTAAACACAATTCAAAAAAATTTCCAAATTTTTTTGCAACTGATAATCCGTAAATTATACAAGTTTTTAATTGATCTTTTTGTCGGATTTCGTACTTTCTAGTGCATTTTTTACCCTGAATTGGTGTTTAATTCTTTACTTTTCTTGCCCTGTGCTAAAATGTACTTTTTGAGCTTTAATAAAGACAAAATTTGATAGTTTTGACTCATGAATTGATGGATTTCGAAGATAGGAGAGTTCCAGAGCGAACAACGCATTTCGATGAAGCTTGTTTCCAAGGTGAGAGCCGAAAATCGAAGAATCGAGCCGAAGAGGCGGTAATGGCGCTTCAGAAATTTCAGAACTTTTTAAGGAGCTTGCCCGGCGAAGAAATTGTCTGCCAGCAAGGGTTAGGGCAGAGACGATTGGGATTGTTCATTCCCGCCGCGCGATACCAAATTATTCAGTTTTGTAACGCATAGTTTCGCTGTGCGTGTTTTTGGCCGGGTTTTTGGGACCAAGTATAAAAGGAAAAACGCTTTTGTGCATGGGGACTTCAAACTTTTCTAGGTTTAGCCGCTTTTTTACACTTTTTCTTAGACAAAAGCTTGTAGTTTTCCCCTTGGATTGTTAAAGGGAGATTCAGAGTTTTGCTAGAAGATTCATCTTTTGGGGAGATCTCTTATCTTTCATCTCGCTTTTATTATGTTTAACTTATTTATTTCTATTTTTCATTTTTGTAGTATCAATTTAGCTATGAACTAATCTTCTATGGGTTAGGGGTTTTGATTGTAGTTTGATTTTATGTGGGTTAATTACTTGATGGTTTTATTTCCATATGAATAACCATGGTTGTGTGTTACCTCTTGATTTTAATTGTTTCAATGTGATGGAACATGATGAGATTGAGAAATAATTCATGTTAGGCTTCCGGGTCTTCACCATTATAGTATTGGATGCTAGAGATAGATTCAAGAAATAATGAAATCACTTTAGGATTCCTATGCTTAATGAATTTAGAATTATTAACTTTCAATTTGTGGGTGCGATTGTTAATAAGATCAATAGGGAAAAACATAGCCCAGCAGGGTATGTTAACATATTAGTGAATCTCGATTTACAACCATCGCGGCATGAATGTGAAAATAGTGTAACTTATAAATTTAACCCTTCCCATAAAAGTCCAAACGAAGTCAAAACCCTACCCGCTTTTACTTGAACTTGATATTCCGTGGTTTCATATTGTTTTCTTAGTTAAGATTTAATTTTGTTTAATTTCAGCTTTGCTTCCTTTTTCATTAAGAATTGCTCCCACCAATCCAAAGAATTCGATTTCTTCAACTTGATAACATTAGGAAACTTAGTGATTTGCTACAGTCCTCGTGGGAACGATATCCTACCCATCACTTTATTACTTGAGCGACTAGTATACTTGCTAATTTTGCACGTTGTAGTAAAAGCGCATCAAGTTTTTGGCGCCGTTGCAACCCCCAAACTAAAGATGATACTGTCCCTAATGTCACACTATGCACAATTAGGAATAGAAATAAAAATAGAAAAAGGTGCGAGATAGTTCCCTGATTAATCCGTAAAGTTGAAGTTCCGCTCAATAGTGTGCATACCCAGTCCTTAGCTTTTTCATCATCCACATTCTGTAAAAACAATTGAAAACTGAGGTGTCCACTATGTTAGAAAAATCCACTGACTAATATGAAAGTATTACAACCCTAATCTCGTCTTTACATCAACTAGAATTTAAAACAAAAATTGAAACAACTAACACAATCCCAAACAAAACTATCAACTGAGTTCAATGTTCAAAGTAAAAGAAAAACAGAAACAACTAAAACGAATAAAAAAAAATTAACGAAACTAAAACAGGTGCTCAGGTGCTTATTCTTTGGCTTCCTCGTCTTCCTTAGCGTCATCTTCTTCTGTTTCTGAGCCCATCCACTATTTGAGTCCCATTCAGGCCCCCACCTCCGATGTTCCTAAGTATTAACCTCCCCGACGCTTGTCACAAGAGGGCAAATTTGCAGCCTAATCCTCCCCGACGCCGCCCATTCCATTCTTTTTCATCGCATCCCATCATTTTCTCGCATCATTTCTCTCATTGGGACGGTTGAACCGGATGCGGTGGCCACTTCTGTGGTTCTCCTTCTCTTGGTGCCTCATCTGGGCCCTACTTCTGGTTGATGCGTAAGATGTTTGCGAAAGTAGGCTGTGTCAAGAACTGGGGCAGCATGGATCAGTGGCTCATCAAACCTTCCGTACCTCGATTTGTGCTTTTAGTGCACAACTCGAATGAGTTAGGGAACGAAAACGCCTCGCCCTCCCCGGGTTTGGCCCGCAAGTTGAATACTCGCGTAATGATGTTCCCACGCCATTCTTTTTCCTATGGCAATAGAATATAACAAGATTGCCTTATCATACGCCACCTGCATCAGAGTGAAGTCTCCCGCATCATCCTAGTCAAACAAAATACCGCCTACAATCGAGCCTCCACGGGTGTTAAACTAGCACCCTTAATGGTTTTCGCCTCTTCTTGAAATATCCCACGAGGCATCCTGGGTTTCGCTTATGGTCCTAAGAATCACCTTATCATTTTTCGTGTCCTCCTAAACTCCTCATATTCATCCTTGTCAACTGAGGTAGCCCTTATAGAAATCATTGATGACATTTGCCATGAAAAATCACATCAATACCCCCTTACAAAGACAACCCCCTTATCACATTTACGGAGGTTGGCATAAAACTATCTCACCAGTTGTTCCACAGCCGCATGTTCGGGTTCATCCATAAAATCCTCCCACTTTCTCCCTTGACTCCACTCATCGCCCTTTGGTTGCAAACAATCCACGCCGAGGGATAAATCCCTTGTCTTTCCTTTTTTGCCCGTTGCCTCATAGTTTTTGCCGAGCTTTGTCACTTACAAACTAATCGTCTACTTTCTTTCCTTTCCCTTTGCCCTTGGATGGTACTTGACTTTGGAGCGGCATTTTCTAAAACTATATTTCAACTCAATAATGCACTCAAAAAATTCAAACCCTAAGTGTCCTACGCCAACCAATTCAAACTTGAAAAAAAATTGACAACACTTCCAAAAAGGTTGCACTTCGACCCCCAAACTAAAATTTTTCCACAATCACCCAAACACTTCAAAATTGAAAGCCCACACTCCTCGATATCACACAACACACACACAATCCTTCCTCAAACAAAATCAAACACACAATCACCAAAAATTCGCAATCCAACCAACAATCCACAAATTTCGGGTATCCACAAATTAAAAACTCAAAACTTTTTTGAGAAACAATCTTAGAGAATGTGAAATCTTACCCAAAGTAAGGAGTACTTGCACCAATGAGCCAAAATCAACCTAGAATGCAAAACCCCCAAATCGTTGAACTCAAAAAAATTTCGTGACTTTTTGCAAAAATTTGTCTTGAAATGCGTTAGGTTGGTGTTTAGGAAGGTTAAGGAGTGAGAAATTTTGTTTGGAAATCGTGAGGCTCGATTGAAGATTGAAAATTTTTTCCTTTTTTTCCTGGAAATGGGTTGAGTAGTGCGTGAAAAATGAAAAACGAAAGGGGTGTATTTATATAAAAACCGTCTGCGTTGGTGAAGTTCTTCATTCATAAAACCCTAAATTCAAAACCCAAGTCTCGCCACAAGGTGAAAAACTACTGCGCAAGGCGAAAAATTACCGCGGCAAAGTTCTGTTAATCAAATTTCACCAAATTCATTCGCCGCGACGAAGAGAAATTTGTCGCCGCGGCGAAGTCTGGAACTTTTCCCCTTCTAAATTGTCAAAAATTGCCCTCGCCGCAGCTTGGGGAATCGGAATTTTCGTTTTCTTCCTTTTGATTCCCCAATTTCACCAAACATAACAAAACAAAAACACATCAATTAAAATTCAATCACAACATCAAAACAAAAACTAAACAACTACAAACAAATCAATAAAGAAAAATAAATAATAACACTGGGTGCCTCCCCAAGGAGCGCTTTGTTTATAGTCGAAAAGCTCAACTCTCTCAATTCCCTTGTCCGGATCGGGATGGACTTGCAACTCATCACCCCATCAATGTATGGCTTCAATCTCTGTCTATTGACTGTAAAAGTGCCCTTTTCTTTATGTGTAACTTCCCCACCTGCCCGATGAGTGAATTCTTTTGTAACTATGAATGGTCCGGAACATTTAGACTTAAGTTTTCCGGGGAATAGCCTAAGTCTAGAACTGAATAACAACACTCTTTGCCCCACTTCAAAATTCTTCTTCCTGATATGCTTGTCATGCCACCTTTTTGTCCTCTCCTTGTAAATTCAAGCATTTTCATATGTTCGAGACTAACTCGCGAGTCTGCTCAAAGTCAGCATCCTTTCCTCCCCAAAGAACTCCTTAAATACATATTTAGTCCGCTTGACGCTCCCAAAGATGCTTTATGCTCGAGTTCCACCGGTAAGTGACATGCTTTCCCCATAAACCATCCTAAATGGGGACATACCAATGGATTCTTAAATGCACCCTGGGCATGCCCATAATGCATCATCCAATTTCTCGTGGGACCAATTTTTCCCTTTCCTAGTTGCATTAATTCCTGCCTTATCTAAAAATGCCCTTAAGTTCTCTATTAGACAGTTCCACTTGCCCGCTCGTTTGCGAATGGTAAGGTGTTGCAACTTTATGTGTCACTCCATACTTACCCAAGAGTGCATCCAATTGCCTATTGCAAAAGTGGGATCCTTGATGAGAATGCAAAATGTCATATTTACCCCCCTTAATGTCTAGTCTTTTATACTTATTTGCTGCCTAAATATACTCATTATTATTCTATTTTGATTTAGGATGCAAATGGAGGCGTTAATTGCAAAACGGAATTAATTAAGTGAATTTGGACAGTTTCAACATTGTTTCGTAATCTGGGAATAACTCTCTCATCCCAGCTCCGATTGAGATGATTCAAAATGTTGTGGAACGCTAAGAAAGAGATATACAACTTTCATGTTATGAGTTTGGAGAGATACTTGCTGCATCAAGGTTGTAATCGAGCTTGAAGTTGACGCATCTGCACTGCACATTCTGGAACATTCTGCCTTGTCATGCAATTCAAATAGGCAGATTTTTATTGGAAGATTTGTGTAACAACTTCTGAAAACTAGTACAATGCATGCATAATAACAATAGAAAATTGGGCCTAAAGTTTTCTTTTCATTTCAATTCATATGTCTTTTATACACAAAGAGTGTGATTTACAAAAATTCACTTTAAAAAGACAAAACAGGGGAAACAAAGTAGCTATTGCTCCTCGCTTGCCGACGCCCCTCCGAACGCATCATCACCTCAGATCCTCGTATCCACAAAGGAAAATAACCCGGGGTGAGCACAAAATAATGCCTCAGCAAGTAAAACCTCTATCTGTCCCTGTCCCTCCGTATGTATCACACGTAGTTCTTTCCCTTATACTATTTCTCGCTTTTCTATTTCTCGCTCTTTCGCTTCTACTAAAACAAGATGGCCTCCCATCTTATCTGGGAGGTACGACCTTGGATGGCGTTCACACAGCACCATCTCACTTCTTCCATGACTATCGGGTGGAATTCACACACACCAACCCGCTCTAGTGACTACCGAGTGGGGGGATCACAAAGCACCTACTCCGGGTTTTTCCTTTAAGGTATCGGTGGAGACCACTTAGCACTACCCGTTTCTCATGACTTTTGGGTAACGATCACCAAGCATTAACCCGCCTCTAGTCACTATCGGGTGATGATCACAAAGCATCAACCCACTTCTACTAAATGTTGGATGATGATCACAAAGCATCAACCCACTTATCTAACAACCTTAACCTGGTAGGGTCACAAAGCATCTACCCATTTCTACTACTCATCTGTGACGATCACAAAGCATCGATCCCATCTCTAAGGGCTATTCGGGTGGTGATCACAAAGCATCAACCCGATTCCCATAACTATCCGTGATGATCACAAAGCATCAACCCATTTATTCCCTATTCTTCTAACTCACTCTATTCTAGCATTTGCCATTCTCTACTCTAGAGTAGTTACATGCATCCATCAAGCTCTCTAATCATAGGGTAATTGCATACACAAGTTTCCTACACTTTCTTAGGTCACTTTTCAATGCACAATCAGTGCCTATGGATGGTTTATCTCCACTAATGCCCTTAGGAAATGCCAACATGCAATGTTGCAAGAATTAAGGTTCACTACTCATACTCAAACCTTTCTTCGTTAGCATTTGATCAAACAACTCATGTGCACTATAAAACTCTACTATAGCAATGAGTCTAAATCTTTTTCTAACCATCCAAAATGGGGAAAACCCCTTCACATAGCCACAAAACCTGTCAAAGAAAGCACTTCCAAAAAGGGATTCACAATACCCCTTCAATTCCATCTCAAACTACCTTTCCAACCCAATATCTCATTTCTCATATTTGCAAGGTCTTTAAACATTCACAAAGCATAGAAATCTCTATTTAAAACCTCCATACATGGCATATCACATGTATATCACATACATACATCATTTCTACCAAAACCCTAATCAAGAGAATTCTTAAATCTCAACTTGGGCTGGGGGTTTACTTACCTTGTTATGGAGAGACTTCACCACTCTTCCTTTCACTTGGTTTGCTTGACTTTTCCTCTTAGAAAGCCTTAGGTTGCTTTTCTACCCCAAATCACTTCAAAAATCCCTTGGAACTCCTTGATCAAAAGAAAAGAGAAGTTGAGAGGAAACAAGAGAAGAAAGTGGCGTGAAGAAGAAGAACGAGGGGTTTGCTTTCTTTCTTAATTCCTTTTAATGAAATTTATACCCAAGCATTCCCATAATGCCCTTACTCTTCTTTGGGAATTCCATCTATATCCTTGATTCATTACAAACTCACCCCCATATCAACATATTCTCCATGAAAAATCCTTACAAATTACTCCCCACTTTTCCCGCTAATTAGGGTAGAATGGTCAAATTGCCCTTAGGGAAGAAAATATCTAAAACTTAACCAACAATTTAATCGGCCTGCCGCGCGCGAAATTGCTCGGCAAGCCTTCCCTGGCTTCAACACCTCTTCACCCCGCCGAAGACTCCGCAAGCACACATACCGAACTTCTTCGTTTTCAACCAATTTCGTGGCAAGTATACTACACAACACTCAATATTACCAAAAACCAACTTAAATAAGAGCAAAGGAAGAAACAACAACTACGTACTCCTAGGTGGGCGACAATTCTTCCCCTTAAAAAGAATTTCGTCTCCCCGAAATTCATGCAAATAACTCCTGGGAAGCGATTCTTGCATGTCCCGCTCTACCTCCCCAAGTGGGCCTCTTCCACTTTGTGATTCCTCCAAAGAACCTTCACTAGCTTGAACACTCTTGTTCAAGTTCTTTAACCTTCGATCTAAGATCCGAACTGACGCTCTTCATATACAGATTCTCTCTACTTCAACGCCCTCTACGCCAGGACGTGAGGGGATCACTTACATATTTTCGTAGCATCGAGACATGGAAAACATCATGCACCCTGTCCCATGCTAGTGGTAGTGCCAATTCTTGCAAAAAGGCCACCTTTCCCACCCGCGCAAGACCTCAAATGACTTATAAATCTCGTTGCTTAGCTTCCTTGTCCTCCGCATTACTCGGGCTTAGTTGGGGAAACTTTCAGAACACTTTGTCGCCCACTTTGGAATTCTACCTCTTCCCTCTTCAAGCTCAAGTGGCATAACTCTTCGCGATCTTGGGGCTTGTTTCATTCTATTTTTGATCAACTTCACATCTTCTACTAGTTTCGAGTCACCTGCCCAAGAGCGGTACTCAACTCATCTTTTTCGCCTACTTCATCCCAATGTAGCTGGGACTACACCGTCTACCATACAAAGCCTCGTAAGGCGCCATTCTAATTGTAGATCCGATAACCGTTGTTGTAGGCAAATTCAACTAATGGTAACATCTCATGCCAGATACTCTATAATCCATGCAACAAAGCTCTTTTCAACATATCCCTCGAGCACCCTGATCGCCTTCCCTTCGGTTTGCCCATCCGTCTGAGGATGATAGGCAAAGATAAATGCTAAACGGGTACCCAAACTCCTCTCGAACTTGTCCGTAAGGGTTGAAACAATCGAATCTCTATCTGATACTATAGTCTGGGGCACACCATGGCCAATTCCTGACTATCTCCTGAGGTAACCGAGCTAACCCGATCCGTAGAGGTACTTTCCTTTATCGGGAGAAAAATGGCCTGACTTGGTTAACCTATCCACAATCACCCATATGGCAATTACACCCTTTATGCACTCGGGAGACCGATTGATAAAATCCATTGAAACGCTCTCCTATTTCCACTGAATACTCAATGGTCAAGGGCAACCCCTGACCCCGCGCTGATGTTCTCGCTTTCACCTTCCGACAAGTTAGACATTTAGCCACAACTCCCCGCAATGTCTTTCTTCATACCACCACCAATAGCCTTTCTTTACATCCCGATACATCTTGGTTGCTCCCTATGAGCGTGTACGTGTGTCATGAGCCTCCATAAGAATTTTTCTGTTTCAACTCCCTCATTTGGAGGAATGCACAACCCCGACCCAATAAAGAGGACACCATCTCTCACAAAGAACTCTTGCCTTGCTGCCTCACGCACTTGCCTAACTGATTCCCGTACACCACTCATCAGCCCATTTGCTTTTCTCTAATTTCCTCTAGTAAAGAGGACCTGCACTCCTTAGGTCGGGCATTTCTTCCCGAACTATTCAATCTCTTAGACAATTCTTCTATTAACTCTTTCGCTCGTAAAACTCGAAAACATGGGCTTTTCTACTCAAAGCATCGACTACTACATTGGCTTTCCCCTGCTGGATATTTGATCCTCACCAATCATAATCCTTAACCAGTTCCTAACCACCTCCTCCCCGCCTCCATATTCAACTCCTTTTGAGTGAAGAAGTACTTTAGACTCTTATGATCGTTGGTAGATATTACCTCTTCACACCATAAAGGTAATGCCTCCAAATCTTTAAGGCAAAGACCACTTCGCCGCAATTCTAAGTCAGTGTAGGTATCCTCGGTCTCGTACTCTTTCAATTGACGGGAGAAGCATAAGCTATAACCCTACCTAATCGTATCAGAACGACGGCACCAAGTCCCCTCGCAGGGAGGAGCGTCAGTATAAATATCATATTCTACACCCTCCTATGGTAACACTAATAATAGAGCCTTGTTAATCCTTCTTCAACTCTTGAAAGCTTTCTTCACAAATGCCGCCGACTGCATAAAAGGAGTTTTCTTCCGCTTGGTTAGAGCCACCAACCCGGTTTAGCCAATCGAGCTAATCCTCTACAAATCGGGCCAGAGTAACCTCCGCAAGCCTTTAAGAAACGCCCGATTTTCTCACTGCTTTGGCTTCGCATTCCAGGATTGCCTCGGCACTTTTTACCTCGGATCTACCGAAATCCCTTCCTTCGACATGGTATGACCCAGAATATCACTTGGTTAAGGGGCCAAAACTCACACTTAGAATTTAGCTGCTTCTTCTTTTCTCGCCGGGTTGCAAATACTAATCTCAAGTGTTTCTCATGCTCTTCTCTTGACTTTGAGTAAATCGAGAATGTAATCCGATGAAGACAACAATGAACTGATCCAAATATTCATGGAATAACCCCTTGCTTCATCAAGTCCATAAAAACCGCTAGGGCATTAGTCAAGTTCCGAAAGGCATCACTACAAATTCATAATGCCTATTAATCCTGGCACGAAAAGCGCTTTAGCCACATCTTGCCTTTCAACCACTCTTACTGATGGTACCCGACCTCAAATCAATTTTGGAGAACACCGGCCGCCCTCCTTTCAACCGATCAAAAGGTCATCTTATCCGAGGTAATGGGTACTTTATTCATCAGTTACTTTTATTCAACTCTTTTTATAATCAATACACATCCTTAGTGATCCATCCTTCTTTTTCACAAACAAGATTGAGCTCCCCAAAGAGAATGACTTGGTCGGATAAAAACCTTTATCTAAAAGCTCTTGGAGTTCGGCTTTAATTCTTTGGAGCCTAACCAAATGGGGCATCTTGGATAAGCTTGGGGGCTTTAGATATTCCTGCCGTCCCCCTTCCCCCCGGTGCTAGTTCGACACCTAAATTTCCTACCCTCTCTCGGAGGTAAACCCTCCCGGTAATTCTTCTTCCGAAAACACATCTAAAGAAAGTCTCGAACTACTCCGGGTACCCTCTCCTCGGACTCTAACCGTGGAACATCACCACCTCGCACTACATGGGCGGATATATCCCGAACACCCCTTTCAACATCTTCCTAGCTTTCACGCTACTAATCAAAGATGCTCAATCCGATGGCCTTCTCCAAAACTAAACTTATCTCCACCTTATTTCCGAGGTTAAACTCGCCTTCTTCTTCCGGATAACCAATCTCTACTCCATATCTCCCTTAGGGAAGTCCATGCCCAAAATCACATCAAAGTCAGCATAACGAAAACTATTAAGTCAACGGTTAACTTTCTCTACCTTGGATCACTAAGGACTCTCTTAACAAGATTCCTTCGAAAGTCACAACACTAACCCCCATCGGGGTAGTTTCTATCTTAATGGGTTGAATCGTTCCTAAAAGTAGGTTTCAAAACCTAATCTCTCAAGCATCCCATAAGATATGAATGAATGAGTGGCGCCCGAATCAATTAAAAGCATATAAATTTGGGATCGGAATGAAATAATAACTCGATCCAAAGAAAGGTCGATGGATCGGCCTCTGCTTTCCCCTATGCCACAAAAGAAAAACTCGCATTCGGGCAGATCTTCCCGAACCTTCGAAAGTTGGTTGGTGGAAGAGGAGCTTTACAATCCTCTCATCATGTGCCCCTGTCTGGCGGGCACCTATAGCACACTCTCTCGATCCCTCGCACATTCTCCTGGGGTGATTCCTTCCCGTATTTAGGCAAGGAGGAAACCCTTCCTCCGTCCGAGGTCGCTTTATTCGTCCCACTCTTTTCTATTCTCCGTCTATACCATCCTAAACTTTTTCTGATTCTTCATATCTTTACCTTTTACGCCCTCATGTTTCTCTCTCCGAGGAGCGGAGGGTCGCTTTCCGGGGTCCTCCCCGCCCCTGCCGAGGATCCTACAGGAAGATTTTATTCCTCAAAAATCTCCGCCTTCATCGCCCGCCTCCCCCAAAGCCCTCACTATAATTTCGAGAGGGTGGAAGCTTGTCATTATATCCCGGCTATCTCCGGCTTCAATCCATGCACAAACTTATCCCTTCTCAAGGCCTTGGAGGGTACTAACTATTCCCAGCAAACCTTGCAAGAGAGTTGAATCTCACCGGAGTACTCTTTCACAACACTAGTCCCTTGTCAGAATCGATAAATTCTTGACCTTCTCATGAACTTGGTCCTCTGCTCTATACTGGCCTCAAACTCTTTTTGCTCGAACTCTTCCCACTTTCCATTATTTCCGACACATCATGAGTTTCTTCCATTAATTCCCACCAAATTCGGGCATCACCCCAGAAACAAGAAACTCGCATACCGGGATCTTCTCCACCAGTCCGACATGGGAAATAAACCAAAGGGTGGCTCGTCTCTGCCCAAGTCACTCTTACTAAGCTGCCTTTTGGATCTGTAGTACCCTTTAAACTACGGGGAGGGTTGATGCCTTTGACTAGAAAGACCAAGTAATCGGTTTCACTACATGCATCTTTTGGGAGGGAGGTCTTGATAATCCTTCCTTGACATTTATAAGGCGGTGCCACATGCGGGGGAGGGGGTGCAACTCACCCCGAGTTTCTGCCATAACTTATGTATAATTCCTCGGATTCTAGCTTCATCCAAGTGGGAGGGCGTAGACTCTGGGTGGGTTAGAAGGTTCTCCTTCATTCACGACACTCTTACCGCGATTTCCCGATAACTACGCCCATCTACAAAAATAATCGCACAATGAACTCAAGAAACACTTACCTGTAAGGAAAGAATTACTCACAGCGGTAGGAGGGACGTCATGGCGATGAGAATAGGGGTACACTGCTTCAATCCCAAAATCTTTGCTCGATACCAAAAATGTAACAACTTCGAAAACTAGTACAATGCATGCATAATAACAATAGAAAAATTGGGCCCAAAGTTTTCTTTTTCATTTCAATTCATATGTCTTTTATACACAAAGAGTGTGATTTACAAAAAATTCACTTTAAAAAGACAAAACAGGGGAAACAAGTAGCTATTGCTCCGCTTGCCGACGCCCTCCGACCGCATCATCACTAGATCTGCATCCACAAAGGAAAATAACGGGGTGAGCACAAAATAATGCTGCAAGTAAAACCCTCTATCTCAGTCTGTCTCCGTATGTATCACACGTAGTTCTTTCCCTTATACTATTTATGCTTCTATTTCTCGTTTCTTTTTACTAAACAAGATGGCCTCATCTTACGTAGGTACGGCCGGATGGCGTTCACACAAAGACCATCTCACTCTCCATGACTATCGGGTGGAATTCATACAAGCAACCTTAACCCGTTTAGTGACTACCGATGGGGACTGCACAAAGCACCTACTCGGCCTTTTTTCCCTAAGCGATCTGGTGGAGACCACTTAGCACCTACCCGCCCTTTGGGCTCATGACTTTTGGGTAACGATCACCAAGCATTAACCCGTCCTCTAGTCACCGCGGCCCTGATGATCACAAAGCATCAACCCACTTCTACTAAATGTTGGATGATGATCACAAAGCATCAACCCACTTATCTAACAACTAACCTAGTTTGGGTCACAAAGCATCTACCCATTTCTACTACTCATCGGGTGACGATCACAAAGCATCGGACCCTATCTCTAAGGGCTATTCGGTGGTGATCACAAAGCATCAACCCGATTCCCATAACTATCGGGTGATGATCACAAAGCATCAACCCATTTATTCTATTCTTCTAACTCACTCTATTCTAGCATTTGCCATTCTCTCTACTCTTAGAGTAGTTACATGCATCCATCAAGCTCTCTAATCATAGGGTAATTGCATACACAAGTTTCCTACACTTTCTTAGGTCACTTTTCAATGCACAATCAGTGCCTATGGATGGTTTATCTCCACTAATGCCCTTAGGAAATGCCAACATGCAATGTTGCAAGAATTAAGGTTCACTACTCATACTCAAACCTCTATTAGGCATTTGATCAAACAACTCATGTGCACTATAAAACTCTACTATAGCAATGAGTCTAAATCTTTTTCTAACCATCCAAAATGGGGAAAAACCCCTTCACATAGCCACAAACTCCGGCCAAAGAAAGCACTTCCCAAAAAGGGATTCACAATACCCCTTCAATTCCATCTCAAACTACCTTTCCAACCCAACATCTCATTTCTCATATTTGCAAGGTCTAAACATTCACAAAGCATAGAAATCTCTATTTAAACCTCCATACATGGCATATCACATGTATATCACATACATACATCATTTCTACCAAACCCTAATCAAGAGAATTCTTAAATCTCAACTTGGGTTGGGTTTACTTACCTTGTTATGGGAGAGACTTCACCAACTCCCCTTCCTTCACTTGGTTTGCTTGACTTTTCCTCTTAGAAAGCCTTAGGTTGCTTTTCTACCCCAAATCACTTCAAAAATCCCTTGGAACTCCTTGATCAAAAGAAAAGAGAAGTTAAGAGGAAACAAGAGAAGAAAGTGGCTTTGAAGAAGAAGAATGAGGGGTTTGCTTTCTCTTAATTCCTTTTAATGAAATTTATACCCAAGCATTCCCATAATGCCCTTACTCTTCTTTGGGAATTCCATCTATATCCTTTGATTCATTACAAACTCACCCCCATATCAACATATTCTCCATGAAAATCCTTACAATTTACTCCCACTTTTCCCGCTAATTAGGGGGTAGAATGGTCAAATTGCCCTTGGGGGAAGAAAAATATCTAAAACTTAACCAACAATTTAATCGGCCTATCGCCACGGCGAAGCAACTGGGTCACCGCGGGCGAAATCGTCCCAGGGCAGCCTTCCCCGTGGTTTCAAAACCTCTTCGGCCGCAAGGGCAAGATTCTTCTTCGCCTTGGCAGCACCTGGCAGACCGAACTTCTTCCGTTTTCAACCAATTTCGGCAAGTATACTACACAACACTCAATATTACCAAAAACCAACTTAAATAAGAGCAAAGGAAGAAACAACAACTACGTACCTCAAGTGGGGCGTTACAATTTGAAGACCTATTGCACGAAAATTACAGCTGGACACACCATTTTCCTATTTTGTATTAAGACTTTATTTTATTTCCAATTAATTAGATTAGGATAAATGTTATTTTAGGATAGTAGAATATTTTTTAGGAGATTTAGTGGAATTCAAATACTTGAATTGAATATGTTTAAAAGGAGAGAGAGATCAGATTGAGGAGAGAGACCACGCGTCTCTCTTCTCTTCTTTGGAATTTTCTTTCTTTTTGGAGTTTTTGTTTATGGCCATGAGCGGCTGATTTTTGTAACT
>CM047744.1:10857574-10867574 GCA_026225825.1 Pistacia integerrima
ATGGCAATCTGGTTGTATCTTGAATACCCATCCAGGAAATAGTAATAGGCATGTCCTGCCAACCTCTCTAACATCTGATCAATGAAAGGTAGAGGAAAATGATCCTTCCTTGTTGCCTCATTCAATTTTCGGTAATCAATGCACACTCTCCAGCCCGTTACCATCCTAGTTGGTATCAATTTGTTACTCTCATTCCCTACTACCATGATACCTCCCTTCTTCGGAACCACTTGTACCGGGCTCACCCATAGACTATCGAAAATAGGATAAATAATCCCCGCATCTAGGAGTTTCACCACCTCCTTTCTCACCACTTACTTCATCGAAGGATTCAATCTCCACTGTGGTTGCACCCTAGGCTTAATATCATCCTCCATGAGTATCTTATGCATGCAAAATGATGGCGAGATGCCTCTAATGTCTGAAATAGTCCATCCAATTGCTAGTCTATGTTCCCTCAACACCCTAATCAACCGCTCTTCCTCCAATTTACTCAAACCTGAACTAATGATCACCGGGAAGGTTTATGAGTCCCTAAGGTATACATATTTGAGGTGGGAAGGTAAAGGTTTCAACTCAAGCTTTGGAGGTTCTTCGTTTTTTTACTTTTCCTTCTCTTTTTCAAAATCAAACTCCTCAAATTCTAGATCTTGACTCTCATCAATCGGTTGAAGTGCTTCTAACAACCTAGCACATTCATCACTCGCCGACTCATCTACCTCTACTGTTTTTGATTTGGCTATACACGCTTCTAGAGGTAATTATGGGGTGTTTTCTTCAATAGATTCTACAACCAATTTATCCACCACATCAACACTAAAGCACGAATCTGATTCGGATGGAAACTTTATCGCCTCAAAGACATTGAAATTTACTGTTTCATCTTGAACTCTCAACAGTAACTTTCCTTCTTGCACATCTATTAGTGCTTTCCCCGTGGCCAAGAATGGTCGACCCAAAATAAGAGGAATTTCCTTATCCTCTTCCATATCCAGAACAACAAAATCTATCGAAAAAATTATCTTATCCACCTTCACCAACACATCTTCCACTATCCCTCTCGGATATTTTATGGACCTATCCGAGAGTTGCAACGACATGGTCGTGGCTTTACTTCACCAATTCCCAATCTCCCCGAAAACGAGAAAAGGGCATTAAATTAATACTAGCACCTAAATCACATAAAACACGATCAAAAGTAATATCTCCTATAATGCAAGGAATAGTAAAACTCTCTAGATCTTGAGCTTCGGGGGTAACTTCTTCTAGAGAATGGCGCTGCACTCCTCTGTAAGCATCACCGTTTCCTTATCTTCTAGCTTCCTTTTGTTCGATAGGATTTCCTTAAGGAACTTTGCGTAGCTCGGCATCTGCTGCAATGCATCTGCAAAAGGAATGTTAATATGCAATTTTTTAAATATTTCAATCAATTTTGAAAACTGCTTATCCTGATTCTTTTTCTTCAGTCTCTGAGGAAAAGGCACGGGTAGAGTCTGATGTGCCAACTCTGGTGGTATCTCAAGGAATGGCAATTTCTCCTTCTTCATTTTCCTTTCTTCCTTCTTCTTGTTCTCTTCCTCCAAACTGCTTGGTTTCTCATCAACTACAATCTCTTCATCAACTTCCTTTTCAGATTCTTCCTTTCCACTTGTTCAACTTCTTCCAAAAGTCTCCCCACTCCTCAAAATTATGGCATTTGCTTGCTCACGTGGGTTAGTCACTATGTTGCTTGGTAAGGAACCCCGCGGTCTCTCATTTAGCTTCTCGGCCAATTGGCCTATCCGTACCTCAAGATTCCGAATGGATGCCTCTTGATTTCTGAAATTCATCCTCATCTCATTCATAAAACCCGTGGTCTCCTGCATGAATTTCCCAAACATGTCCTCCAACTTTGTCACTCTTGGATCTCCCGGTTGATTATTCACCCCTGGTTGGTTATTTGACAATGTCCTTTGGTTCCATTGATTATTTTGCTGGTTCTGATTGCCCCAAGCCAAATTTGGATGATTTCTCCACCCCGGATTGTATGTGTTGGAATAGGGGTTGTTTGGTTGCCTCTGATTTCCTGCCAAGTAGTTCACTTGCTCAGATGATGAAGATGACGAAGCAAATGTGTTCCCCACTTGTCACTCGCTGCTCACATGGTTACCTGCACAAAAATCACAAGTTAGTTGAGGTGCTTGAATAGAATTTAGCTGCATACTTCCCAACTATTTCTGAAGTGTCGTGAGTTGGGAACCGAGATGGGTCGTGAAGGCATCAACTTCATGAAGCAGTAGATTTTCTTTTGATATCACTCTCTCATTTGGTCTTTGATAGTTGTTGTTGCCAAAACCTCAAGCAACTCATAAGCCTCCACTGGTGTCTTATTTTGCAAGGCTCCTCCCGATGCTGCATCCACCATGGTTTGCACGTTACCCATCAATCCATTGTAGAATGTTTGGACTTGAAGCCAAACTGGCAACCCATGGTATGGACATTTCCTCATCAATTCCTTGTACCTCTCCCAAGCCTCATACAATGACTCGGATTCATCTTGTAGAAATGATGTGATATCATTTCCCGCTTTCTTTGATTTCATTTGGGGGAGGAAAGAACTTGGTCGGAACACTGCTAGATCATTCCATGTTGTGATAGTTCCCAATGGTAGTGCCATTAACCACCCCTTAGCTTTATCCCCCAATGAGAATGAGAATAACCTCAACCTAATGGCATCATCTGACACTCCGTTAGACTTGAAGGTGTCATAAATTTCCAAGAAGTTCATAATATGCTGATTCGGATCTTCCTTCAAATCACCATTAAACCTTACCAACTGCTGGATTATCTGGATGATTGCCGGCTTTATCTCAAATGTGTTGGCTTGGACTGCTGGTCTCGTAATGCTCAAACCACTGCCATTAACCGTGGGAACTGAGAATTCCCTTAGTGTCCTGTTTTCTGGTTCTGCCATTTCAACAGCTATTTCTTTCGATTCAACCATTGTATCCCCTCTTTCTTTTCTCTTTCTGTTAAGTCGTCTGACGGTTCTCTCAATCTCAAGATCAACAGGAACCACTGGCTGACATCTTGTTCTTCGCATAAACTACACAGAAAGAGCAAAGGGAAGTGAGATCACCAACCAACTGAAAATTGAAAACAAAAATTAAAACTCCAATCTAGCTAACTATAGAAAAACTCAATGTTAACTTAAAAATCAATCCCCGGCAATGGCGCCAAAAACTTGATGCGTGATTTCATAAACATGCAAATATAGCAAGTGTACTAGTCGCAAAAAGTAATAAAGTGATAAGTAGAGTATCGTTCCCACGAGGATTGTTGCTAAGCACTAAGTCTTCTACCGTTTTCAAGTTGAAGCAATCAAATTCTTTTGGATCAAAGGGAGCAATTTATACTATAACTAAAACAAAATTTACTAAAATAAAAATAAACTATGAAAGCAAGATTTAAAAATATGGATAAAATCAATTCAAACAAACGGGTAGGGTTTTGACTTCATTCGGACTATATGGGTTAAACCTAAAGAGTTAAACTAAATTCATATTCACATGCATTGATTGTAAATCGAACTCTCTAAAGTGTCCAACATACCTTCTCAGGCTATGTTTTCCTACTCTTCCCTATTAACCTTCCGCACCCACAAATTGAAAGTTAATAAAACTGAGCTCATTAAGCACAAGAATCTTAGATTGATTTCATTGGTTCTTGAATCTATCTCTAGCATCCAATACTACAATGGTGAATACCCAAGAAGCCTAACATGATTCATTTCTCAATCTCATCATGTTCATCACATATAAACAGTAGATTCAGAGTATTCACACAATCAAGCAAGTTCATATGAAAATAAAATTATTCAATCAATTAACCCATGAAATTCTAAACTACAATCAAAACCCTAACCCAAATTAGGTTAGTTCATGTCTAAATCAATAATACAATTAAAAGAAACGAAAAATTCCAAATTCAACATCATGGAAACAAGAGAAAAGGAAAAGAATCTTCCCAATTGACGAATCCACTGGTTTCACCTCGAATCTTCACACTTTGTTTAATCAAAAATCACTCAAATTCAATTTAAGAATATGTAAAAACTGCTGTCTATCTAAAAACGAACGACCCCACAAAAAGACTAAGTTTTTCCTTTTATACCTCACCCAAAAACCTAAGAAATTTCTTAAAAGTAAAACTATGCATTTTGAAATTCGCAGATGTCGCCGCGGCGAAGAAGAATTTTCGCCGCGGCGATGAAGTAAAAACAGATCTCGTGCATTAACTTTCTTCACTGTGGCGAAGCTCCATGTGGAATTCTGAAATTCCAGAATTGCCCTCCGCTTGCCTTTTTGCTTGAATCTTCAATCCTCGATGCTCTCCTATGGAAACAAGCTTCCTAGTGTTCCATTCTGCTTCAGAACTCTTCCAAAATCTGAGATCCGCTTACTTCTGAGTTCAGAAACTCCAAATCGCTCATTATTTGGTCAAAATGTCCATTTTTGCCTGAAACACAAAATATAAAAAATTAAGTAACAATTCAGGTCAAAATGAACTAAGAAGTATCTAAAATCCGACTAAAAAGCCTAGTAAAAACAGTATAATCCTCGAATTATCAAGCCATTTAGGATTCCAAAGTGGAAATGGGAAAGCATTTCGAGCGATTTTATTACAGGTCTCCCCAGAGTACATCAAGGGTATGATGCTATATGGGTGATTATGGATAGGTTAACCAAGTCAACCCATTTCCTTCCAGTAAAAGAGAGCACCACTACGGATCAGTTGGCTCAGGTTTATATTAAGGAGATAGTCAGGTTACATGGTGTGCCCAAGACAATAGTGTCAGATAGAGATTATAGGTTTGTTTCAGCTTTCTAGATGAGTTTACAGAGGAATTTGGGTACCCGATTGGCATTCAGCATTGCCTATCATCCTCAGACGGATGGCTAAACAGAAAGAACGAATTAGGTGCTTGAGGATATGTTGAGGGCCTGTTGTATGGATTATAAAGTATCTTGGCATGAGATGTTACCCTTAGTGGAGTTTGCGTACAATAATAGTTATCAGTCTACAATTAAGATAGCGCCTTACGAGGCTTTATATGGTAGACGATGTAGGTCTCCACTATATTGGGATGAGATAGGTGAAAAGGATGAGTTGAATACCGCTCTTGGGCCAAAGATGACTTAGAAAATGATAGAAGATGTAAGATTAATCAGAAACAGAATGAAGCAAGCTCAAGATCGACAGAAGAGTTATGCCGACTTGAAAAGAAAAGAGGTTGAATTTCAAGTGGGTGATAAAGTGTTTCTGAGAGTTTCCCCCTACAAGCGAGTGATGCATTTCGGTAAGAAAGGAAAGTTAGCACCGAGATATGTAGGTCCATTTGAGATATTGCAACGAGTGGGGAAGGTGGCCTACAGATTGGCACTACCACCTAGCATGGATAAGGTGCATGATGTTTTCCATGTCTCAATGTTACGGAAGTACGTAAGTGATCCTTGCCATATCTTGAGAATAGAGGATGTTGACTAAGAAGAGAACCTTGTGTATAAGGAGCATCCAATACAGATTTTGGATCGAAGGATTAAAAAGCTCCGTAATAAGAACATTCCATTAGTAAAAGTCCTTTGGAGAAATCACAAGGTAGAAGAGGCCACATGAGAGGTAGAGCAAGACATGCAGAATCGTTACCCGGAGTTGTTTGTGTGAATTTCGGGGACAAAATTCTTATAAGAGGGGGAGAATTGTAACGCCCACATGGAGGTATGCAATTTAATTTATGTTCTTATACCCTTAGTTGCATTTTGTTAAAGTTATTTTGAGAAAAATGTGAAGAAAATCCCTTAAACTTTCATTAGGGGTAAAATGGTCTTTTCAACTCAAAATTAGTTGAAAAATGGGGGAGTGAAAAGAGATAGAATTTCATGGAGAATGCAATAAAAATAAGGGCATTATTGTAATTGACTAAGGGACATAGATGAAATTTCCAAGAAAGAGCAAGGGCAAAATGGGAAGGCATGTGTTAATTGTAAGTAATAAGGGTTTGGGTTTAGAAAACCTTTCATTTTTCTTCTCCACCGCCATTCCCATTCACCACTTCCTTTCAGCTTTTCTTTCAATATTTCAAGAATTTTAGAGGGCTTTTTGAGTAGTTTGGGGTAGAAAGTTAATCTAAGGCATCCTCAGGTAAGAATTCTTGCTTTAGATGTGAAGTTTTGCTTATATATGTATAACGAAGTCTTATGGTTTTATTGTTTAAAGTTGTAGAGAAGAGACAAGCTATCAAAGGAAAGGAAAAGTGGTAGTGAAATCTCTCCATTACAAAGTAAGTAAATCCAACCCAAGTTGAGATTTGAGAAATCCTTTACGTAGAAATTGAGTAGAGATTTATGTATGTATAAGTATGTTATGTTATTGAGAATTGAGTTGAGATGAATATTTGCTTTGTGGTTGTTGAATACACTTCAATTATGAGAAGTGTTGTTGAGTGATGAGAATGTAGTTTGAGATAAAATTAAAATAATTGGAGAAGTATTGTGGGAGTGTTTGTGCCGTGGGGTTATGGTGATGATACAAGAGAATTTTTCTCTCATTTTGGATGGTTTAGGAAACAAATTGAATGATAATTAAATTAGAGTTTGTTTAGGCACAATTGTTGTTTGATGAAATGCCTAAGTGAGAACATGTTCCATGGTTGCCCTGTCACAGACATGCCTTTCTGAGTGATTTTCGGGCATTTTATAGATTGAACTGGGTTGAGACCAAAACATAAAAGTTGTAGCCCTGTCTCTAAGCTTTAAAAAGAAACCAAAATCGTAGCAATACAATGTGTATAAATCAAGTTATGCCTTCTTGAGTGTGACCTGTGCAGAAACACTATCTTGATGCAATATTGCATTTGTGCATTTCATAGTGCATTAAGTAAGAAATTTTAAGCATGAACCATCCTTATACATTAATTGTGCATTGAGAAGTAGCTTGAGAAAGAGTAGAGAACTTTGTGAATGAACTACTCTAAGAGTAGAGAGAATGAGAAAAACACAAAGAATGGGTTGGTGCTTTGTGAACTCCACCCGACAGTCACGAAGAGTGGGTTGGTGCTTTGTGAACTCCACCCGGTTGTGCCTCCGGTAAGATGAGGCCGTGATATTCAAGTGAGAAAGAATAAAGAGAGAATGAGTAGAGTCACGAAGAGCGGGTTGTTGCTTTGTAAACTCCACCCGGCCGTGCCTCCGGTAAGATGAGATCGTGACTTACAATAGAAAATTAATAAAAGAGAGTTGTGTGAAAGAGAAACAGAAAGAGATAATAAATGAGACGAGAAGTGTGTGAGGAAAGAGTTACGGGGACAGACGAGTAGAGGATTTACTTATTGAGCATTATTTTTGTGCTCACCCCGTTGTTTTTCTTTGTATTTACAGGATCTAGGTGAGGACGCGGTCGGATTGGCGTCGGCAAGCGAGGAGCAATAGCTACACTGTCCACTGTTTTTGATAACTTTTTGTAAAATGATATCTTATATGGTGATAAGAATGTTTATATGTAATAAAAGAAAATTTTGGGCCCATCTACTTTTGTTGATATAAATGTATTTTACTTTATGTATTTCTATGAGTATCCTAGTATAAAGGAGTTATTACAAAAATATATAAAAAAAAAAAAAAATAGTTTTGGTTTTTGTTGTTTTCAATGATTTTTGGTTGTGTGTGTCATTAGCAAGATTCAATTAAACTTGAAAAATTCATAACATGATTGAATAAATAATCTTCCAACTTAGACTTAATTTGTCTAATTATTTTCCTTGAGAATGGTAGTGACTAAAGTTGGTAGACAAAAGCCGGTGAGATTTTGAGCCTTTAGACTGACACATCCATATCGTCCTCCCCAATATTTTTCTTTCATGTGAGATATTCTTCCATGGATTTATTTCTCTAGAACTTGCCTTGATTCTCTTTGAGGTCATATGGACACATGCATGCATGAACATGATTAAGGCTCTCTTTGTTATAAGCTACATAAGCCAAATAGCCTCCCTTTGAGCTTTATTGTGAACCCATGTTACAAGCTTTAAACCAGAAACAAAAAATGTCTTTACCCAAGTCATAGAGCTAGTGGAGCATTGTTCATCATTATGACAAGTATGGTGTGCAAGAAATAAGTGTCGGGGTGTTTGGATTTGTGGTATGGCTATGACTGGTGAAATGGAATATATGTTATCATTCTCAATTCTGGAATTCTAGTAATCTTAAGGGTCTACTTGGGAGTTTCAGGGTAGCGGTTATGAGAGTAAACCATCGTAGCGGTTTTGAGGGTAAACCACCGTAGTGGTTTTGAGGGGTTTTTAGTATGGTTTTAAAAACACCCAACCTGTGCTTGGGAGTTTATTTTCCAACGGTTCTGACAGTTTTTTAAAATGATAAATTTACATATATGCCCATAAAGTTAAAACACTCTCTTTTGCTTAATTAACTTTGATAAATACAAATAATGCCTACATTTTGGCTCAACTTTAAAACATTTGCTTAATTCAATTTTCACACAACTGCTTTTATTAACTTTATAACTAATTCAATTCCTACATCAAAAGTAAAACATGTGAGCCATAAGTAATATATTTAGCTATGATATAATTTTCAAAAGAATTATAAATTCATTCTTTTGTGCAGGAGTTAACATCTATCTCTTTGGATCCTTTTTGTTTGTCTACCCTTTTGCCGTGTATAAAAACATGAAAAGAGAAAGCCTATCTTCCTTTTTGGCGATTATCTTATTACTAATTCCATCACTTGCTCTCTTCCACGCAAATTTTTGATTCTCAATGCTCTTTATTTTGGTCATTCTTTCGAGGACACTGTTAAAGTTTACACTACAATCCAACTAGTGCACATTAGTTCGTGCTGTGGGTTGTTGTGCTAAAACACATCCAACTAGTAGTAGAAACATCATATGAATATGATGTATACAAATGATAGCGTACACGATCAAATCATCATTATTTAAGTCATCATAGTCAGCCATCTAATAAATAAGAATGAACACACAACAAAAGAGTTATTATCAAATTAAACGACTAAAAGAACAAAAAGTATAGCAATATAATGTCACATATGAAATAGCTTTCTTGCTGAAGTTGGCTAAATCTCAATGGCCAGAGGCATCACATAGTTTTTACACCATTGCAAAAACTTTACTATGACTTGTCTTGTGTCAATTCTTTTTCAAAAGCTAATTTGCAGATAAAGTGTGAGAGAATAAAAACTAGGTCAATTAGTTTTTTTTTTTTTTTTTGGGTGCACTAATTGGTGTTGAAGCAAAGAAGACATCAGTTCATGGTATCAATCATGCTAGCCACCATATGGGCCTCACTTAGCAATCTGTAATTTTGTTCTCTCATTTCGACCAGCCTATATTCGATCCAGTGCGATATATTGCCAATGTGTTGCAATCCTTTTATTTGTATAGCAAAGTGCAAACTATAAGATACTACATAATCACTGCAGAAACAATAATTGATATCTCCACAAATGTCTTAGTCTTGGTTAAACTCAATTGATAGCTCCACAAATGTCCAGTCTTGGTTAAACTTACTACCCCAGATAGCCCTTTTTGATCCAACACCTGTCTCTCTTCCATTGACTATTTCCATACATCTTCCATTGAAGCCATCTCATGTCACCCACCTACTCTGCTAACCCCTCATCAAATTATCATCTTTATTGGGTGGAACAAATGAGGAAACAGTTAAGAGAAGTTTAGAACAACAGTAACATACCTGAATTAATTTGTTTTCAAGCTTCACGCAAACATTAATCAAAACTGCACTGCCCAGAAAGTATATGAAGTAATATCAAACTCATAATCTTAATCAATGTGGGTCAGGACACAGCCCTTCATACATGTAAGACTAACACCAGTATATGCCTAACATTTGAGTTTGAGAATATCTATTACACGCTTTCGGGTTGTTTGATTTAAGAATGACAGATCAACAGGTTTTGGGATTTCT
>CM047744.1:11472574-11975074 GCA_026225825.1 Pistacia integerrima
ACATTTCCCACCTAAGTTGTTCTCCACAAATTTCAAAAAAGATCATACTCATTCCACATATCTTTTTGACCATTTTTTTTCCCCTTCATCTAAGTCTTATCCATGATTTAATAACTATAAGGTGACCAAAATATAACCACTTACCAAAATAATTACATCAATTAAATTTAGAGACAAACAAGTATGAAAAATAATGATTAAGAACTCACCTAACCAAAGACTAAAAAAAGGTGGACAACCACTAGGATGGGTAATGGGAGCTAAAGAGTCCTTGGACAAAACCGAAAAGGTCAGGTATGAGAGATGGAAGTCAAACCGTCGCCGATGATCACTATGGAATTACAATTGCTATAATTAATGTATGTAAGATATGTTAATTTTCAATGATCAAATCATTTCATTCACTGCATAAATAATATTATTTGTTTGTGAATTCACTGAAAACTTCAGAACCTATTGGGCTGGGTGTAATTAGCTTTTTATTTATTTATTTATTTTTTTAATTAAGTGTATTTAGTAAATATATTGGGTTGGGTTGGGTTGGGTTGGGTGTATTTAGTAATTGGGTTGGATGGGTTGGATTGCAGCCTGTGAATTAAAGAAACCATTTATAATAAGATAAATTATAGTTCCATTTTTTAAATACTAAACTAAATCAAAATTTTACATTAATCAAATAAAGTTACACTAATAGTAAAGTTCTAGTTCAAACCAGAATGCCAAATTCGATACGAAGAAGACACTAATCTCAAACAAATTTAATTGGAAAATACCTTGAATAATGCAAATAATTCTAGCAAATAATATTTTTTCAGTCAAACCTGCAAGATAAAAAAAAAAAAAAATAAAGATAATAAAACGAATAAATAATAAAGAATAATTATATTGTATTGAAAAATTAGGACTTATTTCACGGACTTGTTTATCACTCACAACTAGCATGTAGCATAAACCCCAAATCACATAGCCTCGATGCAAACCCACAAGTAGCGAATATAAGAACCACCAATTTAATGATCAAGCAAATGCCCAACTATCAAAAACATAGGTTATAGAAACACAAATAAAATGAACACTATCATAATAGCAACATGTTAAACAATAACAAGATCATAAATTCCATACTCCATAGTCCCTCAATGAAAATGGCATACCCTTAGCTGCAGACTCTTCGAGAGCACCAATACCCACATTTTCGCACACGCTCTGCTCGGCTCCTTATCTTGTTCAGATCTAAAATTATATGTAAATTAATTACACCACATGTATGTTAAAACTGACTAGCTGGATCTGCTCAATCAATTTTAAATTCAAGTAACACAATAGGATACAAGGACATGTTATACAAAATATATATAACAATGCCACTATCATACAAATTAATATGTTAGAGTAGATGTCCTAGAGCCAATCAATTATTGTAGAATTGACTTTTTGTAATAATGTTCATTAATCAATAAAAGACATTTTATTCTATATCGCGTAAATCATTATTATTGCAATATGTATTGATATATGTCCTTAGAATGGTAGAACCGTGACGAGGGTATCAAGTGTTTCAAATCTTGATAGTGAGAACCCTATGAGCACATATGGTGACCATTCTAGAAACGTCCGTAGCCCCAGTATTATTCTGAAGTAAGGGCACAGATAATACGGTAAGGCTATCATAGTGTTGAACGACCCTGTCGAAAGGCAGTGACTGATCTCACTTGTCAAGGTTGTTTGGTGACACTGGTGCAACACATGGGTGCTTGCCGTGGCGAATACAACGCAAAGAAGTTCATCGGATCGACCCTCCACCGAGGATTCCATATGGATGGTAACTCTAGTGTCTATGGAACAAATCTTCTAACGAATGGTGGTGCATGTGATACTTAGTCTTGAGATTACTGGAGCGCCTTGTGCACCGATTGGTGCAGTTTGACACTAGCCTAACGCAGTTCTTTTCAGAGCTGTCAATATGGTAGTGATTGGCTGCATCAAGGAGTGTATCAAGACTATGGTGGATAGACAGAGGGTTCATCACTCCCGGGTACGGGAGAAGTTATCTCACGGAGCAATTTAGTAAATGACAATGACACTAAAACTGTGGCCACAGTGGGATTGAGTTGTTGCTCTATCCGGTATATAATACAAGTCATTGGTCCAATAACTGAATACATAATATCGAGAGTAAGCAGAGGTTGACACTATTTCTATGCCTTCGTCTCGTCGAGATAACATATGATGAAGGGATCGAATTGTATGGTAACCATATCATTGACAGGTAGCTACTTTGCTGAATCCGAATCTATCGGGTGGCCATGATGCCTTGCCAGAGGCCAATCTTGGTCTGTGTATAGTGAGACGATTAATTGGTGTTAATCGCGATACTATACACTGTCGGTATGATGAGGAGCCTATGGGTCACACACATTGAAGATAATTTAAGAGCCAGGAAGTTAGAAGGGCGTTTTTGTCTTTTTGGGCGAAATGATATTTTGGTAATTTTACAGTGCAATTAAATTTGCTGAGGTCGTAGCCTTTATTTATTTATTAGAAAAATTAAATAAGTGAAATTATGTTTAAATATGTGTTCGCATATATTTAAATAAATTATCATTATTGTTAAATGTTAATATATATATATATATATATATATATATATATATATATATATATATATATTAATTGATTTTTAATTGAGATAATGATGAATTAAAATAAATATCTAATTGGGAGTGTTTGGAAACAAGGGGTGTTTGGGTGTGAGCCCAAGCCTATTCTATATGGGAATAGGGCAATTAAACTTGACTATTTAAATAAAAGTTTAATTGAGAAACAAGTTAAGAAATTCATTTCATTCATTCATTGAAAGAAAGAAAACACACAGCCCTTTTTCACTCTCACACACCAGTTTTGGGTTTTGATTGAAAATCAAAATATTCTTCATTCTTCTTCTTTGTTTCTTAAGACTAAAGAGGATCTAGCAAATCCCTCTTTAGTTCCTTGTGATTATCTTCGTGTGGACTACATCGGTTTGATCCTACACTTGGGTTGGTAGCAAAATGCGTTTAGAGACAACTTGGAGGAGCCTCCAAACGTGCGTATGATTTCTTAAACCTTAAACTGATTTTTCTGCAGATTTAATATATATATTGTATAAACTGTAAATTTGTACCCGGATCTTGGTTCTAAGGAACGATCCATGTTGTTTATGTTTTTGTTTTCCGCTGCGTAAATGGGTCGTTTACTAACATTGGTATTAGAGCCTCGGGTATCAAATTTTTACAGTTTATTGTATGAACTATAACATGTATTTGGTTGATAACATGTTATTTTTGAAAAATCTGCAAAATCTAAAGAATCTGCTTATGGATGAATGATTCAAATGATAAATTGGTTTAATAATGTGTTGATGGATGTTATATTGGTTGGTTGATGTCCTGGTTGAACATGTGTGCGTTCCATTTGATTTGGATTCGTGTTATTACACAAAAACTGCAAAAAAGAGTGAACTGTTCATGTTGGGGATTTCCAGGTTTCGGCGCGGCGACGTGCTCCCTGGAAATTTTCGCCGCGGCGACGTGGCTGCTACCCCAAATTTTTTTTTTTTTGCAAAGGGACCGAATTGCAGTTTTAATAACCTATAAAGCCAATGATCATTTTGCACATTTAAGAGGGTAATTAATAAATAACCCACCCGATTCAAAAATTGATTGTTTTTGAAATGTATGCTATGTACTTGTTTGTATATTGCATGGTGCCCGGTACATGAGCCTTAGACCTATGGTGAATGTTTTAAAATATTTTTGGGTATGTATGGTTGTATAATTTATTAAATAGGGTCTGCGTGTCCTGCCATTCTCTCTTATCAATGTACGTTCTCTTCTCATCTCATTCCCCTCGAATGTAAATCGAGGTTTCTAAATTTATTGATATAAAGAATTTTGTATAATTATTCTTATTGTAAATTTAGAATGATGTATTTGTAATGTACTTAAAGACGGAGCAAAGGACGAGGCAACCATACTTGAAGACTCAATATATTTATTACAGGACCCCTAGGTGACCCACCGATTCCTCTAGGCTCGAGGAAATCAGTTTTAGTTGGGCCATGTACCGACATGTTTTAGTGTTGTGTTTAGAATGCATGCTAAGGTTGAATGTTGAATAACATGCCAAACAATGTCATTCTAACAAAGATAATAATCTGATGAGACATTAAATAACAAACCCTCAATTAAAGGATATTAAGTCACGTGAGCCTTCCATCACCATGGTTTTAATCAAACCACTGTTCGTCGAAACCTTGTTTGCCAAAGCGAAGGGTACACTTCTACTAGTGGGAGGTTAAAATGCATTGGAGTTTTCCTTAATGGTGATGGGTCAACTTAAAATGACGGTTTTGCTTGTTCGCCAAAGCGAAGGTTGATAAACACGTCATAGGCATAGTAGAGCAGTACACATATTGTGTGTACATGGTGACATGTAGTGTCCACTCTACCGATACTGAGAATCACACTTGAGGACAATGGTTGGAGCCATTGGATTGTGTGATTGGCTTGTTGGCTTTTTCACATTTGAGGTTGATAGTAGGAGCTATCAACTGGTGTGGATTAAGTTTGTTGGCCTACCTAATGAACTCATTTTGGCTTGTTCGCCAAAGCGAAGGTTTGAAATGGGCCGGATGGGATCTCAGCCCACTAGGAAAGTTAACTGGCTTTCCTGAGTTAATAGTGAGGGCTATTGACTTGAGTAAAATAGTGGGAGCATCGTTTAATAAAAGACCATATTAAATAATAATGAACTTTATAATGACTTTATTTTTCTGCAATTGTAGATTCACCAAAATGAGCATTATGAACCTGCGACTGATAATCGAGAAAGAAAACAGGTTGGATGGATCCAATTTCTCAGACTGTTATCGTAATCTTCGGATTATACTCAAGTTAGAAAAGAAATTGTATATCCTTGAAAAGCCATACTTGGCTGAGCCTGATCCTGATGCCACTCAGGAAGTAAATGATACTTATCAAAAGTTCCTTGACGATGCTGATAGCGTTCAATGCTTGATCTTAGCATCGATGACACCTATGCTGCAAAAGTAGCATGAGAATATGAACGCTTCTTCTATTATTCTACCCCTTAAGGAGCTTTTCGAAACAAATGCTCGACATGAGAGGTACAAGGTGTCGAAAGCAATGTTTGGGAGTTGTCTGACTGAGGGATCCCAACTTGGTCCTCATGTGCTCAAAATGATCGAGCATATAGAGAGGCTTGAGACTTTGGGATGTGGCTTAGATGCAGAATTACAAATGGATTTAATTCTGCAATCCTTGCTTGACTCTTATGCTATGTTCATAATGAATTTCAATATGAACACGATGAAGAAAACCCTGTCAGAACTTTTGAACATGCTGAGGACTGCAGAGCAGAACTTGAAAAAGTCCAAGCTGTTCTCTTGGTTCTTTGCCAAAGAAAGAAAGGGTAACGGCAAGAAGGGTAAGGCCAAGGCCAAACCCAAGGCCAAACCCAAGCTCAAGCCCAAAGGACAGGTTGCTCTTGGTCCTGAGAATGGCATAGGGAAGGGCAAGGTAGTCTGCTTCTTTTGTGGCAAGCCTGGCCATTGGAGGAAACACTACAAGGCTTTCCTCGCAAGCAAGAAGAAGTTAGATGCTATGACTTCAGGTATTTTTACGATTTAGATTAATTTCTCTCCCTCAACATCTTGGGTCATTGACACAGGATGTGGTACTCACATTTATATTGATGTGCAAGGACTAAGGCAGAGTAGAGTGCTCACAAAGGGAGAGGTGGACCTACGAGTTAGAAATGGAGCACATGTGGCTGCATTGGCTATAGGGACTTACTATTTATCTTTGCCTACGGGCTTGTTGTTGGAACTACATAACTGTTATCACATACCTTCTATTTCTAGAAATATTATTTCAGTATCCGCTTTGGATAATATGGGGTATCATTTTGAGATATCTAATGGATTGTTGTCCTTTAGCTTGACTGGTATTCTGTTTGGAATTGAAAGGTTATATAATGATTATATGTTCTTGATTTAAACAATAAAGATATTCTCAATATTGGAACCAAGAAAGCTAAACATAGCGAACAAAACCAGACATATCTTTGGCACTGTAGATTGTGTCATGCTAATAAACTCGCATTGCAAAACTTCAAAGGGATGGAGTTTTGGACCCTTTTGACTTTCAGTCATTTGAGGTATGCGAGTCACGCCTTTTAGGCAAGATGACCAAGTCTCCTTTCACAGGACAAGGTGAAAGGGCTACTGAGCTGTTAGGCATCATCCATAGTGATGTATGTGGTCCACTAACAGTTGAGGCCAGAGGTGGATATTCATACTTCATCAAATTTACTGATGATTTCAGTAGATATGGTTATTCTACCTTATGAGACATAAATTTGAAGCCTTTGATAAATTCAAGGAATTCAGGAATGAAGTACATAATATGTTGGGCAAAGGTATTAAAGCTCTTCGGTCGGATCGAGGAGGTGAATACTTAAGCTTAGGGTTTTTAGAATACCTGAAGGAATGTGGGGTAGTATCACAACTCACCCCTCCTTATACACCCCAACACAATGGAGTGTCAGAAAGGAGGAACAAGACCTTACTTGACATGGTTAGGTCCATGATGACTTTTAGTGATTTACCTGCATCGTTCTGGGGTTATGCCCTAGAGACTGCGACTCACGTTTTGAACCATGTGCCGTCAAAGTCTATAGATAAGACTCCTTATGAGCTATGGAATGGGCAAAAGCCCAACTTGTCTTATCTAAGGATTTGGGGTTGCGAAGCTTATGTTAAGAAATTAACTTCGAACAAGCTGAGCCCAAAATCCTTTGAATGTATTGTAATACCCAAAATGTCAAAGGTATGTTCCTAACTCAAAATAGTCCTTTAGATGTTAATTTTATGTTAAAAAGCATAAAATCTAACTAAGGGCAAAATAGTCAATTCATTTGGAACGGTATGAATCAATTATTCATAGAAAGGTATTAAGGGCAAAATAGTCATTTTGCCTATGGATAAGCATTGAAAAAGTCAAGGATGAGTAGGCTCAATTGCATTTAATGACATTAATTAAGTAATAATTATGTCTAGTGTGAAATAACCAAAATGCCCTTATATGAAGAATTAAGGACTTATGAGTTATACAACTAAAATAATTGGGCCAATAGCATAATTTTGGAAAATAAATGAAATATTTTCCTATAAATAGGATGAAATTCGTTCAAGCCAAGGGAGAGAGCATTTCTTCAACATTTCTTCCATTTTCTCTCAAATCTTCCATGAAAGAAGCTTTCTTTCTCTAAGTTTTAAAGGAGTTTTGCATAATTTTTCAAGGAGAACAAGATAGGAGCCTTGGATCTTCAATTTGAAGGGTTTAAGGTAAGGGTTAAAAACTTTAGTTTTGATGTGATTTGAAGATTTGAAGTAGATGTTGAGGTATAATGTTATATATGTAGGATTAAGGTGTAAAAGAAGACAAAGGCAAAGGATTTGTTGGAGAAAGTCTTTAAAAAGGTAAGGAAGAACCTCCCATGACTTTAGGGTTTATGCTAGGGTTTGTAGATTTTTATGAAACCTTAAATTAAGGCTTTAAGGCATAGAATTAGTTAAAGACAAGTGTAGTTGAACTCATTTATTCTACTTATTGCCTTGAATTCATTATACATGAAGTTATTGCTATTTATGTTTTATGAGTTGTTATGTTTAATTGAAGAAGATGAAGTGTGGATGCTGATTGTGGCAAAACTTGTAGTATGGGAGGCCACATGGTGTTGAATGGTTGCTATTAGAAGTGTTGAGGTGTTGTTTGCATTATCTTACAATGTTATAATAATAATGGATGATTATGGGAATGAGATTTTACACTTCCTTTAAGATGTTAAAGACTATTAAGGGGAGGTTTATTTGATCCATAAGTTGACCTATTGGTTAATTGTCAATAGGAATTGATGTGGCATAGTTAATATGAAAAGTCGGATTTTGTAAGCTTAGGGGTTATGTTAAACCTACTTCAGTATTTTGACCATAACTTGAGTTATAAAAATCTAAATGAGATGATTCTTGAAGCATTGGAAACATAAGACAAATACCTATAACTTTTATGTTTATGCCAAGAGCCAATTCGTTTTAGAAATGGATGGAAAATGGCCTGAAGTATAAACTGGTTATTAAAGTTTAAGATTTAACATGTTCAATTCTTATGATTATGAATTGATTATTAATGTATTAGTTGTCATTATGCCATGTACTAATGTTTACCCATTAGTTAGATGATCTTTGAAAGATATACATGGTCATGATGTCAATGCATGATTAATGTTATGAAATGGCATGAAGATGCAATGTAATACATGTTTTAAGATGATGTATGTGAGCAAGAGGTAATGTAAATGGATTGATAATCCATAGATGAATTGAAAGTATTAAGCTCACCAAAATATGTATTTACATGCCATAAGATGTTGGAGGTGCATATAGACATGATAGGAAACGCGTAAGCATATCCTCGTATACCGGTTGAGGAAAGATGAATCTATGCTTTAGATGCTAAATAACGCGTAAGCACGCCTCCCGATGATATGAGCTCTAGATGAATTTGAGGTTAGATGATATGAAGTGCTTAAGATGCTAAGAAAAGTCTGATCGGCTAGACATTAAATGGTTCATATGCGTTTAGTAGCATTACATGAGTTATGATGTTATTTACATTATGCGATGATTTATGCTTATGTTAGATGATTTTAGATGTTATATCATGACATGTGATGTGCGTGTACTATGTTTACATACTTATTTGTATGTGTACACATTGATGTTATATAGCCATGGGATAAAATGATGAAAGACATATGAGATAGAAAGTATCCTTAGATGTAAAAGTTAAGTGGTATGTTAACAAATATGTTTAAATAAAGGTCAAATAACACATTTAGAATGAAATAGATCATTCCTTACTGAGCAATTAGCTCTCACCCTTTCATTGTTGATTGCTTTGCAGGTAGACCAGGAGCGAAGGATGCTAGAGACAGCGGGGCTACACGTGAGGGGAGATGATTTATTGTCATCTTCATGTTTTTATCTTGGTGTAAATAATGTAAATGATAAATGTTTATGAAACACCTTCGGAAGCTTCCACCCTGTAAATATGTTTTGATTGTGTAATTTTTGGATAAATGCTTAAAGTTTCTAAATTATAAGTTTGGATCTTGCATGACATTTTATATGCATGTTTTGTTGCTCGATCTGCTGTCTTCCTAGAAAAGGAATATTTTCTAAGAAGTACTAGTGGGAGAAAAGTAGAACTTAATGAAGTTCTAGAACCACAAGATATGCTAGACAAAGGAAGGGATGATGTACCACAAGAAGTGGTTGAGCATCATGAGGAGGTTACTCCACAACTTGTGGATCAAAGTGAACCACCCCAGGTAGCACATGAGCTACGTAGATCTGGAAGTGTACGCCATGAGTCTGAGAGATACGGTTATCTCATGACTCAACATGGTGACGTACTAGTCTACTAAGATGATGAACCTAGAACCTACGAAAACGCTATATCGCATCCAGATTCCGTTAAATGGTTTGAAGCCATGAAATTTGAGATGGACTCTATGTACCAGAACCAAGTGTGGTCTCTGGTGGAACCACATGAAGGGTTAATACCCATAGGGTGTAAATGAGTCTTCAAGAAGAAGACTGACATGGATGGCAATGTGCATACTTATAAAGCACAACTGGTTGCCAAAGGTTTCAAACAAATTCATGGCATTGACTATGAAGAAACCTTTTCGCCAGTTGCCATGATTAAATCCATCCAGATTATGCTTGCGATTGCTGCATATCATGACTATGAGATTTGGCAAATGGATGTCAAAATAGCTTTCCTGAACGGAAACCTTGTGGAGGATGTGTATATGACACAACCTAATGGTTTCGTTCTTGATGGACAAGCTAATAGGGTATGCAAGTTGTAGAGATCCATTTATGGACTCAAGCAAGCTTCAAGGTGCTGGAACATTCGTATTAATGAAGCCGTAAAAGAATTCGGTTTTATAAAGAACGAAGATGAGCCTTGTGTTTACAAGAAAGTGAGTGGGAGCGCAGTAGTATTCCTAGTGTTGTATGTCGATGACAAACTTCTGATCGGGAATGATATACCGAACTTGCAGTTGGTAAAGACTTGGTTATCCAAGTGCTTCTCCATGAAGGACTTAGGGGAAGTAGCCTACATCCTTGGTATAAAGATCTATCATGATAGACCGCGTAGGTTGCTTGGCCTAAGTCAGAGTGCATATATTGACAAGGTACTGAAAAGATTCAGTATGGAAGAATCCAAGAAAGGATTTCTTCCGATGTCACATGGTGTTTATCTCTCTAAGGAATTGTGTCCTAGAACACAAGATGAGCGAGATAGGATGAAAAGGATCCCATATGCATCAGCAATTGCATCCATCATGTATGCCATGTTATGTACTTGGATTGATGTCTCGTGTGCTTTGAGCACTTGTAGTAGATATCAATCGGATCCAGGTGGCGTCACTGGATGGCTGTCAAGAATATTCTTAAGTACCTGAAGAGGATTAAGGATATGTTCTTGGTTTATGGAGGGGAAGATGAGCTCACTGTAAGAGGATACAGTGATGCTAGTTTTCAAACAGACAAAGATGATTATCGATCGTAATCAAGGTTTGTATTTTGTCTCAATGGCGGTGCAGTGAGCTAGAAGAGCTCCAAGCAAAGCACTATAGCGGACTCTACAATGGAGGCTGAGTATATTGCATTGTCAGATGCGGCAAAGGAGGCAGTCTGGATTAAGAAGTTCATTATTGAACTTGGTGTGGTTCCCACTATTGTTGATACTATAGACATCTATTGTGACAACAATGGAGCAATTGCTCAAGCCAGGGAACCACGGTCTCATCAGAAGTCCAGACACATACTCAGACAATTCCATCTCATCAGAGAGATAGTTGAGAGGAAAGACATGCAAATTAGTAAAGTGCATACTGACGACAATCTCGTAGATCCACTGACAAAGCCTCTGTTGCAGCAGAAGCATGAAAGGCACTTGAGATCATTTGGTATTAAATACATGAATGATTGGCTATAATGAAAGTGGGAGATTGTTAGAGTAGATGCCCTAGAGCCAATCAATTATTGTAGAATTGACTCTTTGTTTGATCAACAAGATGAATTACACTCTAGGCTAACTAACATCCTGGGTTTTGCCTTAAAACAATCTTACACATCTTGGACAAAACGGTTTTAATACAGATTGGTAGACATTAATTTACAAATAAAAGAAGACAATTGAACATTAACAAAACCTAACATAACTCCTGGCTCACAAAAATTACATATTTAGTATTTAGTGGACTTGAAAACAACACATCATACCAGCACATGGGCTTGGATGCATGTAGCTCTAGGTAATTGACAAAATTGAAAAACAAGGAAATTTCTTTTTTAAAAAGGGAGAACACTAAATATATACATTTGTGTTACATTATGAAGTTGATGAGATAACTTTTATCTACAGATAGCACAATACCAAAAATAAGGAAGAGCTCAAACAAGAGTATAAAAAAGATAAAGCATAACCAAAACATCAGCAAAAAGGGTCTGAAGGCATCCTACAAAAACAAGTTTATCTTGTGATAACACATAAATACTTATTCACAAGAAAGCACTGACTCGATCTTCTGAGTTGGCCTAGCTGTCCCCGTAACATTGACAAGCTCAGCCTCCAGCTCTTTTTTCTTCAAACAATAGAATGACAAAAATGCTAATAAGAAACCTGATTCAGTTGTAGAGGTGAAGCGAAGAGCGAAATAAAAAGAAAAAGGAAAACGACGGCTTGTTTAGAGCATGTCGGGATCCTCAAAGGTACCCGCCACGCCTTCCTACCATTATCAGCCAATCCTCATTCGCCACCTAAATTTTTTATCTGGGGTTTCAATCAATTTCAGAGCAAGAGATCGAAATTCACTTGCAAGCAAGTCTAGGTTTTGTTTCAAATGCAATAGAAAAGGAATTGGGTGTTTTTAAATTTACCTAGAACTAATAATATTTCCTCCCTAATTAGTTTTCCAAATTTCGTCCCTAGAAATGTATTTTTTACAATCAAGGACAAAATCATATTTCGTCCCTAATAAGTTTTCCAAATTTTGTACAATTAGCGACAAAAAATTTCCTCCTAGAAAAAAAAGGTTTCTAGTGACAAAATTTTTCATCCAAAAATAATAAATTTCGTCTCAGAATGATTTTCTTCCATATTATTTCATCATTCCCTCCATATGACTAGCGAAATCCATTGTTGGTATGGGTTGGAAATTGATTGCTAAGCATTTTTTGATGAAATTACAATTTCGTCCCCTAAAATGACCATTCTGGGATGAAATTGAATGTGTCCCTAAATTAAAAATTTATTTTAGTGTTCCTTTTTCATTCTCATTGTGTATTACAAATTAACCCCAATTCTTTTACAATTCATTCAAGAAATACAAAATCATTCATTCTTATTTCATTGATTCTGATTACATGGTATCAGAGCTACGATTTTTCTAAACCTAGCAATCAATAGTGTAACCTCCCATTAACAAAGAATTAGAGATCTCTAAAACTCTTGAGAACGAGATAAAGGTAATCTCTACCATGAGTTCAATTGGAAGAGATAATTCGTCTTTTCAAATCATGGTGGAGCAATTCAGTGGGAGGAATTTTCGCGAATGGGTTTAGTCAATAAAACTCGTGGTCGATGGCAAAGAAAAGTTGGGCTACCTTACCGATGAGACGAAGAAGCCAACCAACGCTGCCTCTCTGCAATAATGGAAATCGGAGAACTCAATGGTGACCTCTTGGCTCTCAACTTCATGAAGCCTTCCATGTGAAAGACGTATCTCTTCTTGACAACAGTGAAAGACGTTTGGGATGCCGTTACAGAAACATATTCCGATGGTGAAAATTCATCCAATATCTTTGAGATCAAGACTCAACTGTGGCAAATCAAGCAAGAAGAGAGAGAGGTCACTGACTACCACATGGAAATGATTGTTAGGAAATGATCATACATGGCAGCGCAAAACAAAAATTATTTACAACATGGATCGTTCCTTAGAACCAAGATTAGGGCACAAATTTACAGTTCATACATTATATTAGAATCTGTAGAAAATTCAGTTTAAAGTTAAGAAATCATACGCACGTTTGGAGGCTCTTCCAACTTGTCTCTGAACAGGTTTCGCTACCGACCCAAGAGCAGGATCGAACCAATGTAGTCCACACGAAGATAAACCTAAGGAACTAAAGAGGGATTTGCTAGATCCTCTTTAGCCTTAAGAACCAAGAATGAATCAAATAATATTTGATTTAACCAACAAGGCAAACTAGCGTGGGGAAGAGAGAAAAAGGGGGCTGGAATTTTAGTCTAAATGATTGAATGAATGAATTATTTAATTCACAAAGTGTTGCACTTATATAGTGCACACTTTGCCCTATTCCATCATGGAATAGACTTGGGCATCAACCCAAACACCCCTTGTATCCAAACGGCCCCATTTAGATATTTTAATTTTAATTTTAATTATCTCAATTAAATTCAATATATATATATATATATATATATATATATATATATATAATATTAACATTTAACAATAATGATAATTTATTTAAATATATGCGAACACATATTTAAACGTAATCTTACATATTTAATTTTAATATTAAATTAAATAAAGGCTACGACCTCAACAAATGTAATTGCACTGTGAGATTACCAAAATACCCTTTTGCCTAAAAAGACAAAAACACCCTTCTTATAATCTGGCTCTTAAATTATCTTCTATGTGTGTGACCCGTAGGCTCCTTATCATACCGGTAGTGTGTAGTATCGCGATTAACACCAATTAATCGTTTCACTATAGACAGACCAAGATTGGCCCCTAGCAAGGCATCATGGCCACCCGATAGATTCAGATTCAGCAAAGCAGCTACTTGTCAACGATACGGTTACCGTATAATCCAATCCTTTCATCATCCATTATCTCAACGAGACCGAGGCATAGAAATACTGTCAACCTCAGTTCCTCTCGATATGTATGTATTCAGTTACTAGACAAATGACTTGAGTAATAATCTGGATAGAGCAACAACTCAATCCCACTGTAGCCACAGTTTTAGTCATTGCCATTTACTGAATTGCGCCGTGAGATAACTTCCCCTCGTACCCGGGAGTGATGAATCCTCTGTCGATCCACCATAGTCTTGATACACTCCTTGATGTAGCCAATCATTACCGTATTGACAACTTTGAATAGAACTATGTTGGGCTAGTGTCAAACTACACCAATCGGTGCACAAGGCGCTCCAGTGATCTCAAGTCTAAGGATCACATGCACCACCATTCGTTAGAGGATTTGTTCTATAGACACTGGGGTTACTATCCATATGGAATCCTCTGGTGGGTCAGCCTAGTGAACTTGCCTACAACAAGCACCCATGTGCTGCACCAAGTTGTCATCAAACAACCTTGATAAGTAAGATAGATCAGTCACTACCTTTCGACAGGGTCATTCAACACTATGATAGCCTTACCGTATTATCTGTGCCCTTACTTCAGAATAATACTAGGGCTACAGACGTTTCTAGAATGACCACCATATATGCTCATAGGGTTCTCACTATCAAGATTTGAAACACTTGATACCCTCGTCACGGTTCTACCATTCTAAGGACATATATCAATACATACAATAATGATTTACGCGATATAGAATAAAATGCCTTTTATTGATCAATGAACATTATTACAAAGAGTCAATCTTACAATAATTGCTTGGCTCTAGGGCACCTATTCTAACAATCTCCAACTTGCACTATAGCCAATCATTCATGTATTTAACACAAAATGATCTCAAGTGCCTTTCATGTTTCTGCCGCGACAGAGGCTTTGTCAGTGGATCTGCGAGATTGTTGTCAGTATGCACTTTACTGATCTGCATATCTTTCCTCTCAACTATTTCTCTGATGAGATGGAATCGTCTAAGTATGTGTCTGGACTTCTTATGAGACCGTGGTTCCCTGGCTTGAGCGATTGCTCCATTGTTGTCACAATAGATGTCTATTGGATCAACAATCGTGGAAAGCACTCCAAGTTTGGTGGTGAAATTCTTAATCCAGGTTGCTTCCTTAGCCGAATCTAACAATGCAATAAACTCAGCCTCTATTGTAGAGTCCGCTACGTTGCTTTGCTTGGAGCTCTTTTAGCTCACTACACCCCCATTGAGACAAAATACAAACCCTGATTGCGATTGATAATCAACTTTGTCCGTTTGGAAACTAGCATCATTGTATCCTCTTACAGTGAGCTTATCTTCCACTCCATAAACCAAGAACATATCCTTAGTCCTTTTCAGGTACTTAAGAATGTTCTTGACAGCCATCCAGTGACGCTCACCTGGATCCGATTGATATATACTACAGGTGCTCAAAGCAAATGAGACATCAGTCCGAGTACATGGCATGACATACATGATGGATCTAATTGCTGATGCATATGGGATCCTTCTTTATCCTATCTCTCTCATCTTGTGTTCTAGGACACATTTCTTTAGAGAGATAAACACTATGTGACATTGGAAGAAATCCCTTCTTGGATTCTTCCATACTGAATCTTTTCAGTACTTTGTCAATATATGCACTCTGACTTAGGCCCAGCAATCTATGCGATATATCATGATAGATCTTTATTCCAAGGATGTAGGCTGCTTGCCCTAAGTCCTTCATGGAGAAGCACTTGGATAACCAAGTCTTTACTGACTGCAAGTTCGGTACATCATTCCCGATCAGAAGATGTCATCGACATACAACACTAGGAATGCCACTGCGCTCCCACTCACTTTCTTGCAAACACATGGCTCATATTCGTTCTTGGTAAAACCGAATTCTTTTACGGCCTCATCAAAACGAATGTTCCAGCTCCTAGAAGCTTGCTTGAGTCCATATATGGATCTCTGCAACTTGCATACCCTATCAGCTTGCCTCATCACAAAATCTTATAAATGTATATTTGTGGGGTATCCAAAGGAGACTAAAGGATACTATTTCTACCACCCAGAAGAGCGCAAAATTTTTGTTGTTCATTCTGGTTTCTTCCTAAAAAAGGAATTTTTTCTAAGAAGTACTAATGGGAGAAAAGTAGAACTCGATGAAGTTCTAGAACCACAAATTATACTAGACGAATGACGGGATGATGTGTCACAGGAAGTGGTTGAACATTTTGAGGAGGTTACTCCACAACTTGTGGATCAAAGTGAACCACCTCAGGTAGCACATGAGCTACGTATATCTAGGAGAGTATGCCATGAGCCCAAAAGATATGGTTATCTCGTGACTCAACATGGTGACGTACTAGTCTACCAAGACGATGAACCCAGAACCTACGGAGATGCTATATCGGATCCAGATTCTGTTAAATGGCTTGAAGCCATGAAATCTAAGATGAACTTCATGTACCAGAACCAAGTATGGTCTTTGGTGGAGCCACCTGAAGGGGTAAAACCCATAGGGTGTAAATGGGTCTTCAAGAAGAAGACTAACATGGATGGCAAGGTGCATACATATAAGGCATGACTGGTTACCAAAGGTTTCAAACAAATTCATGGTATTGACTATGAAGAAACCTTTTCGCCGGTTGCCATGATTAAATCCATCTGAATTATGCTTGCGATTGCTGCATATCATGACTATGAGATTTGGCAAATGGATGTCAAAACAGCTTTTCTGAACGGAAACCTTGAAGAGGATGTATATATGACACAACCCGATGGTTTCGTTCTTGACGGGCAAGTTGATAGGGTATGCAAGTTGCAGAGATCCATATATGGGCTCAAGCAAGCTTCCAGGAGCTGGAACATTCGTTTTCATGAGGCCATAAAAGAATTCAGTTTTATCAAGAACGAAGATGAGCCCTATGTTTATAAGAAAGTGAGTGGGAGCGCAGTGGCATTCCTAGTGTTGTATGTCGATGACATACTTCTAATCGGGAATGATGTACCGAACTTGCAGTCGATAAAGACTTGGTTATCCAAGTGCTTCTCCATGAAGCACTTAGGGGAAGCAGCCTACATCCTTGGAATAAAGATCTATCATGATAGATCGCGTAGGTTGCTTGGCCTAAGTCATAGCGCATATATTGACAAAGTACTGAAAAGATTCAGTATGGAAGAATCCAAGAAGGGATTTCTTCCAATGTCACATAGTGTATATCTCTCTAAGGAAATGCGTCCTAGAATACAAGATGAGAGAGATAGGATGAAGAGGATCCCATATGCATTAGCAATTGGATCCATCATGTATGCCATGCTATGTACTCGAATTGATGTCTCTTGTGCTTTGAGACTTGCAGTAGATATCAATCGGATCCAGGTGAGTGTCCGGATGGTCTCAAGAATATTCTTGGCACCTGAAGAGGACTAAGGATATGTTCTTGGTTTATGGAGGGGAATATGAGCTCACTATAAAAGGATACAGAGATGCTAGTTTCCAAATGGACAAAGATGATTATCGATCGCAATCAGGGTTTGTATTTTGTCTCAACGGGGATGCAGTGATCTGGAAGAGCTCAAGCAAAACATTGTAGTGGACTCTACAATAGAGGCTGAGTATATTACATTATCAGATTCAGCCAAGGAAGCAGACTAGATTAAGAAGTTCATCACCGAACTTGGTATGGTTTCCACGATTGTTGATCCAATAGATATCTATTGTGACAACAATGGAGCAATCGGTCAAGCCAGGGAACTATGGTCTCATCAGAAGTCCAGACACATACTTAGACGATTCCATCTCATCAGAGAAATAGTTGAGAGGAGAGATGTACAGATCAGTAAAGTGCATACTAACAACAATCTCGCAGATCCACTGACAAAGCCTCTGTCGCAGCAGAAGCATGAAAGGCACATGAGATCATTTGGTGTTAAATTCATGAATGATTGGCTATAGTGCAAGTGGGAGATTGTTAGAGTAGGTACCCTAGAGCCAATCAATTATTGTAGAATTGACTCTTTGTAATAATGTTCACTCTTTGTAATAATGTTCATTGATCAATAAAAGGTATTTTATTCTATGTCGTGTAAATAATCATTGTATGTATTGATATATGTCCTTATAATGGTAGAACCGTGACGAGGGTATCAAGTGTTTCAAGTCTTGATAGTGAGAACCCTATGAGCACATATGATGGCCATGCTAGAAACATCTGTAGCCCTAGTATTGTTTTGAAGTAAGGGCACAGACAATACAGTAAGGCTATTATAGTGTTGAACGACCTTGTCGAAAGGCAGTGACTGATCTCACTTCTCAAGATTGTTTGGTGACAACCTGGTGCAACACATGGGTGCTTGCTATAGGCAAGTTCACTGGACGGACCCAACAGAGGATTCCATATGGATGGTAACCTTAGTGTCTATGGAACAAATCCTCTAACGAATGGTGGTGCATGTGATCCTTAGACTTGAGATCACTGAAGTGCCTTGTGTAACGATTGGTGCAGTTTGACACTAGCCTAACGCAGTTTTATTCAAAGCTGTCAATACGGTAGTGATTGGCTGCATCAAGGAGTGTATCAAGACTATGGTGGATTGACAGAGGATTCATCACTCTTGGGTATGGGGGGAAGTTATCTCACAGCGCAATTCAATAAATGGCAATGACACTAAAACTGTGGCCATAGTGGGATTGAGTTGTTGCTTTATCCAGATAATTACTCAGGTAATTGGTCCAGTAACTTAATACATGCGTATCGAGAGTAACTGAGGTTGACACTATTTCTATGCCTCGGTCTCGTTGAGATAATGGATGATGAAAGGATTAGATTGTACGGTAACCATATCGTTGATAAGCAGATGCTTCACTGAATCCAAATCTATCGGGTGGCCATGATGCCTTGCTATAGGGGCCAATCGTGGCTCGTGTAGTGAGACGATTAATTGGTGTTAATCGCGATACTACACACTACCGGTATGATAAGGAGCCTATGGGTCACACACATAGAAGATAATTTAAGAGTCGATTTATAAGAATGGCGTTTTCGTCTTTTTAGGCAAAATGTTATTTTGGTAATCTCACAGTGCAATTAAATTTGCTGAGGTCGTAGCCTTTATTTAATTTAATATTAAAATTAAATAAGTGAGATTACGTTTAAATATGTGTTCGCATATATTTAAATAAATTATCATTATTGTTAAATGTTAATATATTAATTGAATTTAATTGAGATAATGATAATTAAAATTAAAATATCTAAATGGGGCTATTTGAATACAAGGGGTGTTTGGTTGGAGCCCAAGCCTATTCCATGATAGAATAGGGCAAAGTGTACATTATATAAGTGTAACACTTTGTGAATTAAATAATCAATTCATTCAATCATTAATATAAAATATTCCGGCCCCCTTTCTCTTCTTCCCATGCCAGACTTGATCGTTTCCTAACAACTTAGTACGTCACCATGTTGAGTCACGAGATAACTGTATATCTCAGGCTCATGGCGTACTCTCCCATATCTACGTAGCTCCTGTGCTACTTGAGGTGGTTCACTTTTATCCACAAGTTGTGGAGTAGCCTCCTCTTGATGCTCAACCACTTCCTGTGGCACATCATCCCGTCCTTCGTCTAGTATATCTTGTGGTTCTAGAACTTTATCAAGTTCTACTTTTCTCCCACTAGTATTTCTCAGAAAATATTTTTTTTTCTAGGAAGACACCAGATCGAGCAACAACAATTTTGTGCTCTTCTAGGTGGTAGAAGTAGTATCCTTTGGATACCCCACAAATATACATTTACAGGATTTTGGGCCTAGCTTGTTTGAAGTCAATTTCTTAACATAAGCTTCGCAACCCCAAATCCTTAGATAAGACAAGTTGGGCCCAACTTGTTCGAAGTCAATTTCTTAACATAAGCTTCGCAACCCCAAGTCCTTAGATAAGACCAGTTGGGCTTTCGTCCACTCCATAGCTCATATGGAGTCTTATCTACAGACTTTGACGACATACAGTTCAAAACGTGAGTCGCAATCTCTAGGGCATAACCCCAAAACGATGCAGGTAAATCACTAAAACTCATCATGGACCTAACCATGTCAAGTAAGGTCTTGTTCCTCCTTTCTAACACTCCATTGTGTTAGGGTGTATAAGGTGTTAGGAAACGACCCGGTTGCGCAGCGGAAAACAAAATTTTATACAACCGTAAATCGTTTCTTAAAGCCCAAAATCAAGGCACAAATTTTACAGTTTATGTATAATATCAAGAATCTGCAGAAAAAGTAAATAAATCTAAAGTTTAGATTCATACCCACGTTGGAGGCTCCACCAATATTGTCTCTGAACGTGTTTGCTACCGATCCAAGTATAGGATCGAACCGTAGAGGTCCACACGAAGACAATCAACAAGAACCAAGGAGGGATTTGCTAGATCCTCCTTGGCCTTAAGAAATCAAAAAGAGAAGGAGTATTTGATTTTTCAATCAAAAGGATGAAAGTGGCATGGGAGAGTCTCCAAAAGGCTGCTGTGTGTTATGTGTTTTTTTTCTTTTTCTTTCAAAAAGGCAAATATGAATTAAAATCACAAATCACACAAACACTATTCCTTTTATAGGCAAACCAAGTTGCCCTATTCCCACATGGAATGGGCTTGGGCTCCAACCCAAACACCCCATGTTGCCAAACACTCCCAATTAGATATTTTAATTTAATTCATCATTATCTCAATTAAAATCAATTAATATTTAATTAACATTTAACAATAATGATAATTCAATTAAATATGTGCGAACACACATTTAACCGTAATTTCACTTATTTAATTTTTCTTACAAATTAAATAAATGCTACGAACCTCAAAGAAATTTAATTGCACCGTGAAATTACCAAAATACCCTTTCGCCTAAAAAGACGAAAACGCCCTTCTTTCTTCTTGGCTCTTAAATTATCTTCTATGTGTGTGACCTATAGGCTCCTCATCATACCGGCAGTGTATAGTATCATGATTAACACTAATTAATCGTCTCACTTAAACATAGACCAAGATTGGCCCCTAGCAAGGCATCATGGCCACCCGATAGATTCTTGATTCAGCAAAGTAGCTACCTGTCAATGATATGGTTACCGTACAATTCGATCCTTTCATCATATGTTATCTCTACGAGATGAAGGCATAGAAATAGTGTCAACCTTCGGTTACTCTCGATATTATATATTCAGTTTATAGACCAATGACCCGTATTATAATCTGGATAGAGCAACAACTCAATCCCACCTGTGGCCACGCTTTTAGTGTCATTGCCATATCGAATTGCGCCGTGAGATAACTTCTCCCGTACCCAGGAGTGATGAATCCTCTGTCAATCCACCATAGTCTTGATACACTCCTTGATATAGCCAATTACCACCGTACTGACAGCTCTGAATAGAACTGTGTTAGGCTAGTGTCAAACTGTACCAATCGGTGCACAAGACGCTCCAGTAATCTCAAGTCTAAGGATCACATGCACCACCATTCGTTAGAGGATTTGTTCCATAGACACTGGGGTTACCATTCATATGGAATCCTCTGGGTGGGTCAGGGTTGAACTTGCTACGGTATATCCGCCTACAACAAGCACCCATGTGTTGCACCAGGGTTGTCACCAAACAACCTTGACAAGTGAGATCACCACCGCCTTTCGACGTGGTCGTTCAACACTATGATAGCCTTCTTGTATTATCTGTGCCCTTACTTCAGAATAATACTGGGGCTACGGACGTTTCTAGAATGGCCACTATATGTGCTCATAGGGTTCTCATTATCAAGATTTGAAACACTTGATACCCTCGTCACGGTTCTACCATTCTAAGGACATATATCAATACATATTGCAATAATAATGATTTACGCGATATAGAATAAAATGTCTTTTATTATTGATTAATGAACATTATTACAAAGAGTCAATTCTACAATAATTGATTGGCTCTAGGGCATCTACTCTAACATAAGGAGGGATGAGTTGTGATACTATCCCACATTCCTTCAGGTACTCTGAAAACCCCGAGCTTAATTATTCACCTCCTCGATCCGACCGAAGAGCTTTTATACTTTTGCCCAACATATTCTATACTTCATTCCTGAATTCCTTAAATTTATCAAAGGCTTCAGATTTATGTCTTATAAGGTAGACATAACCATATCTACTGAAATCATCAGTGAATATGATGAAGTATGAATATCCACCCTTGGCCTCAACTGTTAGTGGACCACATACATCGTTATGGATGATGCCTAACAGTTCAGTAGCCCTTTCACCTTGTCCTGTGAAAGGAGACTTGGTTATCTTGCCTAACAAGCATGACTCGCATACCTCAAATGAATGAAAGTCAAAAGGGTCCAAAACTCCATCCCTTTAAAGTTTTGCAATGCCGGTCTTATTAACATGACCCAATCTATAGTGCTAGAGAATGTCTTGTTTTGATTGCTATGTTTAGCTTTCTTGGTTTCAACATTGAGAATATCTTTATTGTTTAAATCAAGAACATATAACCCGTTATATAACCTTGCGATTCCAAATAGAATACCATTCAAACTAAAGGACAACAATCCATTAGATATCTCAAAATAATACCCTATATTATCCAAAGCGGATATTGAAATAATATTTCTAGAAATAGAAGGTACGTAATAATAGTTTTGTAGTTCCAACAACAAGCCCGTAGGCAAAGATAAACAGTAAGTCCCTATAGCCAATGCAGCCACATGTGCTCCATTTCCAACTCGTAGGTCTACTTCTCCCTTGGTGAGCACTCTACTCTGCCTTAGTCCTTGCACATTAGTACAAATGTGAGTACCACATCCTGTGTCAATGACCTAAGATGTTATGGGAGAGAAGTTAATCTCAATCATAAATATACCTAAAGTCGTAGCATCTAACTTCTTCTTGCTTGCGAAAGCCCTTTGCCTGCGTGTTTCCTCCAGTGGCCAGGCTTGCCATAATAGAAGCAGACTACTTTGCCCTTCCCTATGCCACTTTCAGGCCCAAGAGCACCATGTCCTTTGGGCTTCTTGGGCTTGGGCTTGGGCTTGGGTGGGTTTGGGCTTGGGTTTGGGCTTGGCCTTACCTTTGCCATTACCCTTTCCTTTACTGGCAGCAACTAGTAAAATAGGCTTGGACTTCTTTAAGTCCTGCTCTGCAATCCTCAGCATGTTCAAAAGCTCCGACAAGGTTTTCACCATTGTGTTCATATGGAAATTCATTATGAACGGTGCATAAGAGTCAGGCAAGGATTGCAGAATCAAATCCATTTGTAATTCTGCATCCAACTCAAATCACAAAGTCTCAAGCCTTTCTATGTGCTCGATCATCTTGAGCACATGAGGACCAATTTGGGCTCCCTCAATTAGACGACTTCTAAACAGTGCTTTTGACACCTTGTACCTCTCATGTCGAGCATTCCCTTCGAAAAGGTCTTTGAGGTGTAGAATAATGGTAGCAGCGTCCATATTCTCATGTTGCTTTTGCAGCATTGGTGTCATCGATTCTAACATCAAGCATTGAACGCCATCATCATCATCAAGGAACTTTTGATAAGTGTCTATCTGGCTCAGCCATGTATGGCTTTTCAAGGATATACAATTTCTTTTTCGACTTGAGTATAATCCAAAGATTATGATACCAGTCTGAGAAATTGGATGCATCCAACCTGTTTTCTTTCTCAATTATTGGTCGCATGTTCATAATGCTCATTTTGGTGAATCTACAATTGCAGAAAAGATAAAGTCATTATAAAGTTCATGATTATTTAATATGGTCTTTTATTAAACGACGCTCCCACTATTTTCCTCAAGTCAGTAGCCCTCACTATTAACTCGGGAAAGCCTATTGGCTTTCCTAGTGGACTGAGATCCCATCCAGCCCATTTCAAACATTCGCTTTGGCGAACAAGCCAAAATGAGTTGATTAGGTAAGCCAACAAACTTAATCCACACCAGTTGATAGCTCCCACTATCAACCTCAAATGTGAAGAAGCCAACAAGCCAATCACACAATCCAATGCCCCAACCATCGTCCTCAAGTGTGATTCTCAGTATTAGTAGAGTGGACACTACATGCCACCACGTACACATAATATGTGTACTTCTCTACTATGCCTATGACGCGTTTATCAACCTTCGCTTTGGCGAACAAGCAAAACCGTCATTTTAAGTCGACCCATCACCGTTAAGGAAAACTTCAATGAATTTTAACCTCCCCTGGTAGAAGTGTACCCTTCGCTTTGGCGAACAAGGTTCTGACGAACAGTGGTTTGATTAAAATCATGGTGTTGGAAGGCATACGCGACTTAATATACTTTAATTGAGGGTTTGTTATTTAATGTCTCACCAGATTATTATCTTGAGATTTCTCAGCCTAATTATACAAATTACATCGAGAAGGGGAGAAAGGTAGGAGACGCAGGCCCTATTTAATAAATTACAACCATACATACCCAAAATTTTTAAAACATTCACCATAGGTCTAAGGCTCATGTACCAGGCACCATGCAATATACAAATAAGTACATGGCATACATTTAAAAAACAATCAATTTTTGAATTGGATGGGTGAATCATTAATTACCCCCTGACAATCTGCAGATCTACATTTGGTCAAAAAGTTTTGAAACTTTTCACTTTGGCCTTTACGCACTCGAAAGTGCGCTCGCTGCGGCGGTGGATTAGATCGCCGCAGCGTGCACTGATTTGCGCTGCGTACATGCACCACGTACGATCGCCGCGGCAAGCGCTGATTTTAGTCAGCGCGCACCTTAGACTGCGATTACCGCGGCGATGAGTTATATCACCGCGGCGAGTGCTGATATTCAATCAGCGATCGTGCTAAGGACGATCGCCGCGACGATGGGTTATATCGCCTCGACGAGCGCTGATTTTGCAATCAGCGAGTACACCAAACAACGCACGTCGCGATGATGGGTCATATCGCCACGGTAAGCGTACACTGATCTGTAGCATTAGATCAGTTCAACCAGCCACCAAAAATATGCCAAACGGATTTTACAATCAATCTTAGCTACTGATTTCAACAAAAATCCATGACCCAGTATATTCCAAAATTACAGATCATCAACAAAATAAATTAATCAATTAATTGATTTCTTAAAACATGCTTTCATGGCAGATTTTGTGCAGATTCATCAAGGCAGTATGTTATCAATCAAATACATGTAGTCAACCATTCACAAAAACTGTAAAATCTGGTACCCTAGACACTGATACCACTGTTAGGAAACGATCATACATGGTAGCAGAAAACAAAAATTATTTACAACATGGATTGTTCCTTAGAACCAAGATCAAGGCACAAATTTACAGTTTATACATTATATTAGGATCTGCAGAAAATTCAGTCTAGAGTTAAGAAATCATATGCACGTTTGGAGGCTCCTCCAACTTGTCTCTGAATGGGTTTCGCTACCGACCCAAGAGTAGGATCGAACCAATGTAGTCCACACGAAGATAAACCTAAGGAACTAAAGAGGGATTTGTTAGATTCTCTTTAGTCTTAAGAACCAAGAAGGAATCAAATAATATTTGATTCAACCAACAAGGCAAACTGGCGTGGGAAGAGAGAAAAAGGGGGCTGGAATTTTAGTCTAAATGATTGAATGAATTAATTATTTAATTCACAAAGTGTTGCACTTATATAGTGCACACTTTGCCCTATTCCATTATGGAATAGACTTGGGCACCAACCCAAACACCCTTTGTATCCAAACGGCCCCATTTAGATATTTTAATTTTAATTATCATTATTTCAATTAAATTAAATTAATATATATATAATATTAACATTTAACAATAATGATAATTTATTTAAATATATGCGAACACATATTTAAACGTAATCTCACTTATTTAATTTTAATATTAAATTAAATAAAGGCTATGACCTCAGCAAATTTAATTGCACCGTGAGATTACAAAAATACCCTTTTGCCTAAAAAGACGAAAACGCCCTTCTTATAAACTGGCTCTTAAATTATCTTTTATGTGTGTGACCTGTAGGCTCCTTATCATACCGGTAGTGTGTAGTATCACGATTAACACCAATTAATCATCTCACTACACACAGACCAAGATTGGCCCCTAGCAAGACATCATGGCCACCCGATAGATTCGGATTCAGCAAAGCAGCTGCTTATCAACGATATGGTTACCGTACAATCCAATCCTTTCATCATCCATTATCTCAACGAGATCGAGACATAGAAATAGTGTCAACCTCAGTTACTCTCGATATGTATGTATTCAGTTACTGGACCGATGACCTGAGTAATTATCTGGATAGAGCAACAACTCAATCCCACTCTGGCCACAGTTTTAGTGTCATTGCCATTTACTGAATTTCGCTGTGAGATAACTTCCTCCGTACCCGGGAGTGATGAATCCTTTGTCGATCCACCATTGTCTTGATATACTCCTTGATGCAGCCAATCACTATCGTATTGACAGCTTTGAATAGAACTGCGTTGGGCTAGTGTTAAACTACACCAATCGGTGCACAAGGTGCTTCAGTGATCTCAAGTCTAAGGATCACATGCACCACCATTCGTTAGCGGATTTGTTCCATAGACACTGGGGTTACCATCCATATGGAATCGTCTGGTGGGTCGGTCCAGTGAACTTGCCTACAACAAGCACCTATGTGTTGCACTAGGTTGTCACCAAACAACCTTGACAAGTGAGATCAGTCGCTACCTTTCGACAGGGTCGTTCAACACTATGATAGCCTTACCGTATTATCTGTGCCCTTACTTCAGAATAATACTAGGGCTACGGACATTTCTAAAATGGCCACCATATGTGCTCATAGGGTTCTCACTATCAAGATTTGAAACACTTGATACCCTCATCACGATTCTACCATTCTAAGGACATATATCAATACATACAATAATGATTTACGCGATATAGAATAAAATGCCTTTTATTGATCAATGAACATTATTACAAAAAGTCAATCCTACAATAATTGATTCGCTCTAGGGCACCTACTCTAACAATGATATCCCTTTAGCAGGAACTTGATTTCAGTTTTGAAGAAGAATGGGGATGCTCAGGGGATAGCGCTAGGTACAAGAAGAATCTCGAGAATGAGCGGGTGTTTGAATTTCTCGCTGGGTTCAATCGAGATTTGGGTGATGTAAAGGGACATATTCTCTATCGGCGACCCCGTCCTTTATTTTGCGAAATGATTTTGGAAGTGACAAGAGAAGAAAGTAGGAGGAGAGTGATGATGAAGGATAATGCTAATGTGAGCCTACTGGGCCTGAAATTTCTGCCCTAATGACTTATGGGCTTTTGGACACCAAAGTTCGTGTGTCGATACTCCTCAACAAAACGGGGTTGTCGAATGCAAAAATGGACATCTCCTTGAAGTTGCTCGGGGCCTTTATGTTTACTACAAACATGCCACAAAATGTTATGGGGGGATGCCATTTTGACATCTATCTATCTCATCAATAGAATGCCTAGCCGTGTTCTTTCTTTCGAGACACCTCTTTAGAAACTCCAGACATTTTTCCTACCTCTCGCCTCAGCTCTAATCTATCTCTAAAAGTGTTTGATTGTATTGCTTTTGTTCACATTCACTCTTAACATCTTACCAAGTTAGATCCTAGAGCTACTAAGTGTGTTTTCATTGGTTATTCCCCTACTAAAAAAGGCTACAAGTGCTATGATCCATCTACCAAAAAGGTATTTGTTAGCCTCGATGTTACATTTTTTTTGAAAACACTCCTTACTTCCAAAAGCCCTCTCTTTAGAGGGAGAATTTGAGTGAAGATTGTTTTTTGGACTTTGATCTCTCTCTTTCCAAGCTTAGCCCAAACACTTAGCCTGATCTTGTCACACCATCTCATTTTAATATACCATCTACAGAAGAAAACTTGAACTCTGGGGGAGGTGTAGGAAAATAAAATGACAAAGAGCCAATTGTTTATTCAAGGAGGTCAAACTTGAGGAATAGGGAGAATCTCACACATGAAGCACCAAGAGAGACAGAACCAGTGATAGATCTGAATACTCACAGTCTCCTCCCAAACCAGGTAATTCTAAGTCTCTTGATTTACCTATTGCCCTTAGAAAACAACCTCGGTCATGTACTCTTCATCCTGTTTCAAGATTCGTATCATATAATACTCTGTTTATTAAGTTTCATGCTTTCACCTCTAACCTTGATAGTACAGAGTTTCCAAAGAATATTTAGGAGGCCTTGGAAATTTCCAAATGGAGAGAGGCAGTAATGGAAGAAACGCGGGCACCGAAAAAAAAAAGAAACTTGAGAGGTGGTTGATTTACCAAAAGGGAAGAAACCAATTGGCTAATAGTGGGTGTTTACTATTAAATGCAAGGTTGATGGGACGATAGAATGTTATAAAGCTTGCCTGGTTGCAAAGGGATTTATAGAAATCTATGGAATTGATTACACAGAGACGTTTGCACTTGTGGCAAAGCTGAATACATTTAGGGTTCTCTTGTCTTAAGCAACAATTTTGGATTGGCCTCTTTAGTAACTTGACATAAAGAATGCATTTCTGAATGGAAAATTAGAAGAAGAAGTCTTTATGACAATACCACCAGGTTTTTTGTAAAGGGGGTGAAGAAAACTGGGTGTGTAACTCAAGAAGTCCCTTTACGATCTCAAACAATCACCAAGAGCATGGTTTGATAGATTCGTAAAGGTGATAAAGAATCAAGGATATCACCAAGGGCAATAAGATCATACTATGTTTTTCCAGCAAACAGGAGATGGGAAGAAGACAATCTTAATTGTCTATGTTGATGACATAAACCTAACTGGGGATAATATAGTAGAAATGGAGAGACTGAAGAAAACTCTAGCCACAGAGTTTGAAGTAAAAGACTTGGGACAAATACGATATTTCTTAGGAATGGACGTTGCTAGATCAAAAGGAGGTATTAGTGTTTCTCAATGAAAATATGTCCTTGATCTTCTTACCAAGACTGGCATGCTTGGGTGCAAATTGAGTGACACACCGATTGAAGCAGGAAAGAGAAGAAGATATCGAAAAACCAGTGGAAAGAGACAAATATCAGAGACTAGTTGGGAAGCTTATATACCTATCCCATACTAGACCTGACATTGCATTTGCAGTCAGTGTGGTAAGTCAACATATGCATTCACCAAAGGAAGCTCACTTAGAAGCTGTGTACAAGATTCTCAGATACCTTAAGGGCTCCTCGAGTAAAGGATTATTCTTTAAGAAGAATGCAAGCAAGGAAGTAGAAGTCTTTATTGATGCGGATTGGGTTGGTTCGACAGAAGATAGAAGATCTACCATCGAGTATTGCACCTTTGTATTTGGAAACTTAGTAACTTGGAGAAGCAAGAAACATAATGTAGTGGCTATAAGCAGTGTTGAAGCTGAGTTTCAAGCAGTTGCACAAGGGATATGTGAAGTTTTGTGGCTAAGGAAACTCTTGGAAGAACTTCAGATCATAATAAAATATTCAGTCAAACTGTACTGTGATAGCAAAGCAGCCATCAACATTTCTCTCAATCCAGTTCAACATGATAGGACCAAGCATGTAGAAGTGGACAAACATTTCGTTAAGTAAAAAGTTGAAGATGGAATCATTTGTACGACCTATGTTCTATGAAGGAGCAAACTACAGATATCTTCACCAAAGGGCTTTTTCGGCAAAACTTCGATGATTTGATTTGCAAGTTGGATATTTATGATCCAACTTGAGGGGGAGTGTTGAAATCCCATGAAATCTGGTGTAATTATTTTGGGATTACGATATCCTTTTAGGAGTTTTTTTCAACTATTAATTTAAGGTAGGAGATATTTCAACTCTTAATTTAGTAGATTGTTAGCTTAATTTAGAAGATATCTGTTCATTTTTCATTTTCATTTTGTACTATAAATTAATCCCACTTCTTGTACAATTCATTCAAGAAATACAGAAATCATTCATTCTGATTACACTTAGAAACATGACCGAGCATTGATTTGTAATTGAAGCTAAGGGCTAACAAACTAGAGCTTTATCAACTCCTTTCCACACATGATATTCAAGATTAGGTTTTTGTTTAACAATTGATTAGTCAGAACAATGGATCAATCTTGATAGAAACAAAAGGACAAGGATATGGGATGAGACCTATAAGACGATTTTCAAATCATGTTATCCAACGACAAAAAGAACTTGTGACTTGCAAAATTTGTAATTTTCATAATTCATTAGCTTCGGTGAGATAGTCTACAAACATGTAGATAGCACAACTCGAGACATAGAGTTGTTCATTTTCTCAAAGCCATTTGGACAATCAGAAAAAGATGAAGAAAAATCAGCCATTTTGTGGCGTGTGTTGGATTGGCTTTGATACCATAACAAGAGAAACTGAAGTGCAAAAATAACCCCTTAATGCTTGATTAATCTTTGATCTATTACAACACTTATATATAATAGAGTACCACAGCTCAAGGCACAAAATCAAGAAAAAAAAAACAATTACAAAATATGCTACAGTGTGTAAACAGTGGTCATATACAGAATAACAGACTTTTGAAAATTGACAACAAACTCTTCTTAAGATGAAGAACTCAATGCCTTTGTTAACTCCTAACAATATAAACTTAGTTTAAAAAAAAAAAAAAAGCATAGACACCCAGTCAACAGTAGCTGAAGCTTGAGTTTCCTACAGTGTAAATCACTTAGCTAAATCCTTCTCTTCTTCATTAATAGGGTTAATTAAGTAAGGGTAAAATTAATCTTAGTAAAGTCCAACTAAATAAAGCCTAATGGAGGAATCTTAATAAAAAAGTTGACAGGGCAAAAAGGAGTGAACCGGTAGGGGAAGTGTAGAAAGTGTGATATTGGAATTAACAATTTTTTTTGAAAATTTTCCTCCAAGATCTTTGTAAGACTATAAAGCCTACATTTTATTTAGTATTCTACTAAATTCCATTCATTTGTTAAATTTACAAATAGGCTAATTTCCTCCGTCTTCTCTCAATTCCAATTCTAATTAATTTCCTCTCACTTTCTCTTTGTCCAAACGCTTTCAATCTATCAATTAAGATTATAGAAGATCATTAAATATTGTAATAACTCCTTTATACTAGGATACTCATAGAAATACATAAAGTAAAATACATTTATATTAACAAAAATAGATGGGCCCAAAATTTTCTTTTAGTACATTGATAAGCGTATTTTATACTATGATTTTGCATTGAATTTTGATAGGATTTAGGATACTTTTCATACAATTTGGGTCATAATTGCTACCTAATTCTATTAATTTGTCTTTGTAGGCCTAAACGATGATTTTTAGCATAAATGACAGTTTTGAGCGTAAATTGTGTAACTTGAGCTTGAAAACTCGGAATAACCTGAATTTAGAAGTTTTGGAAAGCTAAGAAGAAGAGCTACAACGTTCATGTTTTGGGTTTTTCCTAATTCTGACTAGACAAAGGTGAAAACTTGGCTTGAAGTCGTGAAAAGGACGCTGGGAACTGAAGAAAAATGTCTTTGGACGTGCTTCAGTATTTCTGCCATAACTTGAGCTGTAGACCTTGGATTGTGCTGATTCTTGAACGACCAGAAATAAAATTGAAAGGGCTACAATTCATATGTTTTACACTTTTCCAGATTCTAACTATATCATGCTCAAATTGGGCCTGTAATTCTTCGCCGCGGCGAAACCTGCATCAGATGCAAAAATAAAACGACGCGTTTTGGCTTGCTAGGGCTTCGTCCTTAAGTGAGAGAGGTATAAATTAGAGCGAAAAGGAAGAGAAAAGGGGCTTGGTTCGTGATTTGGGAGGCAGCTCATGGAAGGAGAAGATTATTGAAGATTTGGGCTTCAAATTAGAGAAGATTTCTCCATCTTTTGCTTGCTTGTCAATGATGAATCTTGATTCAGTTTGTTTTTGTTGTTTTTATTTCGTTTTTTGAGTATGAACTGAGTTGTTTAGCTAGGGTTTGATGTAATCTTGATACAATGATTCAAATTTATATGGATTGAATTACTTTGAGTTTTAATTTCATGATTGAGTGTTTATCTCTTTGCTTAATGTCTTTTGGATGCTTGATCACCATTCAAATGTGTGTTGTTCACAATGAGACTGAGAAGTGATTTGTGATTGTGCCTCTTGGGATAAATACCATAGATTAGCAAACGCTAGAGATAGGTTTAGCGATCTATGAAATCTAGATAGAATTCCACAAAGCTTAAAATCCTTTGAACTATTAATCTTCATTTTGTTGGGAGTGGAAGCTTAATAGGGATAAGTAGGGAAATGTAGCATGAGAATGTATGTTTTACAACTTAGGGAATTCGATTTTCAATCAAGGAATTAGAACTTGGATAATAGATTCTATGATTTGGGTTAGCGTATTTAGGTGAATTCAACACCCTAGCATTTGTTTTAGAATTGTTTAATTAGTTAAGTTGTTGGGTTTTTGCATTTGTATTTAGTTTGTTAATCTTCTATCAATCCAATTTATTGTTGCTTCAATTAGGACTTAAACTAGAAAAATCGGTAATTAGTAACACTATCCTCGTGGGACGATACTCACTCATCACTTTATTACTTTTTGCGACTAGTATACTTGCTATTTTTGCATGTTGTATTAAACACGCATCAAGTTTTTGGCGCCGTTGCCGGGGATAGTTGATTATTAATATTGATAGTATCTAGTGTAGTGCTAAATTGAAGCTTTTATTTCATTTTTGTAATTAATTGTAAATATTGTATAGTCTTAAGTATGAGAATTGACATTACCTCTTTCGTGCAAGGCAATGATGAATCACTATATGAAGCTTGGGAGAGGTACATGGAGTTGTTAAGGAATTGTCCACATAATGGTCTACCGTTTTGGAGACAAGTCCAAACATTTTACAATGGGTTGCTACCAAATATTCAAATGATGGTAGATGTGGCAGCAAAGTGGAGCCTTAAATAACAAGACCCCGTAAGATGCTTATGAATTGCTTGAGTTGATGGCCAACAATAACTACCAAAGACCTAATGAGAGAGCAATGCCGAAGAGAACAATGGGTCTACATGAAGTTGACGCGTTCGACACATTATCTGCACAAATTGCAGCATGTCAAAGCCAATTGGGAGGTATGAATGTAATTTCTATTCACTCACCTTTTATAACTTGTGAATTTTGTGCAGGGAAACCATGGGAGTGTGGAATGCCAAGATGGAAACCGATTATTCTTCTCAACAACCGAGCAAGTGAATTACATGGTTAGTTCACAAAGGCTGCAAGTTGACTCCTTCTCTGATGCTTATAATCTTGGTTGGGGGAATCACCCAAATTTGTCCTGGAGCGATCAAAGTAGTCAATCAAATCAAAGGACAATGCTAAACCATCAACCAGTGGTGAATCATCAACCATGTGAGCAAAGAGTGTCAAAATTGGAAGATATATTCGAAGACTTCATGCAAGAAACCACAAGTTTTATGAATGAGACACGCTCAAACTTCAGAAATCAAGGAGTGTCCGTTCAAAATTTGGAGGTTCAAGTGGGGCAATTGGTTGAACAACTGATAGAGAGATCTCAAGGTTCTTTGCCGAGCACAACAGTCACAAATCCTAAAGAACAATTAAATGTCATACCATTGAGGAGAGGTATAGTGTTGGAGCAACCTCACAATGAAGAAAAGTTGGAAGAACTTGAAGACAAGACCAATGAAGAGGAAACTCTCAAAGCGGAAAGGTGTGCAAAATACTTAGGGGAATTTCAACCAAGCAACTTACCTCACAAGGAACAATTTGAGGAATTTGGTATAAATGCGCACAAGTCAAAATTAGTGTTGGAAGAGGCTCCAAACATTGGACTCAACCAATCACCATCTCATCTCAAGTACGCATATACGAATTTGAAGTTCCGAAAAGATGCTTATGAGAATGTCCGAAATCCAAAGGAAAGATCAAGAGGTGGCAATGGGAAGTGAAGCACCCCACAAGGATCCGGATTGACGACGGACCATGGGAAAGTCGAGCTTTCGACTATAAACAAGCGCTTCTTGGGAGGCAACCCAAGTCTTTTCAATTGTTTTTCATTTCATTGTTGTTTGAATTTGTTTTAGTTTTCTTATGATTTTGAATGAGTTTTAATTTGTGTGTTTTTGGGTGTTTCATGTGAAGTTTGAAGCTAAGGAAAAGGAAAGAAAAACTTCAGACTTCGCCGGGGCGAAGTGCCCTGAAGAATGTTGTAGCTCCTATAATTTTTCGCCGAGGCGAAGAATTTGTTGTCGCCGCGGCGAAGTCTGTTTCGTTTTAATAGTCGCGTGACCTTTCATTTTTGCGAAAATTTTCCTGAAGCACTTTTCTTTTTAGTTTTTGTTTTTTATTTCTTTATGTTTTGTAAGTAGGAATTGATGTTGATTTCTTGGTTTTTGGCTCTTTATTTGTTTTTGTTTAGATTTTAGGTTTAGTTCAATAAGGTTGAGATTAGGATGTAATTCTTTCATATTGATAGGTGAGGGTATCTAACACATTTGGCACCATAGACTTTCATTTGTTTGATGATGATGATGATGAGGAAGCTAAGGAATGGATGCCAGGATGTTGCACAAAAATCGGCCTTTACGGATTAGTCAGGGGAGTATCTCGTAACCTTTACTTTTGTTTTTCTATTCCTTGGATGTGCATGATGTGACATTGGGGACAATGTCATTTTAAGTTTGGGGGTAGGAAATAGACATAAAGCTTGGTTTAAGGGTATACCTGGCCGGAAACCGAACCCGCCTTAAAAATTGCCTAGCAAGATTTGGCAACCTCTCGGTATAACAACGCCACGTACACCTTAAACGGAAAAAAAAAAAATAGACCTCAATGGTGTTGCAAATAATTGTTATTGTAAATATTTATATTTGAAAAAAAAAGAAAAAAAAAGAGAAGAAGAAGAAGAAAAAAAAAAAAAAAATTGCTTTAGTTCAATTCAAAATCAACAATAAGAAATGCATAAGTTTGAGGGTTGTAAAATGGTTGACACTTTGATTGGTGGTTGAGAAAGAAAGTGGAGATTGATGTAGCTCTTAGTGTTTGCATGAGGAAAACCGAGTTCTCTTACTTTGTTTATCCTATCCCTTTCCTTGGAGCCCACTACCCTTGCCTAACGTTACAAGCTTGCAAAGACCTTTTGATCCTTAGCGATGTCTAGTCCACATTAGTGGAGAGTAGTTCGATACTTAGGCTTATGGAGTCCTGCCACCATTTGATAAACTTTACATTTCGCATAAAATAATCCGGGAAGTCGGAATGTGAACTGAAGTGGGGATCACATACTGGGGATCAATAGAGAAAGATAGTCGATGCAACTTATAACTTCTTGGAGTGTTGAACATTTTCTACTAATAATTTTTCAACAACCTTAGAGACTTGTATAAATTCTAGGCAATTCTTGTGTTGAGTTTGAGCCTAATTTTTGTTTGTTCATTTTTTAGTTTTGTTGTTTTGTGTTTTTTGGTTGTTTGTTGCTTTTTCTTCCTTTGAGTTTTTATTCCTTTTTTGCTCGAGGACGAGCAAATCTTAAGTTTGGGGGTAGTTGATAAGCGTTTATTTTATACTATGATTTTGCATTGAATTTTGATAGGATTTAGGATACTTTTCATACAATTTGGGTCATAATTGCTACCTAATTCTATTAATTTGTCTTTGTAGGCCTAAACGATGATTTTTAGCATAAATGACAGTTTTGAGCGTAAATTGTGTAACTTGAGCTTGAAAACTCGGAATAACCTGAATTTAGAAGTTTTGGAAAGCTAAGAAGAAGAGCTACAACGTTCATGTTTTGGGTTTTTCCTAATTCTGACTGGACAAAGGTGAAAACTTGGCTTGAAGTCGTGAAAAGGACGCTGGGAACTGAAGAAAAACGTCTTTGGACGTGCTTCAGTATTTCTGCCATAACTTGAGCTGTAGACCTTGGATTGTGCTGATTCTTGAACGACCAGAAATAAAATTGAAAGGGCTACAATTCATATGTTTTACACTTTTCCATATTCTAACTATATCATGCTCAAATTGGGCCTGTAATTCTTCGCCGCGGCGAGAAAAAAGCTTCGCCGCGGCGAAACCTGCATCAGATGCAAAAATAAAACGACGCGTTTTGGCTTGCTAGGGCTTCGTCCTTAAGTGAGAGAGGTATAAATTAGAGCGAAAAGGAAGAGAAAAGGGGCTTGGTTCGTGATTTGGGAGGCAGCTCATGGAAGGAGAAGATTATTGAAGATTTGGGCTTCAAATTAGAGAAGATTTCTCCATCTTTTGCTTGCTTGTCAATGATGAATCTTGATTCAGTTTGTTTTTGTTGTTTTATTTCGTTTTTGAGTATGAACTGAGTTGTTTAGCTAGGGTTTGATGTAATCTTGATACAATGATTCAAATTTATATGGATTGAATTACTTTGAGTTTTAATTTCATGATTGAGTGTTTATCTCTTTGCTTAATGTCTTTTGGATGCTTGATCACCATTCAAATGTGTGTTGTTCACAATGAGACTGAGAAGTGATTTGTGATTGTGCCTCTTGGGATAAATACCATAGATTAGCAAACGCTAGAGATAGGTTTAGCGATCTATGAAATCTAGATAGAATTCCACAAAGCTTAAAATCCTTTGAACTATTAATCTTCATTTTGTTGGGTGCGGAAGCTTAATAGGGATAAGTAGGGAAATGTAGCATGAGAATGTATGTTTTACAACTTAGGGAATTCGATTTTCAATCAAGGAATTAGAACTTGGATAATAGATTCTATGATTTGGGTTAGCGTATTTAGGTGAATTCAACACCCTAGCATTTGTTTTAGAATTGTTTAATTAGTTAAGTTGTTGGGTTTTGCATTTGTATTTAGTTTGTTAATCTTCTATCAATCCAATTTATTGTTGCTTCAATTAGGACTTAAACTAGAAAAATCGGTAATTAGTAACACTATCCTCGTGGGACGATACTCACTCATCACTTTATTACTTTTTGCGACTAGTATACTTGCTATTTTTGCATGTTGTATTAAACACGCATCATACATATAAACATTCTTATTACCAAATAAGATATCATTTTATAAAAAGTTATCAAAAACAGTGGAGAGTGTAGCTATTGCTCCTCGCTTCCCGATGCCAATCTGACCGCGTCCTCACCTAGATCATTTAAACACAAAGAAAAACAACGGGGTGAGCACAAAAATAATGCTCAATAAGTAAATCCTCTACTCGTCTATCCCCATAATTCTTTTTCTTAATTGTTTCCTTACACACTTCTCGTCTCATTCATTTTCTCTTTCTGTTTCTCTTTCCCACATCTCTCTTTTATTAATTTTCTATTGTAAGTCACGGCCTCATCTTACCGGAGGCACGACCGGGTGGAGTTCACAAAGCAACAATCCGCTCTTCGTGACTCTACTCATTCTCTCTTTATTCTTTCTCACTTGAATGTCACAGCCTCATCTTACCAGAGGCACGGCCGGGTGGAGTTCACAGAGCACCAACCCACTCTTCGTGACTGCCGGGTGGAGTTCACAAAGCACTAACCTGCTCTTTGTGTTTTTCTCATTCTCTCTACTCTTAGAGTAGTTCATTCACAAAGTTTTCTACTCTTTCTCAAGCTACTTCTAAATGCACAATTAATGTATAAGGATGGTTCATGCTTAAAATTTCTTACTTAAGGCACTTATGAAATGCATAAATGCAATGTTGCATCAAGATAGTCATTTTGCACAGGTCACACTCAAGAGGGCATAACTTGAGTTATACACATTGGATTGCTACAGTTTTGGTCTCGTTTTAAAGATTAGAGACAGGGCTACAACTTTTATGTTTTGGTCTCAACCCTATTAAATCTGTAAGATGCCCAAAAATCACTTAGAAGGTCACGGCTGTGACAGGGCAGTTTTCACTTAGGCTTTTCACTTAGGCATTTCATCAAACAATATGTGTGCATACATGAACTCTATTTTAACTATAATTCTACTTCTTTCTTAACCATCCAAAATTGGAGTTCAACTCCTTTAAATCATCACACATCCTGCAAAGAAAACACACTTCAAATATTCCTCTCAAATTCTTCTAAAGCTATCCATACTTCTATCAAATTTTATCAACACATCATGGTGGAAATCTCTCCATAAAATCAACATTGAACTCATTCATAAATCCATCAACTCATCATCAAACCATCACATACACTTCTCATATTCAAATATATCTAACAACAAGCATAATTCATCATCAATCTCATCTCAATTTCTCAATAACCATAACACATGCATACTTAAAAGAAATCTCTACTCACTTGAATTCTTAAACTTTAACTTGAGTTGGATTTTGAGTGGAATTTACTTACCTTATGCTTGAGTCTTCTCTATTAAGCTCTCTACTCTTGTTGGATTCAAAACTTCTTCTAACCCTAAGCATAAACTTCATAAGAACCCAACTTTTACATAAATCAATCATAGATAAAGAGCATGAATTTTTACCTTTTGAATTCTTGAATCAAAACCCTATTAAAAATCACTCAAAAGCCCTCAAAATCCTTGGAGGATTGAATGAAAATTTGAGAGAAAATGGGGGAGTAGTGTGGCGGTGGAATGAAGGAAATAAGGGTTACAAGCCATCTTATTTTATAAACTCACTTTCCCATTTTGCCCTTACACTTTTTTGAAAATTCCATCCTTGTCCTATAGTCAATTACCATAATGCCCTCATTTTTATTGTATTCTTTATGAAATTCTACCTCTTTTCACTCCCCACTTTTTCAACTAATTTTGAGTGAAAAAACCATTTTACCCTTAATATAAGTTTAAGGCATTTTCTTCATATTCTCTTAAAATAACTTTAATAAAAATTAACTAAGGGCTATAAAACATAATTTAAATCATGTACCTCCATGTTGGGCATTACAATTCTCCCCCCCTTAAAAGAACTTCGCCCCTAAATTAAACGTACTCCTGTAACGGTTCATGTAGCTGCCTCTCTCCCATGTAGCTTCTTCAACTTTATGATGTCTCCAGAGGACTTTCACTAAAGGAATACTCTTGTTCCGGAACTCTTTAATTTTTCTGTCCAAAATCTATACTGGTTGCTCCTCATACACAAGATTCTCTTCTAAGTCTACGTCCCTCATGCTCGAATATGGGAGGGATCACTTATATACTTGCATTGAGACATGAAATACATTGTGAACTCGCCCATATTGGGTGGTAGTGCTAACAGAGGCCACCTTCCTACTCCGTAACACCTCAAATGGACCAATGAATCTCGGTGCTAATTTTCCTTTATTACCAAAACGCATCACCTTGTAGGGGGAAACTTTGAAAAAACTTTGTCACCCACTTCAACTTCCTTTCTTTTCAAATTAGCATAGCTTTGTGCCTATCGGGCTTGCCCTATCGCTTGACACTCTTCTATCATTTTCGAGATTTCGTTCCCGAGAGTATTCAATCATCTCTCTCGCCTATTCATCCCCAGCTGGAGATCTACTCGCTACCATACAAAGCCTCATAAGGTGCCATCTTAATTGTAGATCGGGTAGTCATTATTATAAGCAAACTCCACCAAGGGTAACATTCATGCTAGGATACTTTATAATTCCATATAGCATACTCAACATGTTCTCAAGCACTTGATTCAAGTGAGTACAAATCAAGTGCTTGAGGACATGTTAAGAGTATGTTGATGGATTATAAAGTATCCCGACATGAGATGTTACCCTTGGTGGAGTTTGCTTATAATAACAACCTACGACCTATAATTAAGATGGCTCATTATGAGGCTTTGTATGGTAGACGGTGTAGATCTCCACCGCATTGGGATGATGGGCGAGAGAGATGAGTTGAATATAACTCTCGGGCCTAAATGACTCAAAAATGATAAGATGTAAAGCTGATCGTAGTAATGAAACAAGCCCTGTGATAGGCGTAAAAGCTTATGCGATTTGAAAAGAAAGGAAGTTGAGTTTGAAGTGGGTGACAAAGTTTTTCTGAAAGTTTCCCCTACAAACGGGTGGTGCGTTTTGGTAATAAAGGAAAATTAGCACCGAGATTCATTGGTCCATTTGAGGTGTTACAGCGAGTAGGAAAGGTGGCCTACAGATTAGCACTACCACCCAATATGGACAGAGTTCACAATGTATTTCATGTCTCGATGCTTCGCAAGTATATAAGTGATCCTTCCCATATTCGAGCATGAGACGAGACTTAGAAGAGAATCTTGTATGAGGAGCAACCAAGACATATTTTGGACAAAAAATTAAAGAGCTTCGAACAAAAGTATTCCTTTAGTGAAAGTCCTCTGAGAAATCATAAAGTTGAAGCTACATGGGAGACAGAGCAAGATATGCAGAACCATTACCCGAGTCGCTCGCTTGAATTTTGGGGACGAAATTCTCTTAAGGAGGGGGGAATTGTAACGCCCAACATGGAGGTACATGATTTAAATTATTTTTTATAGCTTAGTTAATTTTTATTAAAGTTATTTTAAGAGAATATGATGAAAATGCCTTAAACTTGTATTAAGGGTAAAATGGTCTTTTCACTCAAAATTAGTTGAAAAAGTGGGGAGTGAAAAGAGGTAGAATTTCATAAAGAATGCAATAAAAATGAGGGCATTATGGTAATTGACTATGGAACAAGGATGGAATTTCCAAAAAAGTGTAAGGGCAAAATGGGAAAGTGAGTTTATAAAATAAGATGATAAAGGTTTGTAACCCTTGTTTCCTTCGTTCCACCGCCATACTACTCCCCCATTTTCTCTCAAATTTTCATTCAATCCTCCAAGGATTTTGAGGGCTTTTGAGTGATTTTTAATAGGGTTTTGATTCAAGACTTCAAAAGGTAAGAATTCATGCTCTTTATCTATGATTTATTTGTGTAAAAGTTGAGTTCTTATGAAGTTTATGCTTAGGGTTAGAAGAAGTTATGAATCCAATAAGAGTAGAGAGCTTAGTAGAGAAGACTCAAGCATAAGGTAAGTAAATTCCACTCAAAATCCAACTCAAATTAAAGTTTAAGAATTTAAGTGAGTAGAGATTTCTTTTAAGTATGCATATGCTATGGTTATTGAGAAATTGAGATGAGATTGATGATGAATTATGCTTGTTGTTGGATATACTTGAATATGAAAAGTGTATGTGATGGTTTGATGATGGGTTGAAATTGGAAGAATTGGAGGAAATTTTGGGAGTTTGTTTGCCGTGTAGGTATGGTGATGCTACAAGAGAGATTTTCTCTCATTTTTGGATGGTTGAGAAAAAAAATTGAATGATAAGTAAATTAGGGTTTGTTTATACACAAGTAATGTTTGATGAAATGCCTAAGTGAAAACATGTTACCATGGTTGGCCTGTCACAGCTGTGACCTTCTGAGTGATGTTTGGGCATTTTAAAGATTGGACTGGGTTGAGGCCAAAACATAAAAGTTGTAGCCCTGTCTCTAAGCTTTAAAACAAGACTAAAACAGTAGCAATCCAATGTGTATAACTCAAGTTATGTTTTCTTGAGCATGACCTATGCATAATGACTATCTTGATGCAACATTGCATTTGTGCATTTCATAAGTGCCTTAAGTAAGAAATTTTAAGCATGAACCATCCTTATACATTAGTTGTGCATTGAGAAGTAGCTTGAGAAAAAGTAGAAAACTTTATGAATGAACTACTCTAAGAGTAGAGAGAATGAGAAAAACACAAAGAAAGCAAAGGTGGGTGCTTTGTGAACTCCACCCTAAGAATACGAAGAGTGGTTGGTGCTTTGTGAACTCCACCCGACCGTGCCTCCAGTAAGATGAGGCCGTGACATTCAAGTGAGAAAGAATAAAGGGAGAATGAGTAGAGTTACAAAGAGCGGGTTGGTGCTTTGTGAACTCCACCCGGCCGTGCCTCCGGTAAGATGAGGTCGTGACTTACAATAGAAAATTAATAAAAGAGAGCTATGTGAAAGAGAAATAGAAAGAGAAAATAAATGAGACGAGAAGTGTGTAAGGAAAGAATTAAGAAAAAGAGTTACGGGATGCAGGGTTTAGTAAAGGATTTACTTACTGAGCATTATTTTTGTGCTCACCCCGTTGTTTTTCTTTGTGTTTACAGGATCTAGATGAGGACGCGGTCGGATTGGCTTTGGCAAGCGAGGAGCAATAGCTACACTGTCCACTGTTTTTGATAACTTTTTGTAAAATGTTTATATGTACTAAAAGAAAATTTTGGGCCCATCTACTTTTGTTGATATAAATGTATTTTACTTTATGTATTTCTATGAGTATCTTAGTATAAAGGAGTTATTACATTTTTGGTGGCCATCTGTCTGAGGATGATAGGCAGTACTAAAAGCCAATCTGGTACCCAAATTCCTCTGTAAACTCATCCAGAAAGTTGAGACAAATCTGGAATCTCTATTTGATACTATTGTCTTGGGTACACCATGAAGTCTCACTCTTTCTTTAATATATATCTGGGCTAATTGATCCGAAGTGGTACTCTTTTTACCGAAGAAAATGGGCCTGATTTCGTAACTGCCTACTATCACCCATATAGCATTGTATCCTTTCGCACTCTAGGGAGACCCGTAATAAAAATCCATTGAAATACTCTCCCATTTCCATTCAGGAATACTAAGTGGCTGAAGCAACCCTGATGGCCTTTGGTGTTCTGCTTTCACTTGCTGACAAGTTAGGCATTTAGCTACAAATGCTACAATATCTTTCTTCATCCCTCGCCACCAATAGCCTTTCTTTAAATCTTGATACATCTTGGTTGCTCTAGGATGAGCAGTGTATGGTGTATCATGAGCCTCTGTCAGGATTCTCTTTCTCAACTCATCATCCTAAGGAACACACAACCGACTCCTAAAACAGAGAACATCATCCAACAATCTAAACTCTGATGTCTTGCCCTCATGCACTTGCTGAACTGTTTTCGACACCACTCATCAATTAGCTGTTTTTCTTTAATTTCTTCTAGTAAGGTGGACTGAACCTCTAATCTGGCAATTTTTCCTGGTATGACCTCAATCTGCTCTTTACATAACTCTTTTATTAACTCTTTCTGTCTTGTGAGTCGAGACAAATAAGCTTTCCCCGCTCGTAGCGCTACTACATTAGCTTTCGCGTCTTTGTCATAGGCAACCAAGATTAAAAACCTTCCTAACCTAACTATGAATCAGAAATAGGGTAAGCAAGGGTCGATCCCACGAAGAGTTGTCTAGCCGAATTTTCGATGATGTGAATAAGGCCGGGGTTTTGAGTAAAAAGAAAACAGAAAAACAATCTTAGCAAAAAACAATTCAAATTGAAATCAATTAATATAACGAAACTTGGTCTCATCCAACATCCACCATCGAATCTTACAACCCGATCATTGATGCAAAATTAAATCAATTCATACCTGAATATTCACCGTTGGAACTATTTTCCTATCCCTCATTAGTTGTAATTAATTAAGAAACAAACGATCTTAATTAACCTTACTACTAAACAACCCTAGACAAGCGCTAAAGATTTAATATAGTGGCAGCCTTAAGAACTAGAGAGATCGATGAAGCTAAACAACACAAACTCAAGCGGTTGCATTTAATTTAGTCGAGTGTTCCCTTTAAGATTACTAATTCCTGACGCAGCAAATTAATAACCCTAATTGCTTCACAAGTTAGAGGGATCAAACAATTACGGATTTGATATCTAACTTAGCAGTAGATTGTAACAAATAATAACCTAGTAGGCCTCCTAGAAATTAAATGAAACAATCATTAAAATAAGCATAAGAACATCCAATACTCAAAGCATAAAATTGAACACTAAAAATAGATAGATCTAACTGATTTATTGATTCCGAGGCCTCCGTTTCCTTCGACCAAGGTATAAAAATTAGCCTCTCATGGCCATAAACAAAAACTCAAAAAGAAAGAAAAATTCCAGAGAAGAGAAGAGAAAGGCGTGGTGTCTCCCAACCTAATCTGATCTCCTCTTTAAAAATATCTAATTCCAATTCTAATTCTACTCAATCTAAATCTCCTAAAAATATTCTAAAATCCCAAGATAACCTTTATCCTAATTTGAGTAATTGAAAATAAAATAAAGTCTTAATACAAAATAGGAAAATAGTGTGTCCAAATGTAATTTTCGTGCAATAGGTCTTCAAATCTTCCAATAAAAATCGCCTATTTGAATTGCATGACAAGGCGTAATGTTCCGAACGCCCAAAGGCAGATACATCAACTTCAAGCCCGATTACAACCTTGATGCAGCGAGTATCTCTCCAAACTCAAAACATTAAAGTTGTAGATCTCTTTCTTAGAGTTCCATATAATTTTGAATCATCTCAATCGAAGCTTGGATGAAAGAGTTATGCCCAGATTATGAAACAACGTCGAAACTGTCTGAATTCACTCAATTAATTCCGTTTTGCAATTAACGCCTTCATTTGCATCCTAAATCAAAATAGAATAATAATGAGTATATTTAGGCAGCAAATAAGTATAAAAGATTAGACATTAAGGGGGTAAATATGACATTTTGCATTCTCATCACTTTCCCCGGCTGATAATTAATCTCATACTCATAATCTTTAACCAGCTCTAACCATCTTCTCTGTCTCATATTCAACTCCTTCTGAGTAAAGAAATACTTTAAACTCTTATGATCGGTGTAGATATTACTATTGACACTATAAAGGTAATGCCTCCAAATCTTTAATGCGAAGACCACGGCTGCCAACTCTAAATCATGCGTAGGGTATCTTGTCTCATACTCTTTCAATTGCCGAGAAACATATGCTATCACCTCCTACCTAATCGCATTAACACAAAGACCAAGTCCTTGCAATGGGGCATCTGTATAAATGTCATAATCTACACCCTCCTGCGGTAACACTAATATAGGAGCTGTCATTAACCTCTTCTTCAACTCCTGAAAGCTCTCCTCACATGCTTCTGACCATGCAAAAGGAGTTCTCTCGCTTGGTAAGAGTCGCCAACCCGGTTTAGCCAACTGGGCAAACCCTGCTACAAATCGCCGGTATTAACCTGCTAGGCCTAAGAAACTTTTGACGTCTTTTACTGTCTTCGGCCTTTGCCATTCTAGGATTGCCTTTACTTTACTAGGATCCACTGAAATTACCTCACTAGAAATAGTACGGCCCAGAAATATCACCTGATCAAGCCAGAACTCACATTTAGAAAACTTGGCATAAAACTTCTTTTCTCTCAATCATTGCAGCACAAATCTCAAGTGTTACATGCTCTTCTCTTGACTTCGAATAAACTAGGATGTCATCAATAAATAACACTATAAACTGATCCAGACAATCATGGAACACCCCGTTCATTAAGTCCATAAATATCATGGGCATTAGTTAACCCAAACGGCATCACTACAAACTCATAATGCCCATACCTTGTACGGAAGGCAGTTTTAGCCACATCTTGCTCGGCCACTCTTACCTGATGGTACCTTGACCTCAAATCAATTTTGGAGAACACTGCGGTGCCTTTCAACTGATCGAACAAATCATCAATACGAGGTAGCGGGTACTTATTCTTCACTGTCATTTTATTCAATTCTCTATAATCAATACACATCCGTAGGGACCCATCTTTCTTCTTCACAAACATAATTGGGGCTCTCTAGGGAGAATGACTTGGTCGGATAAAACCTTTATCTAGGAGCTCTTGGAGTTGCTTTTTCAATTCCTGGAGCTCTGCTGACTTCTACCATTCAGTGAAGGGGCTTTAGAAATCGGGCCGCCGTCCCCTGTGCTGCCAATTCAATACTAAACTCAACTTCTCTTTCCGAGGCAAACCCGGTAAGTCTTCCGAAAATACATCCGAAATTCCCGACTACGCACACTCGCACTTCGTTGTGGGACATCTCTACTTTGCACCACATGAGCTATATTCCCTGAACACCCTTTTCTTAACATCTTTCTAGCCTTCACACTACTAATCAACATACTCAATTGATGGCCCTCTCCAAAACTAAACTATCTTCACTATCAAGATTAAATCTCGCTTTCTTCTTCCGACAGCCAATTTCTACTCCATACCTCCTTAGGAAATCCATACCCAAAATCACATCAAAGTCGGGCATATCAAACACTATCAAATCAATTGCTAACTCCTGACCATGGATCACTACGGACTCTTCTGATAGCATCTCATGGGTCACAACACTAACCCCATTAGGTAACTCTATCTTAATGAGTTGGGTCACTCGAGTAGGTTTCAAACCTTACCTCTCTATCATCCCATAAGATATAAAAGAATGAGTGGCTCCTGAATCAATTAAGGCATATAAAGGAATAGCTTGGAATAATAACTGACCAGGAATTGCTGATGGGCTGGCCTCTACTTCACCCTGTGCCACTGTAAACACTCTGGCATTAGTAGTACCTCCAGAACTCTATGCGGGTGGTGGAAGAGGAGCTTTACAATCTTTCATCAAGTGCCTTGGCTGTCGGCACTTATAACACACCCTCTGGTCCCTCAAACACTCTCCTGGGTGGTGTCTCCCACATTTAGGACATGGGGGAAACTCCACCTGTCTACGCTTATTCCCTGCCAATCTTTTCTGCTTCTTCTTCAAGCTTCTTCTTATTCTTCACTTCTCTTTCTTGCACTTTCAAATCTTTCTCTCCTGTAAGGGGCAGAGATGGTTCACTTGATCCTCCTATGAGGGACCCTCCTCAGGGTGATTTTGTTCTCAAACATTTCCGCCCTCATTGCTCGCCTCAAGGCCTCACTATGAGTTCGAGGGGGATCAGCACTCGTCATTATATCACGAGCTATCTCCGACTTCAACCCATGGACAAAATTATCTCTTCTCAATTCGAGTAACGACTATTCCGGTGCAAACTCGGGCAAGGGAATTAAATCTCACCGAATACTCTTTCACCGTACTTTAGACCCCTGCAGAATCGATAAATTCTTGACCTTCTCATGAACTCCCGGTCCTCTATTCTCGTACTCGGCCTCCAAACTCTTGTCGAATTCTTCCTAAGTCATCACTGCCACATCATAGGTATCTTCTATTAATTCCCACCAAATTCGGGAATCACCCCGAAATAAGAAACTCGCATATCGGATTTTCTTCCGGTCCGTCATGGGAAACAAGGTTATTATACGTTCTACGGACTTAAACCATTCCTCTGCTACTACCGGGTCCGTAGTACCCTTAAACTCTGACGGTTGATGTTGACCGGGAAGATCATAAATTGGTTCAAGGTTACATTGCTGTACTAGGAGGTACGTTGTTCTCTTTCTACAAGAGGGTGGTTGGTGGTTGTAACAAGTACTTGAAAACTAGTACAATGCATGCATAATGACAATAGAAAAATTGGGCCCAAAGTTTTTCTTTTCATTATTAATCATATGTCTTTTATACACAAAGAGTGTGATTTACAAAAATTCACTTTAAAAGACAAAACAGGGGAAACAGTGTAGCTATTCTCTTTGCTTGCCGACGCCCCTTCGACTGCATCATCACCTAGATCCTGCATCCACAAAGGAAAATAACGGGTGAGCACAAAATAATGCTCAAGAAGTAAAATCCTCTATCGTCCTGTCTCCCGTATGTACAACTCTTAATTCTTTCCTTATCCTATTTCGTCTCTACTAAACAAAGATGGCCTCATCTTACGTGGGAGGTACTACTGGATGGTGTTCTACACAAAGACCATCTCACTCTTCATGACTATCGGGTGGAATTCACACAAGACCAACCCATTCTCGACTACCGAGTGGGGATCACAAAGCACCTACTCGGTTTTCTTTTTTCTAATTATCGGGAGGAGACCACCTAGCACCTACCCGTTTCTCCCCGACTTTTGGGTAACGATCACCAAGCATTAACCCGTCTCTAGTCCCTCTCGTGTGATGATCACAAAGCATCAACCCACATCTACTAAATGTTGGATGATGATCACAAAGCATCAACCCACTTATCTAACAACTAACCGGGTAGTGGTCATAAAGCATCTACCCATTTCTACTACTCATCGGGTGACGATCACAAAGCATCGACCCATCTCTAAGGGCTATTCGGGTAGTGATCACAAAGCATCAACCCGATTCCCATAACTATCGGGTGATGATCACAAAGCATCAACCCATCTATTCTACTCGTCTAATTCACTCTATTCTAGCATTTTGCATTCTCTCTACTCTTAGAGTAGTTGCATCCACCAAGCTCTACTCATAGGGTAATTGCATACACAATTTTCCTACCCTTTCTTAGGTCACTTTTCAATGCACAATTAGTGCCTATGGATGGTTCATCACCACTAATGCACTTATGAAATGCCAACATGCAATGTTGCAAGAATTAAGATTCATTACTCACACTCAAACCTCTATTTGGCATTTCATCAAACAACTCATGTGCACTATAAAACTCTACTATAGCAATGAGTCTAAATCTTTTTCTAACCATGCAAAATGGGGAAAAACCCCTTCACATAGCCACAAAACCTGTCAAACAAAACACTTCTAAAAAGGGATCCATAACACCCCTTCAATTCCATCTCAAACTACCTTGCCAACCCAACAACCCATTTCTCATATTTGCAATATGTAAGCATTCTTAAGGCATAGAAATCTCTATTAAAACCTCCATACATGGCATATTACATGTACATCACATACATATATCATGTCTATCAAAACCCTAATCAAGAAATTTCATAAATCTCAACTTGGGTTGGGTTTTACTTACCTTGTTATGGAGAGACTTCACAAATTCTTCCTTTCACTTGTTTTGCTTGACTTTTCCTCTTAGGAAGTCTTAGGTTGCTTTTCTACCCCAAATCACTTCAAAAATCCCTTGGAACTCCTTGATCAAAAGAAAAGAGAAGTTGAGAGGAGTAAAGATAGAGAGCTGCGTTTGAGAAGAAGAATGAGGGGTTTTCTAATTCTAATTCCTTTTAATGAAATTTACACCAAAGCATTCCCATTTTGCCCTTACTCTTCTTTGGGAATTCCATCTAAGTCCTTTGATTCATTACATACTCACCCCCATATCAACATATTCTCCATGAAAAATCCTTACAATTTACTCCCCACTTTTCCTACTAATTAGGGGTAGAATGGTCAAATTACCCTTAGGGAAGAAAATATCTAAAACTTAACCAACATTTTAATCGGCCTGTCGCCGCGGCGAAGCAACTTCTGGCGCCGCGGTGAAACTGTCCAGCAGCTTCCCCCGTGGCTTCAACACCTCTTCGCCGCGGCGAGGATTCTTCTTCGCCCGAAGCACGCATCACAACTTCTTCGTTTTCAACCAACCCTGAGGGCAAGTATACTACACAACACTCAAAATTACCAAAAACCAACTTAAATAAGAGTAAAGGAAGAAACAACAACTACGTACCTCAAGTGGGGCGTTACAATTCTTCCCCCTTTAAAAGAATTTCGTCCCCGAAATTCATACAAATAACTCTGGGAAACGATTCTACATGTCCCGCTCTACTTCCCAAGTGGCCTCTTCCACTTTGTGATTCCTCCAAAGGACCTTCACTAGCGGAACACTCTTGTTCCGAAGTTCTTTGACCCTTCGATCTAAGATCTGAACTGGACGTTCTTCATATACTAGATTCTCTGTTACTTCAACGTCCTCTATGCTCAGGATGTGGAGGGGATCACTTACATATTTCCGTAGCATCGAGACATGGAAGACATCATGCACCCTATCCATGCTAGGTGGTAGTGCCAATCTGTAGGCTACCTTTCCCACTCGCTGCAAGACCTCAAAAGGACCTACATACCTCGGTGCTAACTTCCCTTTGCTTCCGAAGCGCATTACTCGCTTGTAAGGGGAAACTTTTAGAAACACTTTATCGCTCACTTGGAATTCCACCTCGTTCCTCTTCAAGTCGGCATAACTCTTCTGCCGGTCTTGGGCTTGTTTCATTCTATTTCTGATTAACTTCACATCTTCTACCAGTGTCTGAGTCATCTCTGGCCCAAGAGCGGTACTCAACTTATCTTTTTCGCCTATTTCATCCCAATGAAGCGGAGACCTACACCGTCTACCATACAAAGCCTCGTAAGGCGCCATTCTAATTGGTAGCGATAAGCTCGTTGTTGTAGGCAAATTCCACTAATGGTAACATCTCATGCCAGATACTGTAATCCATGCAACAAAGCTCAACATATCCTCGAGCACCCGATCCGTTCTCTCCCGGTTTGGCCATCCGTCGAGGATGATAGCGATCAATGCTAAACGGTACCCAAACTCCTCGTAAACTTGTCCGTAATGGCTGAAACAAACTGGAATCTCTATCGATACTATAGTCTTGGGCACACCATGCAATCTGACTATCTCCTTGAGGTACAACTGAGCCAATTGATCTGTAGTGGTACTTTCCTTTACTGGAAGGAAATGGGTTGACTTGGTACATATAAACATTCTTATTACCAAATAAGATATCATTTTACAAAAAGATATCAAAAACAGAGGACAGTGTAGCTATTGCTCCTCGCTTCCCGATGCCAATCCGACCGCCTCCTCACCTAGATCCTCTAAACACAAAGAAAAACAACGGGGTGAGCACAAAAATAATGCTAAGTAAATCCTCTACTCGTCTGTCCCCGTAACTCTTTTTCTTAATTGTTTCCTTACACACTTCTCGTCTCATTCATTTTCTCTTCGCTTTCTTTCAAACACATCTCTCTTTTATTAATTTTCTATTGTAAGTCACAGCCTCATCTTACTGGAGGCACGGCTGGGTGGAGTTCACAAAGCAACAATCCGCTCTTCGTGACTCTACTCATTCTCTCTTTATTCTTTCTCACTTGAATGTCACGGCCTCATCTTACCAGAGGCACGGCCGGGTGGAGTTCACAAAGCACCAACCCACTCTTCGTGACTGCTGGGTGGAGTTCACAAAGCACTAACCTGCTCTTTGTGTTTTTCTCATTCTCTCTACTCTTAGAGTAGTTCATTCACAAAGTTTTCTACTCTTTCTCAAGCTACTTCTAAATGCACAATTAATGTATAAGGATGGTTCATGCTTAAAATTTCTTACTTAAGGCACTTATGAAATGCATAAAGACAATGTTGCATCAAGATAGTCATTCTGCACAGGTCACACTCAAGAGGGCATAACTTGAGTTATACACATTGGATTGCTACAGTTTTGGTCTCGTTTTAAAGATTAGAGACAGGGCTACAACTTTTATGTTTTGGTCTCAACCCCGTTAAATATGTAAGATGCCCAAAAATCACTTAGAAGGTCACAGTTGTGACAGGGCAGTTTTCGCTTAGGCTTTTCACTTAGGCATTTCATCAAACAATATGTGTACATACATGAACTCTATTTTAACTATAATTCTACTTCTTTCTTAACCATCCAAAATTGGAGTTCAACTCCTTTAAATCATCACACATCCTGCAAAGAAAACACACTTCAAATATTCCTCTCAAATTCTTCTAAAGCTATCCATACTTCTATCAAATTTTATCAACACATCATGGTGGAAATCTCTCCATAAAATCAACATTGAACTCATTCATAAATCCATCAACTCATCATCAAACCATCACATACACTTCTCATATTCAAATATATCTAACAACAAGCATAATTCATCATCAATCTCATCTCAATTTCTCAATAACCATAACATATGCATACTTAAAAGAAATCTCTACTCACTTGAATTCTTAAACTTTAACTTGAGTTGGATTTTGAGTGGAATTTACTTACCTTATGCTTGAGTCTTCTCTACTAAGCTCTCTACTCTTGTTGGATTCAAAACTTCTTCTAACCCTAAGCATAAACTTCATAAGAACCCAACTTTTACATAAATCAATCATAGATAAAGAGCATGAATTTTTACCTTTTGAATTCTTGAATCAAAACCCTATTAAAAATCACTCAAAAGCCCTCAAAATCCTTGGAGGATTGAATGAAAATTTGAGAGAAAATGGGGGAGTAGTGTGGCGGTGGAATGAAGGAAATAAGGGTTACAAACCCTTATCATCTTATTTTATAAACTCACTTTCCCATTTTGCCCTTACACTTTTTTGGAAATTCCATCCTTGTCCTATAGTCAATTACCATAATGCCCTCATTTTTATTGTATTCTTTATGAAATTCTACCCCTTTTCACTCCCCACTTTTTCAACTAATTTTGAGTGAAAAAACCATTTTACCCTTAATACAAGTTTAAGGCATTTTCTTCATATTCTCTTAAAATAACTTTAATAAAAATTAACTAATGGCTATAAAACATAATTTAAATCATGTACTTCCATGTTGGGCGTTAAAATATCAAGTTCTTACTTGGCTTCTTTTTAAATTGTCAAACATGTGTGAACTTGTTTTGTGGGTTAGCAAGCAAGTAGTCCTCATCAAGGTTTTGAAACTTGACTCGGGGAGTGACGGTCAGGTCACCGAGTTGGCCAATCGAATCGTGATGTCAACGTGATGACGTCATTCTGACATCAACATAACATATAAAAAAATAATAGAAAAATGGTTCAACTGCTAGGTCGAATCGGTTGGACCGACGGTTTGTAACAAAAAACCGGTCCAACTGTGGTTCAAACTGGGTTATTTGCAAATTCCGGTTTTTTAGTCGAACTGACCTAGCTTGATCACGGGTTCCCAGTTCAACCGGTTGAACCAGCCTGGTTTTAAAACCATGGTCCTCATTGCATATTGTAATTGAGGGGGCAAATATCACTTTTGTTAGGTTAGAAAATAACTCCTATGTGACAGTCAACAAAGAGCGACCCGAGGGATTCTTTTTGAACCCTGACTTTAAAGATGAACTAATAATACAACTCAAGGTTAGGACAAAATTTAACGCAAAGACTAAGAGATGGCACAGTTTCATGAACTCATGATGAAACCTTATGGCTCTGAATTGGCAATCGACTATATTTTTAATATTTTATTTTAATCCTTCTTTTAATAGCCCTCTCTACATGTTTATTTCTATTTTTTATGTTAATGGCACACCTAATTAATTGAAAGGTGCATCTGTTATGAGCACACCCGGTTAAAAATTCACAATTATTTTAATATAGCCGTTCATTTGGCCGGCTGGTTGGTCACCTGTTTCTAATTTTTTGGTGAGCGCTTGTTTTTGCTGGAACCGGTTAAAACATAGGTTGTTTTTCTTAAATATATATCAAACAAAAAAGCAATGGTCCAAATATATGTATGTTTCAAAATTAAATACACTCTTTTAATTAAACCTAATTAGATAGATAGATAGATATGATTTTTCACCTGTTTATTGACATTTTGGAGCTTAATTACGCTTACTAAAATTTCAATATAGTTGCTCTTTACAATTACTCACCTACGCGTGTAAATATAAATTGACCCATATAATGATATTCTTGGAGTAATTGATGTATTCCATTCAGACTATTTTAACAATCATCTATAATAATTGTTATAACCATCAAAATAGGGTTTGAAGTCAACACAAAAACATTTCAGAATTAATCACTCCACAAAGTCAAGTCCACAGTATCCTCCACATCATCCCATCTGAACCCTTTCTTCAAAGCTGGCGGTGTAAGAATCAGAGCTTCCGCCATGCCATCAATTATACCAGGCATATTAAACACCTCTTCTTCATCAACATAAACCTCAGAATTCTCCATCACGCACGATGATGACGAAGATGAAGAACAATACGACTTCTCATTACCAAATGCTCCCGCAGCCTCCATTGCAGCATATTGAATATCCTGAATGTTGTCTGACTTTGCACGTGGCAACGCACGTGCAGTCTCTGGGAAATTTAAGAAAGCAGACTCACCTCTAAGAGCCAAAACTGCAGCATCATGAGCCCTAGCCGCCATTTCAGGGCGTGAGAAAGTCCCCAGCCATATACGAGTCTTCTTGTTTGGCTCGCGAAGCTCGCACACCCACTTTCCATTTCTACGCCGAACGCCTCTGTAAACGGGATGACGTGTCTCCTGAAACTTCTTTCGCCCGGCCTTTCGCTTCAGGGCGGCCGTTTGTACGTGGATTTGTGAGGACTCGGTGTCTAAATTGCATAGTGGGTGTGGGTTCTTGAGGGTTGAAGATGACGAATGGTGGTCTTTGTTATCCATTAACGTGAGAGAGAGAGGTGGTTGTGGCGTTGTGCTGTGTCTCTTAATAAAGAACGGAGTTGCAAGCGTCGCGAAGAAAAATTACACTAGTGAGGAATATATTGAATTTTCAACATAAGAAAAACGTGTTTTATTTCCTACAACTGTTCTCCACGTCTTCCACGTGGAGTTTTTCTCTCCTTAAAATCATGTGTGTTATAAGTTCAAATTTAAACTCATCAACAGCACTTTGAAGGCTTTAGACAGGATCAAAAGGTAATTGAATCGAACCCAAACATATATATTTTTTAGGAATAACATATTCTATTTAATTTCAATAAATAAATTTTATAAAAAGTATTTCAAATATTTAAATAAAAAAATAAATATTTTGTTAGTGAAAAATATTTTCAAATACTATTTTTGTACAAAAGAAGTTGTAATTACTTTAAATTTTAATACATTGACATTTTTTTCTATTTATTTGTAAACCCCAACTTATTACTTAGGCCAAAAGAAAATCATTGTTTTACTTAAAATTTGTTTAATTTATACAAAGTGCTCAAAAAATACATGATTTAATTTAATTATTATATGGATGCATTTGAATCTTAATTTCGAATAGTTATTTTCAAACAAAAGAAATATAAAGAATCTTAAAATGTAAAATTCATTGAAGGTTTTTGAAACATAATTTTCACATTCATTGTTAATGAATTTTTTTTATATATAATTTATATGAAAAAGGTAAAAGTTCAGTCAAAATTTACAAACTATTAATCTAAAGAAAGCAAAAGCTATTTAACTATTTTCAAACATAGGAAATATAAAATAATCTTCAAATGTAAATTTCATTGAAGGTTTTTGAAACATAATTTTCAGCTCCAATCTTAATGAAAAAGTTTTTGTTTTGTTTTGTTTTGTTTTTTTTTGTTTTGTTTTTTTTTTGTTTTGTTTTTTTTGTTTTTTTACAATTTATATGAAAAAGTTAAAACTTGAGTCAAAATAAACAAACTATTCATCTAAAAAAAGCAAAAGCTATTTGACGAGTCGGTCCTGAATAAGAATTAATTGGTTCCAAAAAGTTATCAATATTTGGAAGACAACTCCACGTTAATCAGAAAAGAAGAAAAAAGAGGACGGTTGTGGGCACCAGGCTGAAGTTTAGTCGTTTATGTTATGAAAAAACACGATTTAAAGTCGTATATAATTGTGTATGTTGGAGAATCTCGGTCTATCACCTGATTTTGTCTGTTTTCTAGCATGTTTTTTTCGTGGCATAAAACGATTGGCTGCTTAAAGTAACGCTCGACTTTTGTTAGGTAATTCGGCTACCGTTTTCCAAGTTGTGGATAATTTTTTTATTTTCCAGTCAGCGTCTCAAACTTCATGCGAAAAGGTCAATTTACAAGAGGCTTTGGTCAAAAAATTTGAAAAATGAAAACTTATATATATATATATATATATATATATATATATATATATATATATATATATATATATATATATATATGGGCTCTCATTCGCAATCCCCATTTTTTGGGAAGAGATTCTTTTATTAATGATGATGCGTGATTTTAATACCAATGACCTCGCACGTGTAAAGTATAAGAAGGTCTTAGAAATTACACGTGATATAATTATGAGAATTAGTTATGGTGTTGAGATGATATATGTTTGAAGAAACATAAATAAAAGATTGACAATAGTGATTTTTATAACGGTTCAGATGCTTAAAGAGAATCCTACATCCACTTTTATTTTATTATTCTTTGACTATTGTGTGTGATTTTTCCATCAAGTTCGGTGAGTTGCGAGGTATTAGATCGACCTAGAATCAGTTAGACTTTACCGGTTGTCTAACCCAGCATAAGCTCGTTGACAAATAGCTCGAACCCACACAAACTAGTCGCGAACAATCTAAATGATCATTTAATCGATTCCCAGATAACTTCGGATCCCAAATATTACGGGAATGATCAGATAAATGGCAATCTCTATGCAATCACAACGTCCAATCGTGAGAATATCGAGGTTACATTTCAAATCAATTGTAATCCCTTTATTTTCACTCTTTTCTTTGTACAAACATTGTATATGAACCCCCTCAAATGATGAAAAAGGGGTTATAAATTTTTCATAGAACTGTTGTTGTAAGCTCTCACAGCAAATACAAGAACAGTGGAGAAGGCTCGAGAGTTTACCTTGCCGAACCACTTTAAAAATCTCATTGTTACTTACTTTATTGCATTTTATTATTCTTCCACCGTTGATTATCCGTAATCACGCCCATATCCATTCCGATTCCACCAAGGTCAATTGGATCTCTCTGGTTGGTGCGAATTTTCGTATCAATATTTTGGCGATAGAAGGAGGGCCTTCGCATACATCTCAGAAATTCTGGCGAATAGCCAAAGTAACCAACTCAATCCAGGCTCGCAATGGTGCGTACCAGATCAAAGACCACCACTGGAAACCACGAAAATGTGGAAACCACCCATTAGGAGGTGTAGTAGGACGCCATTGGACATTGACCACCTGTGCCGCCAACTCAGCATGTTACGAATAACCAGGGGCCAGGGACGTCCAACCCCGAAAATGGCCAATTGGTAGAGATGATTAGAACAATGGTTGCACAGGCGGTGCAACAAAACGTGGTTGTGCTGAGAAATCAACAACCAACTGCCCAGAACCTCGACCAGCCACACTTCGCCAATGCCTCCCTAACAGGTATGAATTCAGCAGTGGCTAGTCTGATTCATTGACGTCGAGAGGTGACTGGTATCCTCGCGTCATAAACTCCACTCTGCTCACGAGCGTGAATCCCGTGGGCAGACTAACCCTAGGAGGTGGCTAGGGAAACAACCATTGGGTGAGAGTGAAGGCAATGGTCAACGGCCGAGACGCTCAGTAGTATCCCCAATGTCAGCGTGCCAGTCTTAACCCACGCCCGAGGTAGGTTCAATCCTCGTAAGCTTGCGAGACGAGTCATGTACACCAATCCGGCAATGACCAATGTTTCTATTATAACCGACATCGCGAGCAACGCACAGATAAGCATGATAACACCTATCAACCTAGCCATTATGACTTGACTTCGTGCATCAATGCGCATAATGGAGGGGCTTCGCAAGCCACGAACTTGCGAACTCACTTGCTCGAAGTAAGGTTGAATAGAGTCAGCTAGGGCAACCACAATGAAGATTTGGATCGCTTGCAGAAAATGTTTGACGATCTAAGGGCCCACCAGAACGGTGCAGTGGAAGAAATAGTGAGTTCCCCCTTCATAAAAGAGGTTCGCTAAGCCCCACTTCCACAAGGATTCAGGGTGCCCAAGAGTAAGTTCAACGAGAGAGGAGACCATAGAGACCACCTTGACAATTTTAATGACCTGATGGAGCTGCACCAGGTCTATGACTTGGCAAAGTGTTACTGTTAGAGTAGATGCTCTAGAGCCAATCAATTATTGTAAAATTGACTTTGTAATAAATGTTTATTTATCAATAAAAGGCATATTCTTCTATATCACGTAAATCATATTATATGTATTGATATATGTCCTTAGGATGGTAGAACCGTGATGAAGGTATCAAGTGTTTCAAATCTTGATAGTGAGAACCCTATGATCACATATGGTGGCCATTCTAGAAACGTCCGTAGCCCCAATATTATTTTGACCAAGGACACAGATAAAATTGTAAGGCTATCATAGTGTTGAACGACTCTATCGAAAGGTGTAATATTCTTTCTAGCTAGTAGTTCCTTGGAAAAATATAAGTAAAACTCACTAAACATATTATAGAAAAAATATATATAAGTATGAAATAGAGGGCCCATAACTAATTTTTCTTTCAAATCTCTACATCAAGTAACAAGTTGCAAAAATAACTCAAAAATATAGCCAGACAGTGTTGCCTTTCTCCTCCGCTACTTGATGTTCCATCCAACCGCATCTCATCTACTACCTGCAAAAACAATGAAACCAACGGAGTGAGCACTAATTATTCAGTAAGTAAACCCACAATACTTCTATTCTTTCTTTGTTACTCCGATTCTGGATTTTCCTTCCTTGCACCAAACTTCTCAATTTTTCTCTGCTCTTTCTAAGATTTTAGTTTCTCATTTACCGATATGTAAGCACAAATAGGAAAAATAACTCGGAATAGTAGAAATGGTATGATGCATATGCACAAATGCATAAACTTTTCTAAGCAATACATTTTCTTTTCTGTTTTTTAATTTTCTTATTCTGTTTTCTATTTCTATTTGTTTTCTGTTTCTTTTTTGTTTTCTTTCTTTTTCTGTTTCTCTTCTTTCTTTTCTGTTTTTCTTGCTTTTCTATTCTTTCTTTCTTTTCTTTTCTTTTCTTTTCTTTTCTTTTCTTTTCTTTTCTTTTCTTTCTTTTCTTTTTGATTCTTTCTTTTCTATTCTTTTCTTTGCCGATCGGACTCGGTTGAGGCATGGATTTAGAACCCTGGCCGTGTGAGTGTATTCTCAAATTCTTTCTTGGGTATAGTCCTCATCCACTTCTTACGGACTATGCAAATTCTTCTTTCTTATTCTTAGGCCGCTTACTAAAGGCGGCGTGCATGCGGGGCTATTCTTCTTCTCTGTCACTCACGGGTTCCCCATCGCAACAACCTTCTCTTCTCTTATCTTTTTACATTTCTTTAAATAAAATTTCAGATTTGAACTATTCTTTAGTTATATTCTTTAGATAATGATTCTACAATTAATTTCTTTTCTTTCTTTCTCTTTATTCTTTAATTTTCTCATACATATATATGTGCATGTAAATATGCTCATTCTTTGCTATTCTTTCTAAATGCAAATGCTCAAATGTAAGAATGCATTATTGCATATAAAGATATCATTATGGAACTAGTATTCTCTACACAACTATTGATCAAATCAAAGCTAGAGTTGGATTTACTTACCTTGAATTTGAGCAATTTCAACACTATAATCTCTCTTTGGTAGAATTCCCCTTCCTCTTAAACCCTAAGCATATAAAACCATAAGAATTCAAACCCTTAAAATTTAATCTCACATCTTGGTGCAAGAATCTTACCTTTGAATGCTTAGGATTGAAAATTTATCAAAATCTAGCCAAAATCCTATGAATTTCCTTGAAATTAGTGGAAGAAAAATTGAGAGAATTTGGGATGAAGGTGGCGTGAATAATGGGTGGAGTGGCTAGGGTTTCAATCCTTGAACTCTTATTACTACATAGTAATATATATAGTTTCCCATTTTACCCTTGCACTTTCTAAAAATTTCATCTATGTCCCTTAGTCAATTACAAGAATACCCTTATTTTTATTAACTTCTCTATGTTATTCCACTTCTTTTCATTCCCCACTCTTTCATCTAATTATGAGTGGAATGACCATTTTACCCCTAATAACATTTTAAAGAATTTCCTTCACACTTGTTCAAGATAACTTTAACAAAATTCAACTAAGGGTATTAGGGCATAAATAAAGCTACATACCTTGATGTGGGCGTTACAATTCTCTCCCCCCTAGGAATTTCGTCCTTGAAATTCAAACGAACAATTCGGGACAGAGGTTCCGCATATCTTGTTCTACTTCCCATGTAGCTTCTTCTACTTTATGATTCCTCCATAGAACTTTTACTAATGGAATACTATTGTTTCAGAGCTCCTTAACCTTTCTGTCCAATATTTGCACTAGACGCTCCTCATAAACAAGGTTCTATTCTAAATCCACTTCTTATACTTTTAATATATGGGAGGGATCACTAACATACCTTCGAAGCATGGAGACATGGAACACATTATGCACTTTATCCATATTTGGTGGTAGCGCAAATTTGTAAGCTACCTTTCCCATTCGTTGTAACACTTCAAAGGGACCAATGTAACAACTTCTTTCTACTATCAAAATCATTAAATATATTAATAAAAAGACAAGTATACTTATCAAAATAGTTGGGCCCAAAAAATTTTCTTTACTTAATATATACATTCTTTACAAAGTACAATATCATTTGTACCAAGAAGACTCTCAAAACAAAGGATGCTGGCCAAGTCTCCCGCTCGACGTCCGTCCGACCATGTCCTCACCTATGACTTGTAAAAACATAGAAAACAACGGGGTGAGCACAAAGATGCTCAGTAAGTAAATCTTCTATTCTACTATCTCCGTGTATCACTCTTCAATTCTAATTCTCGATGTTCTTTTCTTTCTTTCTATTCTTTCTTTCAACACCCATGAGGAAATATCATAATAACATACATGGATGAGATGCCTATGCACTAAAGCATAGCAATGCATTTTCTCTCTTTTCTTTTCTTTTTATTCTTATTCTTATTCTTATTCTTATTCTTATTCTTTGCCGATCGGTCTCGGTTGATGCATGGATTCGGAACCCTTAGTCATGTGAGTGTACTCTCTCTCGTGTATAGCCCTCACCCACATGTATTCTCATGGCTATATGAATTCTTTTTCTCATTCTCATTCCGCTCTCTCATGGCGGAGACTGCTCTCTCATGGCGGTTACATGCTGTTAATTTCTACACTCACGGGCTCCCCATCACACAACCTATTCTCTTTTCTCTTCTTTAGCACTTTTCTAGTGCTAACTCTTTCTTTCTTTTATTCTAAGAGAATTAGTTCTTTTCTTTATCTCTATTCTTAGAGTGTTTTTTTTCTCATTTCTCATATTTCTTTCTTAGGTGATTATTCAAATAAACATATGCATATGGATGGCTCATGCCTAGAATCTTTCTTATATGCATTCATGAAATGCAAATATGCTATGTTGCATAAAGTAAGGTTCTCTACTTCTACTCATGCTTCTTTTAGGCATTTCATCAAACAATATGTGTGCATACATAAACTCTACTCTTACTATAATTCTACTTCTTCCTTAACCATCCAAAATTGGAGTTCAACTCCTTTAATTCATCATACATCCTGCAAAGAAAATACACTTCAAATATTCCTCTCAAAATTCTTTCAATTCTATCCATACTTCTACCAACTTTTATCAACACAATCCACCATTTTCATGGTGGAATTCTCTTCATAAAACAACAATAAACTCATTCATAAATCCATCAATACATGACAAACATAAAAATTCAATCAATTAAATCATATAAAAATCTCTACACATCATTCAATCATGCAAATCACACTTAGGTGGATTTACTTACCTTAAACTCAAGTAGAATCCACTTAAGCTCTCCACTCTTGATGGCTTGATACTTTCTCTTAAACCTTAAACACAAACTCAATAAGGATCCTACTCTTACACCAATAAAATTCACATCTAGAGTAAGGATTCTTACCTTTAACTGCTTAGGATCAACTTGTATCAACTTCTAGTAAAAAACCCTCCAAAAATCCTTGAAAAGTTGAATGAAAATTTGAGAGAATTGAAGGATGAAAGAGGCGGTGGAAAGAAAGAAATGAGAAGGTTTTCTAAAACTAAACCTTTAATATCTCATATTTTCACCCCTTTTTCCCATCTTACCCTTACTCTATCTTAGGAATTCCATCTTTGTCCTTTAATTCTTTGCAAATGCACCCCTAAATAAATTATTCTCCATGCAATTTCCTTGCATTACAATCCCCACTTTTTCTGCTAATTAGGGGTAAAATGGTCATTGTGCCCCAAAGGAAGAATTCTGTAAAAACTCAAAGAAATTTTCAGCCGAGTCTTCGCCCCGACGAAAACTTATAGCAGCTACATCGTGGGTTGTAGCACCTCTTTGCCGCGGCGAAGCTTCTTCTTCGGCCCGACGAAGACTGTAACATCAAGATTTCGCCAAGTCTTTACAATTTTCAGGGCAACCACTCAACCAAACCAAACAATTAACAACATACAAACTCAAATGAGGGTAAATCAATAAACATTCAAGCCATTCATCAAATTTTAACTACGTACCTCAAGTGGGGCGTTACAACCAATGTATCTCAGAGCTAGCTTTCCTTTTCTGGCAAAGCGCATTACTCTTGTAGGGGGAAATTTTGATAAACATTTTGTCACCCATTTCAAATTCCACATATTTTCTCTTTAAATCCGAATAACTCTTCTCTTTGTCTTGGGCTTGTTTCATTCTATTTCTGATCAATTTGATGTCTTCTATCATTTTCTAAGTTATCTCGGGCCCAAGAGCTGTTTCCAAAGCATCTTTCTCTCCTACTTCATTCCAATGCAGTGGGGACTTACATCGCCTACCATATAGGGCTTTATAAGGAGCCATCTTAATTGTAGACTGATAACTGTTATTATAAGCAAATTCCACAAATGGTAACATCTCATGCCAGGTCATTTTATAATCCATACAACACGCTCTCAACATATCCTTAAGTACCTGATTTGTTCTCTTAGGTTGGCCATCTGTTTGAGGGTGATATGCTGTACTAAATGCTAACCTGATACCCAAGTTTCTCTGTAGATTGGTCTAGAAAACTGAAACAAATCTGGAATCTCTATCTGATACTATGGTCTTGGGCACCCCATGGAGTCTAACTATCTCCCTGATATAGATCTAGGCCAACTGATATGAGGTGGTACTATCCTTTACTGGAAGAAAATTTGTTGATTTGGTTAATCTGTCCATTATTACCCATATCGCAATATACCCTTTTTGAACTCTTGGAAGGCTTGTAATGAAATTCATTGATATATTTTCCCATTTCCATTCAGGAATACTGAGTGGTTGAAGCAATCCCGATGGTTCTGGTGTTCTGCTTTAACCTATTGACAAACCAGACATTTAGCTACATAATTTTTGATATCTCTCTTCATACTTGGTGAAGTTCATGCACACATGGTCGTTGAGGTGAAGTTTTATTTTGCCGCAGCGACCGTGAACTTCCAGAAAACACAAATCGTTCCAGAGAGTTTTATGCCACGGCGAAGTTTTTTTCGCCGCAGCTAGATCTACTTTTTCAAAATTTCGCTGCGGCGAAGGTTTATTTCGCCTGATTCGACTCAGTGCGTTATCTTTTTGCATCTCGCCGCGGCTAACATCGCGAAATAGTGAATCAGGCACAGTAATATCTTTTGCAATTTTTCACATAATGAAACGGATCCAAATCAAATCGAATGCTTAAACATTCGACAAGGACACCAACAAACTAGCCAATACATATTCAATCAACACATTATTTAATCCATTGATTAATTAAGACATTCAACATACATAATTTTTCCAAATTTAAAAAAAAACACTTCAAATCATGTAATAACATGTTATCAAACAAATATACATGCTATCAAACATCAATTAAACAAGATAATCTAATACCCGAGGCTCTGATACCACTGTAAGTAATTGATCTACCATACGCAGCGGAAAACAAAAAATTCAATCGGTAAATCAATTACCTTTCTTTGCCAAGATCCGAGTATAGATTATACTGTTTACATGTTTATAAACAAAATTTGTATAAAGTAAATCCATTCAAGGATTAGAATACTTACGTACGTTTGGAGGCTCCTTTGAATATCTCTGATTTCGGACACGAACACTGTTCACCGTCTACTGTTCACTTGATTCTTCGCTAATCGATCCAAAGTAGGATCGCACTCACGGAAGTCCACACGAAGATAATGTTAGTAATTGATCTACCATACGTAGCGAAAAAACAGAAATTCAATCGGTAAATCAATTACCTCTCTTTGCCTAGATTCGAGTATAGATTATACCGTTTACATGTTTATAAAAAAAAATCTGTATAAAGTAAATCCATTCAAGGATTACAATACTTACGTACATTTGGAGGCTCCTTAGAATATCTCTGATTTCAGACAGGAACACTGTTCATGATTACTGTTCATCGTCTACTGTTCACGTGATTTTTGGCCAATCGATCCAAAGTAGGATTGCACTCACGGAAGTCCACATGAAGATAATCCGCAGAACCCTTGATTATTTTGCCAGAACAATCAAGGGCTTCAAGAATCAAGAAAGAAGAATAAGAAAAGTTTTCTTCTTGAGAGAGAGAGAGATAGGGTGGCTAGGGTTTTAATTGAATGAATAATTCTCTTATGTTTTAATTTTAAGTTGCACTTATATTATAGTGCAACAATTAAAACCCTATTCCACTTAGGAATAGCCATGGGCTCCAACCCTAGTTCACCCTTGCAACCAAACACACCCTTTATGGTATTTTAATTAATTAATTACTATTATAATTAAAATCAATTAATATATAATAATATATTAACATTCAATTAATAATAATAATTCATTTAAATATATACATAGATATATATATTCAAATGAATTATCGATCGCAATCAGGGTTTTCATTTAGTGTCATTGCCATTTACTGAATTACTCAGTGAGATAACTTTTCCCTTACCCAGGAGTGATGAATCCTTTGTCGATCCACCATAGTCTCGACACACTTCTCAATGTAGCCAATCACTACTGTATTGATAGCTCTGAATAGAACTACGTTGGGCTAGTGTCAAACTACACCAATTGGTGCACAAGGCGCTCCGGTGATCTCTAGTCTAAGGATCACATGCACCACCATCTGTCCGAGGATTTATTCCATAGACACTAGGGTTACCATCCATATGGAATCCTCTGGTGGGTCTGTCCAGTGAACTTGCCTTTAGCAAGCACCCATGCGTTACACTAGGTTGTCAGCAAACAACCTTGACAAGCGAGATCAGTCACTGCCTTTCGACAGGGTCGTTCAACATTATGATAGCCTTATCGTATTATCTGTGTCCTTGGTCATAATCATGCTGGGGCTACAGACGTTTCTAGAATGGCCACCTTGATGATCATAGGGTTCTCACTATCAAGATTTGAAACACTTGATACCTTCGTCACAGTTCTACCATCCTAAGGACCTATATCAATACATATAATATGATTTACGTGATATAGTAGAATATGCCTTTTATTGATAAATAAACATTTATTATAGAGTCAATTTTACAATAATTGATTGGCTCTAGGGTACCTACTCTAACAATCTCCCACTTGCACTATAGCCAATCATTCATGTATTTAATACCGAATGACCTTAAGTGTTTTTCATGTTTCTACTACGATAGAGGCTTCGTCAGTGGATCGGCGAGATTGTCATCAGTATGCACTTTACTGATCTGTACATCTTTCCTCTCAACCATTTCTCTGATGAGATGAAAACGTCTGAGTATGTGTCTGGACTTCTGGTGAGATCGTGGTTCCTTTGCTTGAGCAATTGCTCCCTTGTTGTCACAATAGACATCTATCGGATCAACAATCATGGAAACCATACCAAGTTCGCTGACGAACTTCTTAATCCAGACTGCCTCCTTAACCATATCGGATAATGCAATATACTTAGCCTCCATTGTAGAGTCTGCTACAATGCTTTGCTTGGAGCTCTTCCAGCTCACTGCACCCCCATGGAGACAAAATACAAACCTTGATTGCGATCGATAATCATCTTTATCCATTTGGAAACTAACATCACTGTATCCTTGATGAGAATGCAAAATGTCATATTTACCCCCCTTAATGTCTAGTTTTTTATATTTATTTTTTTTCCTAAATATACTCATTATTATTCTATTTTGATTTAGGATGCAAATGGAGGCGTTAATTGTAAAACGAAACTAATTAAGTGAATTCGGACAGTTTCAACATTGTTTCGTAATCTGGGCATAACTCTCTCATCAGAGCTCCGATTGGGATGATTCAAAATGCTGTGGAACACTAAGAAATAGATCTACAACTTTCATGTTTCGATTTTTGAGAGATACTCGATGAATCAAGGTTGTAATCGAGCTTGAAATTGACGCATCTGCACTGCCGACGTTCTGGAACATTTTGCCTTGTCATGAAATTCAAATAGGCGGCTTATTATTGGAAGATTTGAAGACCTATTGCACAAAAATTAAAGCTGGAAACACCACTTTCCTATTTTGTATTAAGACTTTATTTTGTTTTCAATTACTCAGATTAGGATAAAGGTTATTTTGGGATTTTAGCATATTTTTAGGAGATTTAGATTTAGTAGAATTACAATTCGAATTAGATATTTTTAGAGGGAGATCAGATTAGGGATTGCAAGAGAACACACACGCCTCTCTAGTGGATTTTCGTTTTTCCTTGGAATTTTTGTGATGGCCATGAGTGGCTAATTTTTATAACTTGGTCGAAGGAAACAAGATCTTGGAATCAATAAATTGTGAGATCAATCTGGTTTTTTTCTTTAAGTATTGGATGTTCTTCTATGCATATTTTAATGATTGTTGTGTTTAATTACTAGGAGGCCTACTAGTTTATTATTTGTTGCAATCTACTGCTAAGTTAGATATCAAATCCGTAATTGTTTGATCCCTTTAACTTGTGAAGCAATTAGGGTTTAAGAATTTGCTGCGTTAGGAATTATTAAGTCTTAAGAAGAACATTCAACTAAATTAAATGCAACCGCTTGAGTTTGTGTTGTTTAGCTTCATCGATCTCTCTAGGTTTTAAGGCTGCCACTAGATTAAATCTTTAGTGCTTGTCTAGGGTTGTTTAGTAGTAAGGTTAATTAGATCGCTTGTTTCTTAATTAATTACAACTAAGGAGAGATAGGAAAATAGTTCCAACGGTGAATATTCAGGGTATGGATTGATTTATTTTTGTATCGATGATCAGTTGTAAGATTCCGATGGTGGATGTTGACCTAGACCAAGTTTCGTTATTTGATTGATTTCGATAGTTTAATTTGAATTGTTTTTCCTGAAATTATTTCTGTTTTACTCAAAACCCCCCAGCCTTGTTCACGTAACATTAAACTCGGCTAGACACTCTTTGTGGGAACGATCCCTACTCACACTATTACGTGTATTTTTTAGGGTTTTAATTCAGGGTGCCTACGACAACACGCTAATCCTCTTATAGTGAGCTCATCTTCCCCTCCATAAACCAAGATCATGTCCTTAGTCCTCTTCAGGTACTTAAGGATGTTCTTGACAGCTATTTAGTGATGCTCACCTAGATCCGATTGATATCTACTACAAGTACTTAATGCACATGAGACATCAATCCGAGCACATAACATGGCATACATGATAGATCCAATTGCTGACGCATATGGGATCCTCTTCATTCTATCTCTCTGATCGTGTGTTTTAGAACACATATCCTTAGAGAAATAGACACCATGTGACATCAGAAGAAATCGCTTCTTGGATTCTTCCATACTGAATGTCTTCAGTACATTGTCAATGTACGTACTCTAACTTAGGCCAAGCAACCTACGTGATCTATCTCGGTAGATCTTTATTTCGAGGATGTAGGCTGTTTCTCCTAAGTCTTTCATGGAGAAGAACTTGGATAACCAAGTCTTTACCGATTGCAAGTTCGGTATATCATTCCCAATCAGAAGTATGTCATCGACACACAACACTAGGAATGCTACTGCACTCCCACTTACTTTCTTGTAAACACAGGACTCATCTTCGTTCTTGATAAAACTAAATTCTTTTATGGCTTCATCAAAACGAATGTTCCAGCTCCTTGAAGCTTGCTTGAGTTCATAAATGGATCTCTGCAACTTGCATACCTTCTCAACTTGCCCATTAAGAACGAAACCATATATGACACAACCTCTTTAAGGTTTCCGTTTAGGAAAGCCGTTTTGACATCCATTCGGCAAATCTCATAATCATGATATGCAACAATCGCAACCATAATCCGAATGGATTTAATCATGGCAACCGGCGAAAAGATTTCCTCATAGTCAATACCATGAATTTGCTTGAAACCTTTGGCAACCACTCGTGCTTTATAAGTGTGCACCTTGCCATCCATGTTAATCTTCTTCTTGAAGACCCACTTACACCCTATGGGTTTTACCCCTTCAAGTGGTTCCACCAGAAACCATACTTGGTTCTGGTACATGGAGTCCATCTCAGATTTTATGGCTTCAAGCCATTTAACAGAATCTAGATCCGATATAGCGTCTTCGTAGGTTCTGGGTTCATCGTCTTGGTAAACAAGTACATCACCATTTTAAGTCACGAGATAACCGTATCTCTCAGGCTCATGGCGTACTTTCCCAGATCTACGTAGCTCCTATGCTACTTGAGGTGGTTCACTTTAATGCACAATTTGTGGAGTAACCTCCTTCTGATGTTCAACCACTGCTTGTGGCACATCTTCCGGTCCTTCGCTAGTATATCTTGTAGCTCTAAAACTTCATCGAGTTCTACTTTTCTCCCACTAGTACTTCTTAGAAAAAAATCCTTTTCTAGGAAGACACCAGTACGAGCAACAAAAAATTTATGCTCTTCTGGATGGTAGAAATAGTATCCTTTGGTCTTTTTAGGATACCCCACAAATATACATTTGTAGGATTTTGGGCCTAGCTTGTTCGAAGTCAATTTCTTGACATAAGCTTTGCAACCCCAAATCCTTAGATAAGACAAAATACGCTTTCGCCCATTCCATAGTTCAAATGGAGTCTTGTCTACAGACTTTGATGACACACGGTTCAAAATGTGAGTCGTAGTCTCTAGGGCATAACCCCATAATGATGTAGGTAAATCACTAAAACTCATCATGGACCAAACCATGTCAAGTAAGGTCCTATTCTTTCTTTCAGACACTCCATTGTGTTGGGGCGTATACGGAGGGGTGAGTTGTGATACTATCCCACATTCCTTCATGTATTCAGAAAACCTTGAGCTTAAGTATTCACCTCTTCGATTTGACCAAAGAGCTTTAATACTTTTGCCCCACATATTCTACACTTCATTCCTGAATTCTTTGAACTTATCAAATACTTCAGATTTATGTTTCATGAGGTAGACATACCATATCTACTGAAATCATCAGTAAATGTGATGAAGTAGGAATATCCACCCCTGACTTCAACTGTTAGTGGACCACATTCATCATTATGGATGATGCCTAACAGTTCAGTAACCCTTTCACTTTGTCCTGTGAAAGCTGACTTGGTCATCTTGCCTAAAAGGCATGACTTGCATACCTCAAATGATTGGAAGTCAAAAGGATCCAAAACTCTAGCCCTTTGAATTTTTGCAATGTGGGTCTGATTAACATGACCCAATCTACAATGTCAGAGGTATGTATGGTTTTGTTCGCTATGTTTAGCTTTCTTAGTTTCAACGTTGAGAATATCCTTATTGTTCAAATCAAGAACATATAATCCGTTATATAACCTTGCAATTCCAAATAGAATACCATTCAAACTAAAGGACAACAATCCATTAGAAATCTCAAAACGATATCCTATGTTATCCAAAGGGGATACTGAAATAATGTTTCTAGAAATCGCAAGTACAAAATAATAGTCTTTGAGTTCTAATAATAAGCCCGAAGGCAAAGACAAACAATAAGTCCCTACAGCTAATGTAGCCACATGTGATCCATTTCTAACTCGTAGGTCCACTTCTCCCTTGGCGAGCAATCTACTCTGCCTTAGTCCTTGCACGTCAGTACAAATGTGAGTATCACATCCTGTGTCAATGACCCAAGATGTTAAAGGAGAGAAGTTAATCTCAATCATAAACATACTTGAAGTCGAAGCATCTGCTTCTTCTTGTTTGCGAGGAAAGCCTTGCAGTGCTTCCTCCAGTGGCCAGGCTTGCCACAATAGAAGCAGACTACCTTCCCACCTTTCCCAATACCACCCGTAGGCTTGAGAGCATCCTGTTCTTTAGGCTTGGGCTTGGGATTGGGCTTGGCCTTTCCCTTGACCTTACCCTCCTTTCCTTTATGGCATACCCAAGAAAACAGCTTGGACTTCTTCAAGTCTTGCTCTGCAATCCTTAGCATGTTCAAAAGCTCCGACAAGGTTTTCACCATAGCGTTCATATTGAAGTTCATTATGAACTGTGCATAAGAGTCAGGCAAGGATTGCAGAATTAAATCCACTTGTAATTCTGCATCCAACTCAAAACCCAAAGTCTCAAGCCTCTTCATGTGCTCGATCATTTTGAGCGCACGAGGGCCAACTTGGGCTTACTTGGTAAGGCGACTTCCAAACAGTGTTTTTGACACCTTGTACCTCTCATGTCGAGCATTCCCTTCGTAAAGCTGCTTGAAGTGTAGATTAATGGTAGCAGCGTCCATATTCTCATGCTACTTTTGCAGCACTGGTGTCATCGATGCTAACATCTAGCATTCAACGCCATCCACATCATCAAGGAACTTTTGATAAGTATCCTTTACTTCTTGAGTGGCATCAGGATCAGGCTTAGCCATGTATGGCTTATCAAGAATATACAATTTCTTTTCAGACTTAAGTATAATCCGAAGATTACGATACCAGTATGAGAAATTGGATCCATCCAACCTGTTTTCTTTCTCAATTATTGGTCGAAGGTTCATAATGCTCATTTTTAAGTGAATCTACAATTCAGAAAAGTAAAGTCAATATAATGTTTATTATTTATTATTATGGTCTTTTATTAAAAAAAAACACTCCCACTATTTTCCTCAAGCCAATAGCCCTCACTATTAACTTGGGAAAGCCCGTTGACTTTCCTAGTGGACTGAGATCCCATTTGGCCCATTTCAAACCTTTGTTGTGGCGAACAAGCCAAAATGAGTTGATTGGGTAGGCCAACAACCTTAATCCACACCAGTTGATAGCTCCCACTACCAACACAATTCAACGGCCTAGCCATCGTCCTCAAGTGTGATTCTTAGTATCAATAGAATGGACACTACATGTCGCCATGTACACTCAACATGTGTACTTCTCTACTATGCCTATGACGTGTTTATCAACCTTCGTTGTGGTGAACAAACAAAACTGTCATTTTAAGTCGACCCATCATCATTAAGGAAAACTCTAATGAATTTTAACCTCCTACTAGTAGAAGTGTACCCTTTGTGTGGCGAACAAGGTTCTGGCGAATAGTTGTTTGATTAAAACCATGGTAATGGAAGGCATACGTGACTTAATATATCTTATTTGAGTGTTTTATTTAATGTCTCACCAGATTATTATCTTTGTTAGAATGACATTGTTTGGCATTTTATTGAACATTCAATCTTAGCATGCATTCTAAACAAAAAATTAAATGTGCCAGTACATGGCCCACTAAAACCAATTTCCTCGAGCCTAAAGGAATCGGTAGGTCAACCTAGGGTTTAAAATAAATCTTGGATCTTGAAGTTCTTCCTCTTCATAGCTCCTTTGTTTCTTCTTCACGATCATTACAAATAATTTTATAATAAAAAACCTATTCTAATTTACATCAATAAAATAGAAACCTCGCGTTACATACGAAACGAGTGAGATGAGGAGAAGAAATACATGGAGATTTAAGAGAGAGAGGCAGGACACGCAAGTCCTATTTGTTTATAAAAAATTATAAACAAACCCAATAAACAATAAACAATAAACAATAGGTCTAAGGCTCATGTACCGGGCACCATGCAATTATCAAACAAGAACATTGCATTTATTAAAAAACAATCAATTTTTGAATTGGGTGGGTTGAATTATCAAGTTACCATCTTAAACGTGCAGAATGAATATTGGCTTTAAAGGTTAAAAAAACTACAATTTAGCCCCTGTGCGAAAAACATAAAGCAAAAATGGAACAGTAGGTTTCTTGCCGCGGCGAAGAAATTCTTCGACCTGACTAAGTTCATGCACACATGGTAGCTATGGCGAAGTTTTATTTTGCTGCGACGACCGTGAACTTCCAGAAAACATGAATCGTTCCGAGAGTTTTATGCCGCGGTGAAGTTTTATTTCGCTACAGCTAGATCTACTGTTCCGGAATTTCACCGTGGCCAGATTCACTTTTTGCATCTTGCCGCGGGGAATGAATCAGGCACTGTAACGTCTTTTGCAATTTTTAACATAATGACACGGATCCAAATCAAATTGAATGCTTAAACATTTGACCAGGATACCAACCAACCAATACACATTCAATCAACACATCATTTAATCAAGTGATTAATAAGGACATTCAACATACATAATTTTTCCAGATTTAAAAACACTTCAATTCATGTAATAACATGTTATCAAACAAATATACATGTTATCAAACATCAATTAAACAATATAATCTAATACCCGAGGCTCTGATACCACTGTAAGTAATTGATCTACCATACGCAGCGGAAAACAAAAATTCAATCGATAAATCAATTACCTTTCTTTGCCTAGATTCAAGTATAGATTATACCGTTTACATGTTTATAAACAAAATCTATATAAAGTAAATCCATTCAAGGATTAGAATACTTACGTATGTTTGGAGGCTCCTTCAAATATCTCTGATTTCGGACAGGAAAACTGTTCATGGTTACTGTTCACCATATACTGTTCACATGATTTTTCGCCTATCGATCCAAAGTATGATCACACTCACGGAAGTCCACACAAGATAATCCGTAGAACCCTTGATTATTTTGCTAGAACAATCAAGGGTTTCAAGAATCAAGAAAGAAGAATAAGAAAAGTTTTCTTCTTGAGAGAGAGAGATATATAGGGTGGCTAGGGTTTTAATTGAATGAATAATTTTTTTTTGTTTTAATTTTAAGTTGCACTTATATAGTGCAACAATTAAAACCCTATTCCACTTGGGAATAGCCATGGGCTCCAACCCTAGTTCACCCTTGCAACCAAACACACCCTTTATGGTATTTTAATTAATTAATTATTATTATAATTAAAATCAATTAATATATAATAATATATTAACATTTAATTAATAATAATAATTCATTTAAATATATACATAGATATATTTAAATATAATCTCACTAATTTAATTTTAATATTAAAATTAAATACAGGCAACAACCTCAGCAAATTTAATTGCACTGTGAGATTACCAAAATACCCTTTCATCCTAAAAGATGAAAATACCATTCTCACAAATTGATTCTTAAATTATCTTCTAAGTGTGTAACCCGTAGGGTCCTCATCATATCGGCAGTGTGTAGTATCGCGATTAACACTAATTAATCGTCTCACTACACACAGACCAAGATTGACCCCTAGCAAGGCATTATGGCCACCCAATAGATTAGGATTCAACGAAACCGCAGCCTGTCAACGGTTTGGTTACCGTATAATCAAATCCTTTCATCAACTGTTATCTCATCGAGACTGAGGTACAGAAATAGTGTCAACCTTAGATATCCTCGACATATTTGTATTTAGTTACTAGACCAATGACATGAATATTAAATTGGATTGAGCATCAACTCAATCCCACTGTGGCCATAGATTTAGTGTCATTGCCATTTACTGAATTACCTAGTGAGATAACTTCTCCCATACCTAAGAGTAATGAATCCTTTGTTGATCCACCATAGTCTCGAGACACTTCTCAATGTAGCCATCACTATTATATTGATAGCTCTGAATAGAACTACATTGAGCTAGTATCAAACTATACTAATTGGAATACAAGGCGCTTCGGTGATCTCAAGTCTAAGGATCACATGCACCACCATCCGTTAAAGGATTTATTCCATAGACACTAGGGTTACCATCCATATGGAATCCTCTGGTGGGTCCGTCCAGTGAACTTGCCTTTAGCAAGCACCAATGCGTTGCACGAGATTGTCGGCAAATAACCTTGACAAGTGAGATCGTCACTGCCTTTTGACAGGGTCATTCAACACTATGATAGCCTTACTGTATTATCTGTGTCCTTGGTAAGAATAATACCAGGGCTACGGATGTTTCTAGAATGGCCACCATATGTAATCATAAGGTTCTCACTATCAAGATTTGAAACACTTGATACCCTCGTCACGGTTCTACCATCCTATGGACATATATCATTACATGCAGGATATAGAAGAATATGCCTTTTATTGATAAATAAACATTTATTACAAAGTCAATATTACAATAATTGATTGGCTCTAGGGCACCTACTCTAATAGTTCTAAGGGAGATCCACGAGGGAATTTGTGGAAATCATGTAGGAGGTAGATCTCTAGCATACAAAGTGCTTTGATAGGGGTATTATTGGCCAATAGTTTTCGACAATGCATTATGTGCATAGATGTGATAAATGCTAGAGGTTTGCAGATCCTCCGTGAGCTCCACCACAAGAATTGGCTACTCTGACAAGCCCTTAGCCATTTCCGATCTAGAGTATCGACCTAATTGGCCCATTGCCTCAAGGAAAAAGGGGTGTTAAGTTTGCTGTGGTTGCTGTTGACTACTTCACCAAGTGGGCAGAGGTTGAGCCTTTGGCTACCATCATGTCGAACAAGTTGAAAGGTTTTGTTTACAAAAAAATTACTTGTTGGTTTGGAATCCCCCACACTATGATAACCGATAATGAAAAATAGTTTGACAGTGAGGACTTTAGATCTTTTTGCAAATGACTCGACATCAAGAAGAGCTTTGTCGTCGTTTATCTGCCTGAGGCCAATGGTCATGTAGAGGCTGTAAACAAGGTCATCAAGCACACCATTAAAAATAAGCTCGATGCCCTAAAGGGGAGATGAGCCAAATAATTACCCAAAGCCTTGTGGTCTTATAGAACGAAAACCAGGAGTTCGACAGGTGAAACCCCATTCTCTCTATCATACGGGTGTGAAACAATGACCCCGGTTGAAGTAGGAATTAGTTCATTCCGAAGGGAAGTTTTCAACGAGGAAGTAAATGAAAACCTTTTCCATTTGAGGCTAGACCTAATCGAAGAGCACCAAGCCAAGTCTCAATTAAGGCTCACCTCATATCAGCAGCGAGCCAAACGATACTTCAACACCAAAGTCAAATGTTAGCAGGGTGATGCTATCCCTGGCCGCTGCGACCCCAATGCTGACATGGTCGAGAAGTTGATCGATCAGCTTATCAACCATAACTTGAGCTACTTCATCCATTTTCTTGCCTCTCGGCTGGGACGAGCTAGACTTATTCCCCCGACAACGCCAACCTTTCTCGTAGGAGCGAGCCTCTTCTTGGCCAAATCCTTGGCCGCTGATTTCTTTAGGCCGCCAACTTGCATGACGACCTCCTTACCTGAGCCAACCTGCTAGTTGGCCACCTTTTGCTTACCCAAGCCCCCTAGAGGCTCGATTGATTTCTTCTTACCCGAGCCGTCGTGCTGTTTGGGTGCTTTTTGCTTCCCCGAGCCTTCGGTCAACTCGGGTGTCTTTTTTGCTAGCCTTTTTTGGAGCTTGAGGGCACTTTTCTTGCCAACTGCCTTCGAGGCAGTCACGGGATTCTTTGCACTTGGGCCTTCCCCAAGCTCGCCACTACTGTGTTTCATACCGGTAATGTCAATGGGCTGCTTCGGCGTGAAAGTAACCGATGTCTTCTTGGCAACAACGGAAGCTGTCGCCTTCTTCTTAAGGCCTTTTGGCTTTGGCAAGATTGGTCCGTATTTACAAAAAGCAAGCAAACGGGATGGCGACCTATCTGCTGCGGGGAAAGGGGAAAATAAGCGCTGATAAAGCGATAACTTAACCTTCTTCCAAAATGATAGGAAACTTGGCGTTGTCCTGACAGAAGCCGTATGCTCTCAAGTGAGCAAGCATGATGATCTTGTTAATATTATGCTATCCATAGGGAAGGTCGTTGAAACGTTGGAGCCTTTGCAAGCTCGCGGTTGGGAGATAGTTCTGCTCAACGTTATCTGCAAAATAAAGTACCTAGAATACAAAGCTCGAAAGCAATCCTTGTGCACACGAAAAGTTAAAGTCTTACTTGCTTCCGAAGTGAAAACACCGGTCTCCTGGGCTTCGTAGAAGAAAAATTGTGAGTCCTAATGTGGGACCTTCTTCAGGACATCGACCAGCCTGTTGAAATGTACGTTCCTCGCCTTGGAAGGGTAGTACGTCTGGTTTTGCCCTTTCATAAGCCTATACAGATAGACGAGCTCCTCGACGGATGGCTCGCCCAATTCAATGATCATGTACATTATGTACAGTGACATACGAATTTGTGGACAACTAGAGAGGAACGATGTCGAATAGCCTTAGCATGCTGTCAGTAAAATAATGAGGGGGATAGATACCCCACACCTTAGGAGGGTCTCAGAGATTGCCACCCATTTGGGTGGGGGATTCTTCAGAGAAGAGTCATCAAATTAAGTTACCGCACATAGACCGCTCTTATACGCTCCAGGTCCGCGATTGTAATCAAGGATTGTGGTTCTCTTTGCAACATATGGACTGGAGACCGCTTGGATTGAGCCAACTGTATTGAGGCACGATCGGAAGAGCCCACCACGTTAGGGTCTGAGCTTTGTGCGATGATTTCCTCGGAGACCTTGGGGATTATATCCCCAAAGACTATTGAGCCCGTGGGCGAGTTGAACATATGGTCAGTTGTGTGGTTGTTAGAAGAAGACATAATTATAGCTCACTTCTGGGTACCTAAAATAGTAGCAAACATGTGTCAGAGCTTGAAAAACTTGGCAACCATTTCACACTTGCTTTTAGTCCAGGCACCCAAGATAGCTCAAGCCACATAAAAGAACGCACACAACCTACCTAAGGTTTTGGCGGCCACTGCGTTAAACTCTCCTTAAACCCAAGACCACCGGAGGGACACACAAAAACCTTACTAAAACCCTAGAACACTCAATGTAGCCATAACAATGGCCCCCCTTTGATGCAAAAATTGGAAAAATAGATAAAAAAGGGAAAGGAATCCTTACTAGAAAAAAAGAAGTGCAAGAACTTGCCGAAAAGAGCATTGTGACAATGATGAAATGGCAGTGGAGTAAGCAAGGACGTTAGAAAATTTTCATGGATTGAATGAATATTCTGATGACTTCGCCAGCTTTTATAGTGGTTTGCATGAGAGACGAATGGGTAGGGTTCAATCGTAGCCGTGATCTACACTGAACCTCAACATTTCATTTATTGAGCAATCTCAACCTTCAGACATGGCCACATGTTGTCCATTCGTAAGGACCAACGAACCGTTAGATTGCTATAATGATAACTGTCATCGGACATCACCTCGACTCCACGCGTGGATAGTTATAGTCGCCCACGCGCGATGAAATGTGATTGCCAAAGGTTGCCACATTTAATGCGACATGACCACATGAAAATTACATATTTGCCTTAACTTTTCATATTCTGAGTTTTGTCAGGTATCATAGGAAACAAAAATCCAAGTGTGAAGTACGTCGATTGGGCATGAGGTCGACCCTTGAAGCTCTACTGAACCTACATTCGGTGACCTATTGGTAGTGCCCAGCTTGATATCAAATCGAGCAATAGTCTTCGATGTTGAAGTAAGTGCCCTAGAGCTAATCAATTATTGTGGAATTGACTCTTTGTAATAATGTTAATTAATCAATAAAAGACATTATCCACTATATCAAGTAAATCATATTATATGTATTGATATATGTCCTTAGGATGGTAGAACCATGACGAGGGTATCAAGTGTTTCAAATCTTGATAGTGAGAACCCTATGATCACATATCGAGACTATAGTGGATCGACAAAGGATTCATCACTCTTGGGTACAGGAGAAGTTATCTCACTGGGTAATTCAGTAAATGGCAATGACACTAAATTTATGGCCATAGTGGGATTGAATTGTTGCTCAATCCAATTTGATATTCATGTCATTGGTCCAGTAATTGAATACAAACATGTCAAGGATATCTGAGGTTGACACTATTTCTGTACCTCAGTCTTGATGAGATAATAGTTGATGGAAGGATTTGATTGCACGGTAACCATACCATTGACAGGCTACGGTTTCGTTGAATCTGAATCTATTGGGTGGCCATGATGCCTTGCTAGGGGCCAATCTTGGTATGTGTGTAATGAGATGATTAATAGGTGTTAATCGCAATACTACACATTATCGATATGATGAGGAGCCTACGGGTCACACACTTACAAGATAATTTAAGAATCATTTTGTGAGAAGGGTATTTTCGTCTTTCAGGACGAAATGTTATTTTGGTAATCTCCCAGTGCAATTAAATTTGCTGAAGTTGTTGCCTGCATTTAATTTGATATAAAAATTAAATACGTGAGATTATATTTAAACAGTAGTCGGTGAACTGTATTTAAATGAATTTTTATTATTAATTAAATGTTAATATATTATTATATATATTAATTGATTTTAATTATAATAATAATTAATTAATTTAAAATACCAATTACATGGTGTTTGGTTGCAAGGGTAAGCTTGGATTGGTGCCCATGGGTATTCCTTATTGGAATAGGGTTTTAATTAGTTGCACTATATAAGTGCAACTTAATTAAAACACAATAAGTACTTTTTATAAAACAAAACCCTGGCCACCCTATCTCTCTCTCTCTCTATCTCACGTTTCACTCTTTGAGTGAAGAAATTTTTCCTTTTGGTTGTTCTTGATTCTTGATGCTGGTAATTGTTCTAGCAAAACAATTGTCGGTTCTTTGGATTATCTTCGTGTGGATTTTCGTGAGTGTGATCCTACATTGGATCGATTAGTGAACAATGTCAGTGAACAGTATCCGGTGAACAGTTTCAATAAACAGTAACTGGTGAACAGTCATAAACGAAGTAAGAGATATTCAGAGAAGCCTTGAAACGTCGGTATGAACTAAATCCTTGTATGGATTTGCTTTAAAAAGATTTTATTTTTACGCTTTAGTTTATGCATGAAAACGTTATAACCTGTACTCGGATCTTGGTTCGAGTAACTGATCTTTTCATTTTAATATTAAGCTTGTTCCGCTGCACGAACCTGATCACTTACTTATAGTGGTATCAGAGCTTCAGGTGCCAGACTATAACGTTTACTGATGTTTGATAACATGTGGCTTGTTTGATAACATGTTAGCATAAACTATTTTTAGAATCTGTAAAATCTGCCTTGAAAGCATGTTTTAAGAAATTAATTTAATTTGTTGATGATCTGCTGGATTGGTATATTGGATATGGATTTTTATTGAGATCAGAAGTTTAGATTGATTGCAAAAATCTGATTGGCGTTTTGTTTGCTACTGGTTGAGCTGATCTATTACAGATCGTGTACGCTTACTACGGCGATATAACCCATCGTTGTGGCGATCGTGGTTTGGCATACTCGCTGATTGTAAATCAGCGCTCGTCACGGCAATATAAACCATTGCCGCGATGATTGTCCTTAGCGTGATCGCTGATTGAATATCAGCGCTCGCCGCGACGATATAACCCATCACTGTGACGATTGTAATGTAAGGTGTGCGCTGACGAAAATTAGTGCTCGCCGCGGTGATATAACCCATCGCTGTTACAATCGCACGTGATGCATGTACATGACGAAAATCAGCGCACGCCGCGACGATCTAATCCATCGCCATAGTGAGCGTGCTTTCGAGTGTGCAGGGGCCAAAGTGAAAAGTTTCAAAACTTTTTGACCAAATGAGATCTGCAAATTGTCAGAGGGTAATTAATAATTCACCCACCCAAATTCAAAAATTGATTGTTTTTGAATGTATGCAATGTTCTTATTTGATAATTGCATGGTGCCCGGTACATGAGTCTTAGACCTATTATTTATTGTTTATTGGGTTTGTTTGTAATTTTTTAAAGAAATAGGACTTCCGTGTCCTGCCCCTCTCTCTTATATCTCCATGTATTTCTTTTTCTCATCTCACTCCCCTCTTATGTAACGCGAGGTTTCTGTTCTATGGATGTAAATTAGAATAAGATCTTTGTAATAAAATTTTTTGTAATGATCGTGAAGAAGAAACGAAGGAGCTATGAAGAGGAATAACTTGAAGACCCAAGATTTACTTTTAAACCCTAGGTTGACCTACCGATTCCTGTAGGCTCGAGGAAATCGGTTTTAGTTCGGCCATGTACCAGCACGTTTAATTTTTTGTTTAGAATGCATGCTAAGGTTGAATGTTCAATAACATGCCAATATGTCATTCTAACAAAGACAATAATCTGGTGAGACATTAAATAAAAACCCTCAAATAAAGCATATTAAGTCATGTATGCCTTCCATCACCATGGTTTAATTCAAACCACTGTTCGTTGGAACCTTATTCGCCACAGCAAAGGGTACACTCCTACCAGTGGGAGGTTAAAATTCATTAGAGTTTTCCTTAATGGTGATGGGTCGACTTAAAATGATAGTTTTGCTTGTTCGCCACAACGAAGGTTCATAAACACGTTATAGGCATAGTAGAGAAGTGCACATGTTCTGTGTACGTGGTGACATGCAGTGTCCACTCTACTGATATTGGGAATCACACTTGAGGATGATGGCTAGGCCGTTGGATTGTGTGATTGGCTTGTTGGCTTGCTTCACATTTGAGGTTGGTAGTGGGAGCTATCAACTGGTGTGGATTAAGTTTGTTGGCCTACCTAATCAACCCATTTTGGCTTGTTCGCCACAGCGAATGTTTGAAATGGGCCAGATGGGATCTCAGTCCACTAGGAAAGCCAACAGGCTTTCCCGAGATAATAGGGAGGGCTATTAACTTGAGGAAAATAGTGGGAGAGATTGTTTAATAAAAGGCCTTATTAAAATAAAAATAAACATGATAATAATTTTGCTTTATTCTGCACTTGTAGATTCACTTTAATTGAGCAAAATGATCCCAACATCATTACGACAAATCATCGAATTGGGAGAGAAACAGAATGGTGAGAATTTTGTTGACTGGTATAGAAGTATAAACAATATACTTCAGTCAAGTGATAGATTATACGCCATTGAGCAGGCTTTGTCACTAGAACCTACTGATAGTTCTATCCATGAGATTGGGTACGATGTGAAAGCAGAAATGACTAGATACATTGTGCTTGCATCAATGACACCATTACTGCGACAATAGTGCCAGAAAATGGACTTAGCTTCTATTCTTCATTTTCTTCAGAGAAATGAGAAACATATGGTGTCTCAGCTATTATTTAGATGTAGGATGGAAGAGGGTACCAAAATTGGCGATCATATACTCAAGTTGAGTGAGTATATGAACAAGCTTGAGATTTTGGGATGCAGACTTCACAAGGGTTTAGCGATAGACCTGATATTATAGTCTTTGCCAAGTTCTTACTCTCAATTTGTCTATGACTTCATTGAGCAGGGTAAGAAGTCACTACAAGAATTTAGGCTTCTCACAACAAAATAATTTGTCACTATAAATATCGAAATTGTGACCATTTATTTAATGTGATGAATTATATTGGTCACCAGGTTAATCACATTAAGCTCGTACTCTTATGTGTATGGTGACAAAAGAGCGTTTGATTACCATAACCTAATTATTTATTGTGACAATAATAATTTGTCACTTTAAACAATTTTATTGTGATAAATTATTTGTAACAATAGAAGACAATTTTTATCACTATAAATAATATTTTGTCATGATTGATTTACATTTAAATACCAAATGATAAGCTTTATAGTGAGAAAATAATATATGATGACGAAATTGATTTTATCAAAAATTGTGAATAATGACTAATTTATCTTCTCATAATTTTAATAGTGACCAAAATTCATTTGTCATTGACTTTATTGTGATAACATTTATTTTGTCACATGTTTGTTTATATGATAATATTATTTATTCAAAATTATATAGTGAGAAAAATAATTTTGTAAAAAATTTAATAACATGACAAATAATTTTTAATACAAATATTTTTACATGACAAATTTTTTATTGTCAAAATAATATAGGCGTTACAAATATTTTTTGTCATCTCAATATACTTTGTTTCTCCATTTCCATAACCTTTCTTGTATATTTTTGGGTAAAAGGTAATTGTATAAAGAATAAAAAAATAAGTCCCAACCCCTACAAAGTCAAGTCCCTTGGACAAGCCCAAGCAACCAAGCCAAAGAAAACAAAAAAGGTGGCATGGATTTACATTCCGAAAAGCCAACAAGCAAGCCTCAAAGAGGATCATACAAAATGACCAGCAACACAAAAACAATGCCAGACTTTTGGTTTACAAAAGCCAACTGCATATACACGCAACCAAAACAAGAAGAAAAGGAGGAAGCGCTGCTAATATGTAAATAATTCCCCTGAAACTGACTCGGAAAAGCTTAGGTGGCGGCGAGAAAAGTCTTCTTCCAAGCCTCCAAGGTTTCGACGTAGAAATATCTACAGACCAAACAGTAATACTCACCACTTTGTAGGAGCAAGCACTACTAGAAAATCACAAGTGAAAGCAACTGCGGACTTGGCACAAGAAATATAATGGCAGGATAAATCTAGAACATCAATATAAATATATATACACTTCTTAGTCAACATAATTAGAACAAAAGAATGACCTGAAAACATGCCCAACGACCAATGTGACTTTATAATGCGCTTGAGATCCAAGAAATACAGCATTAGCATGGAATTCAAACCTAACGAGTAGATTAAGACTGCATTATGGCTAATACTTTTTCAGTTCAAAATGCAAAGTCTTTCACCTCCTCCACAAAAGCAACAAATATTTCATAGAAGTTCGTGGAGGTGAAATTATTTATCTCAAAGAAGAAAAGATACATAAGGTATATTTATAGTTAATTCACACATCATAAGAGCTGACCTCCCATTTTTCAAGCTAACATCCAAGCTGAGCAAATTGGAATATTTGAGCCTTTTAACCAGATGAAGAGTAGAAGGTTTCCGGCAAGTTTGTAGCCTCTACAATAATGAGACAAAAAAGAAATGTAAGCCCATGTTTGGTTTAATTCTCATAGAATTTAACGAATCATAAATGTAAGGAAGAAGTCAATGAGCAATGAAGAATACTGAAATTTGATTTCATTCAACTTTGTTTGGTTACGGAAACGAAATGGTAGTGTAACAGAAAGACCATATTAATGTGTATGCAATAATTGCCGTTACATCACATAAAGGTCATCAGCTGAAACACAACAAAGCAATCAGCAATTTTCATCACGTTTTCACTACACTCAAGAGTCAAGACAACATCCTATGAAATATACCAATAAGATATTACTGAAGCAACTACATTTCAAAATCAAATTCTTTAACAAAAGAAGCGAGAACCAATTTGGCAAGACACAATAATTAGAAGTTTACCTCTTGCCCCCACATTAAGTGGGAAAGATCCTTATCATTTAGAACATTATCATTTGATACTTTAACTTTCTTCGAAGCTTTCGTAATCCCTCTTGAAGCCTTCCGGTCTTTGAAAAAATAAATCGACCAAACCAGCATGCACTTGCTGTTACAAATAAACACAGTTCAATTGTTCATTCTCAAATACTCAGATATCGATACCAAACATCAATTTCTGCAATATCTTACAAGTCATAAGTTCCCACAATAACAAAACTCATACATGTCTTGTGTCTTTTTCTCTCTTGAGATGCAAAGATTATAGTAGAGCCTAAAAGAAATCCATTAAGAAGTGAAGTAACATGAAACTAGCATTAGATAGGACAAAGAGCTTATTTCATAAAAATTTTAACTAAAGTTGCAAACAATTGGATTAAAGTAATAAAAGCTAACCAATGGGTCTAAAATATGGCATATGAAAAATAATCAATCTGTCAATCCAAAATTGCTTACTCTAAGTTTTGCACAAAACTAATTATAAAAAGACTTATCATCAAAGATATGATTTATCAATAACTCTCATTCAACTGAAACGTAATAAGCTTGATACACTAAATTCACTTGTTTTCTTGAGCTATAAACATTGTAGTATTAAAAGAAGTTGAATTAATTATCTAGAAAGCAACGAAAGAGAGCAAAGGGCAAGTACTTTGCCACGAGAGAGTACCGTAGCAATTGAGAGAGCAATGCTAGGCTTCTCTGCAACCTGAGATATGTATATTACAAATAGTGAGAAAGAAACAATAGAGCAATAGAAATCTATTCAATACATAATGCAAAAGAACTCAACAAGGCACAAGAAGCAGAGAAAAGATAAATCAATACTGCTAATTATTTAGGATAACCAAAGAACTTAAAGCAAAGACATAATGCTGAACTCAACAAGCAATCAATAAGGCAACCCAAAGTTTGAATGTCAAGACAAAAAGTGCCATCAAACACAGAATCAATGTAACAACAAAATAGACATCTCTTCTTCTAGGGCTCTAGACACAAATAAATTTATTTAATTGTGAAAACATACCTCATGGGAACTCCTTGTTGCGAATGTGCAAATATGGGTAGGGCTGCATACAAGTAGACGGCATTCAGATGTTTTTCATAATGCATATAGTAGAAACCTCTACAAAAACCAAAAATAACCGCTGTAAATTCAAGAAAAAATCTTAAGGAAAAGAGAAAAATAAAAATACAGCTCACTGGAGGCTCTTCATAGTAGGGATGATCCTCTAAGAGGTTGTAAATGGCAAGCACAGTGCATGTAGCAATGCCTAAATATGTTATCTTCTCCCACTTCGCCGTCTCATCTAATCAAAACTTTTCTAGTAAATCAATCACATCAATTGAAATCTTCAAAAAGATGTTTCTAAATACACAAACTATATAGACAACAAATATTTAGATTCTCATTTCGATAAACCCAAAAACACAACAAAACATGCCACAACCCTATTTATGTTTATTGGCCTTTTGAGGAACTGAGATTCAGAAGAGGCTACGCTGCTGAAACTGCGAATTCGTCTGTGGACCTGTTTGAGTAGAGGCCGTAGTCTGGTAGTGCTGAACTCTTGATGGTCTTTGTTTGATGAAAGGGATTGGTTTGCGACATGGGTTAACTCTGATAGGAGGAATTGGTTTGAGATTGTGGGCTAGTCTGAATCCTAGATGCAACGAACGTTCTTTGTTTGAGTTTTTTTCTGTTATCTTTCGGGAGCCACCTGGGCGAGTAACCCTTCTCTTTAGGTTTTGGGATTTCCTTCGGTTCATCCGGTTCTTTTGTTTCCGAAAGCACTGTTTCCTTGTTACTCTCATCTTCAAAGAGATTCCAAATTTTATAGGCCTTTCATACCAAATCCAGGAACTCCCACACCCCGTTCACGATTCATGACATAATCTAATCCTCAAAATTACAAAACAAAAAACAAAATTGAAACACAGAATCCTTCAAAATACAGACCAAAATCGCAAATATACCAAATGCATATGATATGATGACTAAATTAAAATATGAATCAAATAAGAATCAAAACCTAGATTAACGAAAGATTTTAGGGATGCTTACAAGCATCGTCGTGATGACCTAAAGAAGTGAATCCTCGCTTGTGAGGAGCAAATTAGGGGTGGAGTTTTTGAGGCGGTGGGGTGGGGAAAAAAGATAAAAAGGGGTTGGGCCATTTTTTTCTATTTATTGGAAATTTGATTTTTTCCTTAATTATTAAAAATTGTTTTTTTTTTCTTTTGTTTAAAAACTTAATTTTTTCTTTTATTTAATAGACTAATTTTTAATAAAAATAAAAATGTTTGTCTTTAATACATAAAATATATATTATTATTCATCATATCCAACATAAATTATAATATTCAACCTTTCATAATTTTTATAAATTTTTTGACCCAAACTTTTCAATTAAGCTTTTTTCAAGTTTTGATATCTCTTTAATTAATCAATTACTTATATTTATAAAGAAAAAATGTATATCTTTAAAATATAAAATATATATTATTATTTGTCATAACTATAAATATTGTAATTGATTTTTTGTTATAATTTCAAGCTAATACATATTCATCATTTACATGCATATATATTTTCATTCGCCTTATAAAATTAGAAGTTTAAATCAATCACTCAATTGAGTTCTTGCTGCAATAAATTAGAAATGACATTAAATTAAATAGGATATTAACTAAACCATATATCAAACACCTATCTTAAGGATAGCTTGAATTGCATAATTTACCTCAATTTTCTAATTTCATATGATCATATATTGTATATACTTTAGTACGTAACAACCCAAAAGAATGAAAGTATTCCAAAATGGATGAGACAACCGCCTGTGTGGTGTAAAAATTATGTTATTCATCAATCAAATATTGGTTGTTGGGTCGTTTTCTGATATTAATTAATTTAGTCAAGTTTTATTAGTCTAGAGTTATTATTAGAAGTTGGAGTAGTATTAGGATTAAGTATTGTTACGTATGATGAAGAATGTAACTCATTACAAAATTAGAATATTATATCATTAGAATCCTTTTAAGATTAGGAGTTATAATAACTGGTAAGTCTATATAAGAAGCATAAACCATAAATTATTCATTGTATTTTTATTGGATTAGGATAGATTCTAACATGCTAAAATGGGTTCTTTTTTTCTTTTCTTTTTCCAAATTAAGAGTAAATTGTGTGCAAAGATCATTGTGGAGCTGCTAAACATTAATGAAATAAATTTAAAAAAAAAAGAGCAAAGAAAAAACCATTTTAAAAAAAATAATAAAAAAAAAGACCATAGAAAAAGCCATTTTTTTTTTTTTAAAAAAGAACAATACTACAGGATTCGAACCAATGCACTTTTCTCTTAATTCTTTCCTTTAACCACTCAAGCAAACCTACTCATCTATTTCTCTTCTTTACTAATTATATATATTCATTTTGTTCTACATGTCTATCTATAAATACAAACTCACAGCTGAAATGTGAGGGAAACAATTGCGTTTTAGAGAGTGTTTGTCCCCTCTCCCTGCTTCTTCTCCTTCTTGCGTTTTATTTTTCTTCTTTCAGGATTTGGTTTTCCTAATTCAATTTTACAAAGAAAAGAAGAGACCAAAGGCGATTCACTTCACCCAATTCAAAATTTCCCTTTTTCATTGTAACACCGAAGAAAATTAGGAGAATCAAAGGAGAGTTCATAAAGACATTCCCTTTTTCCCTTTTTTGCCCAATTTAATTTTTCCCTTTTTGTAATCATGATTTAATCGATTTATTTTTGTAATTTAATCTTTGATGTAAACTTGTAATACATACATTAATATTTAACATGTGATTCAAATATTAAGTCTATAACATTAAAGCCAAAAATGTAAATATTTTTATCATTAAAGCCGAAAATGGAACATAATATTTACATTTATAAAATTATTAATGATTTTGTATTTTTACAATTTTTTGGCCTTTTTGAGTTTTTAAAAATAAAAATTAAAGGAGACCATATTATATTTTTTTTAGCAAATTTTGTCACAAAATATCACATTTAATTTAACTCAAATATTTTGTCACTAATACCTCCATTATAACATTTATAAATAATTTTTTTTATTTTTTTTATTTTTTTTATTTTTTTTATTTTTTTTTTTTTTTTTGTAATGATAAATAATTCTTTTGTGACAAATTAGTTTGTAATTATAGCATGTATTATTAAATATAGTGACTAAAGTTTTTTATGACAAATATGTTTGTCACGATAAACAATTTATCTTGGTGCTTAAATTTTGACTCAAACATTTTGTCATTAATATCTCTATTTCAACATATATTATGACAATTTATTTTTGTAGCAATAAATAAATTCTTTTGTGACAAAATAATTTGTAGTTATAGCATGTATAACTAAATATAGTGATTAAAATGTTTTATGACAAAATATTTTTGTCACAATAAACAATTTACCTAGGTTCCAAAATTTGGCGCCAAAAATTTGTGACGAAATATTAAGATAAAATTGTTTTTCTTCAATATATTTCTTATGGATTTCTTTATTGTGATAAAATATTATGACAATATTTTTTTAGTCAACGTATATTCCCTTTGTCATACTTAATGTGATGTTTTTTTATTTTGTCATAATACCTATATTACTTGTGACGAAATAGCTTTTGACAAAATTAATTTTGTCACAATATAATATATTTCTTGTAGTGAGTATACCCTTTCCGAGCTTCTGGATATGTTGAATGCTACTGAGTCAGGCATGAGAATGTCAAAAACATTGACGTTGGTTGAAGCCAACTCAAGTAAGAAGGTAAGGTCATTGGAAGGAACTGCTATAGATAGAAAGGGCGTTTGTCCTCACTGTGGGAATCCCAGCCATTGGAGGAAACATTGCAAGGCCTTTCTAGCAAAAAGGAAGAAGAATGTTACTTTTTTGTCAGGTATGTTCTTAATTAAGATTAACTTCTCCCGTCAACATCATGGGTCATTGACTCAGGATGTGGTACTTACATTTGTTCTAATGTGCAAGGACTACGGCAGAGTAGATCACTCACTGAGGGAGAGGTGGACCTACCAGTTAGAGATGGAGCACATGATGTTGCATTGGCTGTAGGATCTTGTTGTCTGATTTTGCCTACGGGTTTGTTATTTGAAACTTGTGGATTATTATGATATTCGTTCAGTTTTTGTGTCCACTTTGGACAAGTAAGAGTATTGCTTTACTAATGGATTGTTGTCTTTTAGTATAAATAATATTCTATGGAAATGTTTCATAATAATATGTTTTAAAAAATAGACAATAAGAATATTCTCTAAGTCACAACTGCGCCGAATGTGGCAAGTTGAGTTAAACATACCTGAAGGAATGTGGGAGTTAGGTCCATGATGAGGTTTTTGTGATCTACCCACATAATTCTGGGGTTATGTCCTAGAGACCGCAACTCACGTAGTAGACCGTGTACCGCCAAGGTTTATAGATAAGACTCTATATAAACAATGGAGTGGGCGAAAGCCCAACTTGTCTTATCTAAGGATTTGAGGTTGTGAAGCTTATGTCAAGAAATTGACTTCTAACAAGCTAGGCCTGAAATCTAAAAGATTCATTTTTGTGGGGTATCTTAGGGAAACCAAAAAGTACTATTTCTACCATCTAGAAGAGTGCAAAACTTTTTGTCGCTCGTATTGGTGTCTTCCTTAAAAAAAAGAATTTTTTTCTAAGAAATACTAGTGGAAGAAAAGTAGAACTCGATGAAGTTCTATAGCCACAAAATATACCAGACGAAGGACGAGATGATGTTCCATAGAAAATGGTTGAACATCAGGAGGAGGTTACTCCATAACTTGTGGATCAAAGTGAACCATCTCGATAGCATAGGAGCTACATGGATCTGGGAGAGTATGCCATGAGCCCGAGAGATATGGTTTTCTTATGACTCAACATGGTGACGTATTGGTCTACCAAGATGATGAACCCAAAACCTACGATGAAGTTGTATCGGATCCAAATTCTGTTAAATGGCTTAAAGCCATAAAATTTGAGATGGATCCATGTACCAAAACCAGTCATGGTTTCTGGTGGATTCACCTGAAGGGGTGAAACCTATAAGGTGTAAATGGGTCTTCAAGAAGAAGACTGACATGGATGGCAAGGTGCATACTTATAAGGCACGACTGGTTGCCAAAAGGTTTCAAACAAATTCATGGTATTGACTATGAAGAAACCTTTTGCCAGTTGCCATAATTAAATCCATCTCGATTATGCATGTGATTAGCTGCATATCCTGACTGTGAAATTTGGCAAATGAATATCAAAATGGCTTTCCTAAATGGAAACCTTGAAGAGGATGAGTGCATGACACAACCTAATGGTTTCGTTCTTGATGGACAAGCTAAAAGGATATGCAAGTTGCAGAGGTCCATACATGGACTCAAGCAAGCTTCAAGGAGTTGGAACATTTGTTTCAATAAAGCCATAAAATACTTTGGTTTCATCAAGAATGAAGATGAGGCCTGTGTTTATAAGAAAGTAACTGGGAGCGCAGTGGCATTCCTGGTGTTGTATGTTGAAGACATACTTTTGATAATGAATGATATACCGAGCTTGTAGTCAGTAAACACTTGGTTATCCAAGTGATTCTCCATAAAGGACTTAAGAGAAGTAGCTTACATTCTTGGAATGAAGATCTATCATAATAGATCAGGAAGTTTGGCCTAAGTCGTAGTATATAGACAAGGTATTGAAGAGATTCAGTATGGAAGAATCCAAGAAAGGATCTCTTCCGATGGCACATGGCGTCTATCTCTATGAGGATATGTGTCCTAAACCACACATTAAGAGAGATAGAATGAAGAGGATCCCATATGCATCAGCATTTGGATCCATCTTGTATTCTTAGATTGATATCTTATGTGCCTTAAGCACTTGTAAGGGATATCAAGCGGATCCAAGTGAGTGATGCTTTGATTGCATGCTCGGACTAATATCTCATATGCATGGAGCACTTGTAGCAGATATTGATTGGATCCAAGTGAGCAATGTGATGTCATGTACTTGGATTGATGTCTTATGTGCATTCAGTACTTGTAGAAGATATCGATCAGATCCAAGTGAGTGACACTGGATGAGTGTCAATGGACATCCTTAAGTACTTGAAGAGGACTAAGGATTTGTTCTTGGATTATGGAGGGCTAGATCAACTCACTATAAGAAGATATAGTGATGATAATCTCCAAAATGGGTAAAGATGATTTTCGCTTGCAATATGGGTTCATATTTTGTCTCAATAGAGTTGCAGTGAGCTGGAAGAGCTCGAAGCTAAGTACTGTAGCGGATTCTACAATTGATGCTAAGTATATCACATTGTTTAATGCAGCCGTATAGGCGGTTTGGATCAAGAAGTTCATTACTGAACTTGATGTGGTTCCAAGCATTGGCGATCCAATAAAGTTCTACTACGATAACAATGAAGCCATCGTTATGGCTAAGGAACCACGGTCTCACCAGTAATCCAAACACTTACTGATTTAAGTAGTCAATCTGATTTAAATAGTCAATCAGAAAGAGAATGTGCAGATTTGCAAAGTACCAATTAACCCACTGTTGAAGTTTCTATTGGAGTAGAAGCATGATGGGCACTTGGGTCATTCGATGTTAAAAACATGAATGATTGGCTATAATGCAAATGAGAGATTGTTGGAGTAGGTGCCCTAGAGCCAATCAATTATTGTAGAATTGACTCTTTGTAATAATGTTTATAAATCAATAAAAGGTATCATCCACTTTATCACATAAATCATATTATATGTATTGATATATGTCTTTAGGATGGTAGAACCATGACGAGGGTATCAAGTGTTTCAAATCTTGATAGTGAGAACCCTATGATCACATATGGTGGCCATTCTAGAAACGTCCGTAGCCTAGTATTATTCTGACCAAGGGCACAGATAATACAGTAAGGCTATCATAATGTTGAACGATCATGTCGAAAGGTAGTGACAAATCTAACTTGTCAAGGTTGTTTGCCGACAACCTGGTGCAACGCATGGGTGCTTGCTAGAGGCAAGTTCACTAGACAGACCCACCAGAGGATTCCATATGGATGGTAACCCCAGTGTCTATGGAATAAATTCTCTAACGAATGGTGGTGCATGTGATCCTTAGACTTGAGATCATCAGAATGCCTTCACTACAATAATATACACATATAGCTACGAAAAGAAAAACTGTAGAAAATACATATTTACAGCTATAAAAGTCAATATTTATAGCTAATTGAAATAATTTTAGTGATAAGAATTTCTCCCTCGAAGCTAATATTCATCTATTGCTTTAACTTATTAAAATTGTGGCAATAGCTATTCATTTAGCTACAATGTATTAGCTATGGTAAAACATTATAGCTAATTAATGTATTTAGCTATAAATATTTCATTTACATGGCATATAGTATCATCATTTGCTATGAGTTTTAACTATATAGCTATTATTTGTGCACCAATTGGTGTAGTTTTACACTAGCCCAACGTAGTTCTATTCAGAGCTATCAATACGGTAGTGCTTGGCTACATTGATAAGTGTATTAAGACTTGTTAGAGTAGGTGCCCTAGAGCCAATCAAATATTATAGAATTGACTGTTTGTAATAATGTTCATTGATCAATAAAAGGTATTTTATACTATATCGCGTAAATCATCATTGTATGTATTGATATATGTCCTTAGAATGGTAGAACCGTGACGAAGGTATCAAGTGTTTCAAATCTTGATAGTGAGAACCCTATGAGCACATATGGCGGCCATTCTAGAAACGTCTATAGCCTTAGTATTATTCTGAAGTAAGGGCACAGATAATACGGTAAGGCCATCATAGTGTTGAACGACCCTGTCAAAAGGTAGTGACTGATCTCACTTGTCAAGGTTGTTTGGTAACAACCTGGTGCAACACATGGGTGCTTGCTATAGGCAAGTTCATTGGAGTGACCCACCAGAGGATTCCATATGGATGGTAACCCTAGTGTCTATGGAACAAATCCTCTAACGAATGGTGGTGCATGTGATCCTTAGACTTGAGATCACCAGAGCGCCTTGTGCATCGATTGGTGTAGTTTGACACTAGCCTAACACAGTTCTTTTCAGAGTTGTCAATACGGTACTGATCGGCTGCATCAAGGAGTGCATCAAGACTATGGTGGATTGACAGAGGATTCGCCACTCCCGGGAACAGAGAAGTTATCTCACGGCTCAATTCAGTAAATGGCAATGACGTTAAAACTGTGGCCACAGTGGGATTGAGTTGTTGCTCTATCTAGTTTATAATACGGGTCATTGGTCAAGAAACTGAATACCTAATATCGAGAGTAACCGAAGGTTGACACTATTTCTATGCCTTCGTCTCGTCGAGATAACGTATGATGAAAGGATCGAATTGCACGGTAACCATATCGTTGATAGGTAGCTACTTTGCTGAATCCGAATCTATCGGGTGACCATGATGCCTTGCTAGGGGCCAATCTTGGTCTATGTGTAGTGAGACGATTAATTGGTGTTAATCACGATACTATACACTACCGATATGATGAGGAGCCTATGAGTCACACACATAGAAGATAATTTAAGAGCCAATGAAGGACGTTTTTGTCTTTTTAGGTGAAAAGGGTATTTTGGTAATTTCATAGTGCAATTAAATTTGCTGAGGTCGTAGCCTTTATTTAATTTGATATTAAAATTAAATAAGTGAGATTACGTTTAAATATGTGTTCGCATATATTTAAATGAATTATCATTATTGTTAAATGTTAATATATATTATAAATATATATTAATTGAATTGAATTGAGATAATGATAAATTAAAATTAAAATATGAATGTTTGGATACAATGGGTGTTTGGGTTGGAGCCCAAGCCTATTCCACAAGGGAATTGGGCAATTACACTTGCACTATATAAGTGTAAGTCTTTTTGTGAATTAATAGAGAATTTAATTCATTTCATTGAAGCAAAAGTTCCAACCCCTTTCTCTTACTCTCCAAGCCAGATTCCATTTTTACTTGGAATCAAATATACTTGATTTTCTTCTTGGTTCTTAAAGGCTAAAGAGGATCTAGCAATTCCCTCTTTAGTTCCTTGAGGTTATCTTCGTGTGGACTACATCGGTTCAATCCTACACTTGGGTCAGTAGCGAAATACGTTCAAACATGTTGGAGGAGCCTCCAAACGTGCGAATGATTTCTTAAACTCTAAACTAAAATCTGCAGATTCTTATTTAGTGTATATAAACTGTAAATTTGTACCTAGATCTTGGTTCTAAGGAACAATCCATGTTGTAAATGTTTTGTTTTTCCACTGCGTAACTGGATCGTTTTACTAACATTGGTATCAGAGCCTTGGGTACTAGAGTTTACAGTTTTTATGTGGATGGTTGATTACATGTATTTGATTGATAACGTGTTGCCTTGATGAATTTGCACAAAATCTGCCATGGAAGCATGTTTTAAGAAATCGATTAATTGATTAATTTAAATCTATTGATGATTTGCAACTTTGGAATAATTGGTTATGGATTTTTGTTGAAATCAGTAGTTTAGATTGATTGCAAAATCCATTTGGGGTATTTTGGTTGCTGGTTGAACTGTTCTGTTGCTGCAGATCAGTGCACGCTTGCCGCGACGATATAAACCATCGCCGTAGCGTGCGTTATTGGCGTACATGCTGATTGCAAAAATTCAGCGCTCGCCGCGGTGATGGGTGAGCACACGTGGAGCATGAGTGAGATGTTAACCAGAGCACGTTGTGGCGATCTAACTCATCGTCGCAGCGAGTACACTTTTCGAGTGTGTAGAGGCCAGATTATAAAGTTTCAAAACTTTTGGATCAAATATAGATCTGTAGATTGCCAGGGGGTAATTAATAATTCACCCACCCAATTCAAAATTGATATATTTTGAATGAATGCCATGTACTTGTTTCTATATTGCATGGTGCCCGATACATGAGCCTTAGACCTATGGTGAATGTTTTAAAATTTTTTGGGTATGTATGATTGTAATTTATTAAATAGGGCTTGTGTGTCCTGCCTTTGTCCTTTTCTCGATGTACATTCTCTTCTCATCTCATTCCCCTCAAATGTAAATCGAGGTTTCTAAATTTGTTGATGTAAAATTTGTATGAGATCAATTTTATTGTAAATTTAGAATGATGTTTTTGTAATGAACTTGAAGACGGATCAGGGAAGAGACGATCATACTTGAAGACTCAAGATTTTATTCCAGGACCCCTAGGTGACCTACCGATTCCTCTAGGCTCTAGGAAATCGGTTTTTTAGTTGGGCCATGTACCGGCACATTTTAATATTTTGTTTAGAATGCATGCTAAGTTTGAATGTTCAATAACATGCCAAACAATGTCATTCTAACAAAGATAATAATCTGGTGAGACATTAAATAACAAATCCTCAATTAAAGGATATTAAGTCGCGTAAGCCTTCCATCACCATGGTTTTAATCAAACCACTGTTTGTCGAAACCTTGTTTGCCAAAGCGAAGGGTACACTTCTACTAGTGGGAGGTTAAAATGCATTGGAGTTTTCCTTAATGGTGATGGGTCGACTTAAAATGACGGTTTTGCTTGTTTGCCAAAGCAAAGGTTGATAAACGCATCATAGACATAGTAGAGAAGTGCACATATTGTGTGTATGTGGTGGCATGTAGTGTCCACTCTACTGAAACTAAGAATCACACTTGAGGAAGATGGTTGGGGCTATTGGATTGTGTGATTGGCTTGTTGGCTTCTTCACATTTGAGGTTGATAGTAGGAGCTATCAACTGGTGTGGATTAAGTTTGTTGGCCTACCTAATCAACTCATTTTGGCTTGTTTGCCAGAGCAAAGGTTTGAAATGGGCAAGATGGGATCTCGCTCCATTAGGAAAGTCAAAGTGCTTTCCCGAGTTAATAGCGAGGGCTATTGACTTGAGTAAAATAGTAGGAGCATCATTTAATAAAAGATCACATTAAATAATAATGAACATGGTAATAATGGTTACTTATTCTACACTTGTAGATTCACTTAAAATTGAGCAAAATGATCCCAACAACATTGTGACAAATCATTGAATTGGGAGAAAAATGGAATGGTGAAAATTTCGTTGACTGGTATAGAAGTATAAACAATATACTTCAGCCAAGCAATAGATTATACACCATTGAGCAAGCTCTATCACTAGAGCCTGCTGATAGTTCTATCCATGAGATTGGGTATGTATATGTGAAGCATACGCATGATGCAAAAGCAGAAATGACTAGATACATTGTGCTTGCATCAATGGCATCATTACTGTGGCAGTAGTGCCAGAAAATGGATTTAGCTTCTATTCTTCATTTTCTTCATAGAAATGAGAAGCAAATGGTGTCTCGGTTGTTATTCAGATGTAGGATGGAAGAGGGTACCAAAATTGGCGATCATATACTCAAGTTGACCAAGTATATGAATAAGCTTGAGATTTTGGGATGTGGACTTAATGAAGGTTTAATGATAAACATAATATTATAATCTTTGCCAGATTCTTATTCTCAATTTGTCTATGACTTCATTGAGGAAGATAAGAAGAACACCCTTTTCGAGCTTCTGGATTTGTTGAAGGCTACTAAGTCAAGCATGAAAATGTCAGAAACATTGATGTTGGTTGAAGCTAGCTCAAGTGAAAAGGAAAGGGCTTAGAAGTCATTGGAAAGAACTATTGCAGAAAGGAAAGGTGTTTGTCCTTACTGTGGGAATCCCAGCCATTGGAGGAAACATTGCAAGGCCTTCCTAGCAAGAGGGAAGAAGAATGTTACTTCTTCGTCAGGTAAGTTTTTGAGATCAACTTATCCTGTTAACATCTTGGATTATTAACACAAGATGTGGTTCTCACATTTGATTGATGTGTAGGGACTACGGCAGAGTAGATTGCTAGCCGAGGGAGAGGTGGACCTACCAGTTGAAAATGAAGCAAGTCATGCTGCATTTGCTATAGGATCTTATCGTCTGATTTTGTCGATGGGCTTGTTTCTTAGAACTCGTGGATTATTATGATTTTTCTTCAGTTTCTAGGAATTATATTTATGTGTCCACTTAGGACAAATGAGAGTATTAGTTTACTAATGGATTATTTTCCTTGAGTGTAAATAATATTCTTTATAGAACTGTTTCATAATAATATGTTCTTAAGAAAGACAATAAGGATAATCTCAAAATGACAACTATGCCAACTTTGGCAAGTTGAGCTAAACATACCTAAAGGAATGTGGGATAGTATCACAACTCACCCCTTCATATACACCCCAACATAATGGAATGTCAGAAAGGAGGAATAAGACCTTACTTGACATGGTTAGGTCCATGATGAGTTTCAGTGATCTACCTACATCATTCTAGGGTTATGTCCTAGAGACTGCGACTCACGTTATGAACCATGTTCCGTCAAAGTCTGTAGATAAGACGCCATATGAACTACGGAGTAGGCGAAAGCCCAACTTGTCTTACCTAAAGATTTGGGGTTGCGAAGCTTATGTTAAGAAATTGACTTCGAACAAGCTGGGCTCAAAAGTCTTGTACATGTATATTCATGGGGTATCCAAAAGAGACCAAAGGATACTATTTCTACCACCCAGAAGAGCGCAAAATTTTTGTTGCTCGTTCTGGTGTCTTCCTAGAAAAGGAATTTTTTCTAAGAAGTACTAGTGGGAGAAAAGTAGAACTCAATGAAGTTCTAGAACAACAAATTATACTAGACGAAGGACGGGATGATGTGCCACAAAAGGTGGTTGAACATCAAGAGGAGGTTACTCCACAACTTGTGGATCAAAGTGAACCACCTCAGGTAGCACATGAGCTACGTAGATCTAGGAGAGCACGCCATGAGCCCGAAAGATACGGTTATCTCGTGACTCAACATGGTGACGTGCTAGTCTACCAAGATGATGAACCTAGAACCTACGAAGATGCTATATCGGATACAGATTACGTTAAATGGCTTAAAGCCATAAAATCTGAGATGGATTCCATGTACCAGAACCAAGTATGGTCCCTGGTGGAACCGTCTGAAGGGGTAAAACCTATAAGGTGTAAATGGGTCTTCAAGAAGAAGAGACAAATGGATGGAAAGGTGCATACTTATAAAGCACGACCGGTTGCCAAAGGTTTCAAACAAATTCATGGAATTTACTATGAAGAAACCTTTTTGCCAGTTGCTATGATTAAATCCATTCGGATTATGCTTGCGATTGCTGTATATCATGACTATGAGATTTGGCAAACGGATGTCAAAACAGCTTTCCTAAATGGAAATCTTGAAGAGGATGTGTATATGACACAACCTGATGGTTTCGTTCTTGATGGACAAGCTGATAAGGTATGCAAGTTGCAAAGATCCATATATGGACTCAAACAAGCTTCAAAGAGCTGGAACATTCGTTTTGATGAAGCTGTAAAAGAATTCGGTTTTATCAAGAATAAAGACGAGCTCTGTGTTTACAAGAAAGTGAGTGGGAGCGCGGTGGCATTCCTAGTGTTGTATGTCGATGACATACTTCTGATCGGGAATGATATACCGAACTTACAGTCGGTAAAGACTTGGTTATCCAAGTGCTTCTCCATGAAGGACTTAGGGGAAGCAGCCTACATCCTTGGAATAAAGATCTATCGTGATAGATCGCGTAGGTTGCTTGGTCTAAGTCAGAGTGCATATATTGACAAAGTACTGAAAAGATTCAGTATGGAAGAATCCAAGAAGGGATTTCTTCTGATATCACATGGTGTTTATCTCTCTAAGGAATTGGGTCCTAGAACACAAGATGAGAGGGATAGGATCAAGAGGATCCCGTATGCATCAACAATTGGATCCATCATGTATGCCATGCTATGTACTCGGATTGATGTCTCATTCGCTCTGAGTACTATATCAATCGGATCTAGGTGAGCATCACTAGATGGCTGTCAAGAATATTCTTAAGTACTTGAAGAGGACTAAGGATATGTTCTTGGTTTATGGAGGGGAAGATGAGCTCACTACAAGAGGTTACGGTGATGTTAGTTTCCAAACGAACAAAGATGATTATCGATCGCAATCAGGGATTCAATATTTTGTCTCAATATAGCTGCAGTGAGCTGTAAGAGCTCAAATCAGTGTATTGCAGTGAATTCTACAATTGATGCTAAGTATGTCGCATTGTTTAATGCAGTCGTGTAAGCGGTTTGGATTAAGAAGTTCATTACTGAACTTGATGTGGTTCCAAGCATTGCTGATCCAGTATAGTATAGACCTGAGGTCTTAAAAGTTCAAATCCAAGAAGGTTTCAGATCCGTCTTTGATTCATGTTAGAATTAAGAGAACCCAGTTGTGTTTTTGTGATTTTGACTGATATTTGTTTCTGGGTTTGTGTTTTTTGTGATTGTAGGTATTGAATATTAATTGGTTTCATAAGTAGATGCACGGAAATGATGAGGTAATATTTCAATTTTTGTGATTTTTATTATTGATTGTTTTTGTAATTTGTAGAAGCTTTGTTAGATTTATGGGGTTTTGATTCTGAATGATGTGTACGATTAAGTTATTAGTTTGATAAGTAGAGCTTTAATTGATGATAGAAATATTGATAATTGCACATCATTATTTTATCTAACTCTTTGGCTGGATCAAAATGTTAACAGCGCTAGAGAGGTGGCAGTCTCAGGTTCGATATCATCCCTTCATTTGTCATACATATAAAACCAAGCTTTTCGTTTCATTTATCCAAAGTTTTTTAATATTCTTTTTTCTCTGATTGTGCAGATCCAGTTTTGCAACTTCTGTAACGTTAGTTCCTGTTACAATGGGTTTATTTTTTTCTGGGTGAGTACAATGGGTTTATTTGTTTCTTATTGTTATTGTTACAGTATTTATATTTTTACTTATGAGCTAGCTGTATTCGTCCACTTTAACGGGGGTTTGTGTTTTTGTGAATGGAGATATAACCAAATGTTGCTATCATATGCATGATAGAAGTATTGATGTTTTGGGGTTAGATTGAGGCAATCTTAGTATTTTGATGATTTGAATGTACACTTTGTTTTTACCTTAAAGAGAGAGGTATGACCGTCTGTGGCATGGGTTAGTCAATGCTTCAAATTCATTGTGCCATTTTGCACAGGGTGGCGCTGATGAGGGGGAGGATCTGAGAAATGCAGCCATAAGAGAATTGATAGAAGAATCAGGTGTTACCTCGATGGAATTTCTTGCAGAGATGTGCCTAGATAATACTTTTTATATCTGAATATTTCACCTGTATTCTTGGAGCCATGTCTCAAAGGATGAAATGACACCTTCCTACATCATGTCTTGACTGAACTGATATTTCCATTGTTATGTAGACACCTTATTGGTTGACTTATGATTTTCCACTTAAAGTCAAAGATAGACTTAATCGTTGCTGGGGAATAAATTATAAAGGTCAAGCACAGAAGTGGTAAGGTTACCATCTACCTAGAAATGGTCAATGCATTATATATTGTAGTTGTGCTGTTGATAGACAAGTAGGAAGAGTTAGAAAATTATATGGTTGAAATAATATACAACCTGTAGCTTCTAATAATAAGATCATTTGTGCGTATTCCATTGTAAGGTTTGTGAAGTAGTTATTATTGGAAAATTTTTGTTTGGACCATCCACCGTATGGGTATTGCCTCTAACTTTTATGCTTTTTGTTTTTTTATTGGGCAGTGGCTATTCATGTACATAAACACATTAAGGCATTAAAAGGCCACCTCATATATGCAAACCCTAAAAAAATAAAATAAAATAAACACCAAAAAATTAACAGTATGAATGAAATATTTAATATTTTCAGATAAGATTAAAAAAAGGAACAAATTTCAATTGAGAACAAATACTTAACAAAAATTAAAGACTTGCAGATATGCAATTGTCAACGGCAAGAAAACAAGTGATAAGTAAATTAACAACTGATACACGTTGACATAAATCCAAATTATATATAAACGATTATCAAACTATTAGACGACGACGCTAAACAAAAAATATAATACAAAAACGACAACGCATCACAAAATCATTGACAGTATATACCAAATATAATATTTTTTAGAAATTCAATTTAATATTTTCGAATATTTCCTGAATATATAAATCATTAGTGTATTTTATAATAATTACAATATATTTTTCCAGAATATTATAAATTATCATGAATTTAATATACAAGATTAGTTACATCTATTTTTGTTAATTTTAATCACGGTTTTATTGCATCATATATATGTTCGATGAAACAAATACACATAATAACAACAATTATTATTATTTAATAAGAAATATTCAGATACATTGCATTTGTATTCCAAAATACTAAGTAAACAAATATAAATGATAAACTTAGTGTAGTTTAAAGACAAACAAAATAGGAGAATACAAAATTCATCCCAAAAGTCAACAAACCATTCACATTCCCCTAAATTAGAACACTTCGTGAACAACATTATTAATTGACAATAATATAACGACTATTCAATATCTTCTAAAAAAATTATATAAACAGTGTTTGACAGGAATTGTAGTCATTTACAACAATAAAAAAAAAAAAAAAAAAAAAAAAGGAAGATTATCATGATTAACCAAAATTCAGTAGTACAGAAAACAAGTTTCTTACAACTACCACAAGAAATACTGCAGGAGATCATTGTCAGAGCAACTAAAACTAGCAATAAAAATCTACAATCAATCCACTTGACGTAAGTATTACTAACATCTACAATATCAATTATTATATATTGCTATAAACAATTCATATCTATCTTATCTATCCAATTGCAGATGTAAATTTCTATATATACAATCCAACGCAAAACAAGTGCTGCGTAAAAGAAACATCTTCAAACAAAGACACAAGCTACCGGCAATTACAACAGAAGGACTTTCAATTTTACAAATCTTGGCAAACGCAAAAAATGAACATGCTTTATTACGCTTGAAACACACTTAGGGCATCTCCAACCCACGCCAAAATGGTGCAAAAAACACCAAATTGGCGTGGGTTGGCACTCCAACCCACGCTAAACACTGCGCCATTTTGGTGCAAAGATCAGAGCGCGCCAAAATGGCGCGATAGCAAAAAAAATATATTTTTTTTAATTTTAGTTTTTTTGTTTTTTTTAATTTTGTTAAGTTAATTTGAGTATTAAATTTTACATCAAAAATCACACCAAATTTGAGTATTTGTATTTAATTTAATTTGATTATTATTTATAATAATGATATAATTTAAAAAATGATGAAAAATTAAAAATAGAACTTTATTCAATGCAAATATTAAACTATAATAACTCAAAATAAAAATTAACACTAATTTAAAAACACTAAAATTAAAAGAAAATACAACATAAACTAAAATAACAATTTAGTATTCCGGTAGATTAATTCCAGATCCAGTAAGATCATCAAAATATTGAAAAAAACTTGAATAGACAACACATCTATTCAAGTGTTTTCTATATTAGATGTAATGTTTTCTATAATGTTTTTCTATATTAAATGTAATGTTTATTTGATTAAATAAATGCTTAATTCTATTAAATTAGTATAATTTTTAAAATAATTATTATTTAATAAAAATATCATTCCCAATATTTAATTAATATATACAAAAATAATGAGTGAAATAGATTAATTGTTGATTATTACAATAAAAGAAAAAAAAAGAATATTTTAACGAATATTCTTTTTGGTGCAATATTTGGTGTTGTGGGTTGGAGATGGAATAGTGTTTTGCACCAAATTTTGCATCAATTTGGTACAATTTTGCACCAAATTGGTGCAATGGGTTGGAGATGGTCTTAGTATTTATCAAACATAATACTTACACAGGTATACCTATGCTAAAGACAAAATATGCAAGCACTATATATTTTTGCAGTTGCTTTGCTAAAAATATATGATAACAATGGTATACAACTTCTTCTCAAATTGGTACATCAACTAGATTCTTTTCAAAGGATGAGGAATTGCCGAGAGACTTTCAAATCCATGACTCCAACAGCAAATATTCTCCTCAAGCGAAGGATATATTAGGAACTTGCAATAAAGAAGATGGATACATTGTACACTGGGACAGAATAACAAGGCCAAGTGATATCAGTTGCAAGAGATGCTCTGTAGATTATGAAATAGTATGTCTTAAATACAATATGTAAAAAAAATGAGACATATATATTCACTCTAGAGTAATTCAATGATATGAGTGAAAATATTATTTATACATGTTTTTCCCAGCACATATGTTATTGTATAGAATCACACATTACCAAACAATGTGTGTTATATTATTACGAACAATTGCCGAACAATGTTTTGTTCGCATTTTATACTGTTTCTGTACAATTACATGTTCATCTGTGTTTTTCCTAACACATCTTTAACCAATATCGAAGGTTGGCCATTTTAAAAGCCTCTTGACAAGCTGAATCATTCCATTCAATTGCTTTCTTAAAACTATTCGTATTTATTTTGGCTTCTATAATCTTCTTGCATGGTATTGAGCCGACTTCCCAGCAGAATATTTTCTCCTATATAGGAAGACTTGGAGGTTGAAGATTTGAGTTCTGTGACCTGTATTCGAATGATTGTTACTATTATTTACAACTGCCATGTTATTTGTAGAACTGAGTTATCTGTTTAGTGAAACGATTTCGCAACATATGCTATACATAAGAATACACAAATTATATTTTTATTGTAATTGTATCAAAAAAAAAAATTATATGCAATAATAATAAAATAGTCTAAATAGATTTAAAATTATTTATAATCAGACCACATTCATATTAAATCTACGGTTATTAGTTAATAAAATTGCAAATAAATTGAATAACTAAAATGAAAAAAATATCAACTGGACAAACAATATTGATTGTTAATATCTTTCACATGCCCATCTTAATTTGATTAAGTCATGATGATTCGCATATTTTCAACACATATATTACATATTTTCCAGGATAGATAAACATAAATATAATCTGATTGATAAAATGTGTTGTTGACTTCGGTGAAACTATATTACTAATAATCCAAAAGTTAAAATATTAAATATTCCAATTACATTGAACAAAATACGAACAGTTGCTTTAATTATATCATATCACTGACATATCATTAACAAATACCAGACAAAAGAGGAACCATTGTCAACCCAGAAACCAAAAAACCAACAAAACACAATTCCAAATATAGTGTACAGAGAATGAATAGTCTCTTGCTATTCTGCCTTTTCGCATTTTGTTGTTCCTATATAAACATAACAAAATACAATTTGAAATATCACACAGTACTAATTTTATTCTACTTTAAAAACTTTTATTCACAATGGCAGAAGCATCATGAACAACAACACACGATAATAAACATTAAACCATATATCTTATATTTAATGTCATATATCTATTCTAATATGTGTGTGCATGATTTATAGATGAAGCAACATCATTCCAACCACAAAATGAGATCAAAGAAATTCTCAAATTGAAAGATATTATCCATGGTCTGTTAGAGATAATGAGTTCAACCACGGATATTATCTCTGATTTAACTCAACGTGAGTTTTTAGTTGCTGTTAAAGAGATTGAACTACAGATAAGACAATAAAATAATTAGAAAAACGCTATGTATATAGTTTTTCCTTTTTCCCTCTGTTATCAATAACATAATAATAATAATAATAATAAAAAAAACAATAACAAAATGTTCTATTATAATCAATATTTGACATATTTTTTTGTGAAACAATAATCGTTTACAATTTCTCAAAATATAAAAATTTGATAATAAAATAAAAATAATATAATAAATAAAACTGTGCAATGCGCGTACGTGCCATCTACTTTAATAATAGAGTAGACAATGTATTACTAACTCGTTGAAATGACTATGCACTGTAAACCCATTCTCAATTAATTGTTGAAATGTCTATGACTTGTTGACTTTATGAATTTAATCGGGTATTATTTTTAAAATTTATAAACAGTATCGGGTTGTAAAAACCCGGCCCCTAGTTTGAGTCTCCGGGTCGGCCTTGGATTTTGCCATCCTTAGGCTAGACATTTCGACTTCTCTTGGGATAGACGGCTCGTTGATTTCTCCCTTTCATATTTCTTGGCTAGTATTTTATCCAACCACCCCTATCACCAATTCGTTCCAAGTGACAGGTATCATTTGCAAATATGAAAGTTCCTTCCTTTATCGTTTTAGGTTTAGACTGCCAACTTAATCACCTTTGCACGTTATGTCCAGAATCCAGCCTGTCTGATTCTGATCTACCTAACGGTCTCAATGAGCTAAGCATAAAGAACTTCCTTTGTTGGTGGACGTCTCTAAATTTCCTGGGCCTGGACTTCAAAGATTGGGTGTAGAAATTTCATGAAAGTTACCCGGAGGTTTATTCCTGTGTTTCATGTACATTTTCAATTGACAAGAAAGTTTCAACCAATGAAATTAATTGAATGATAATCAGTTGTGGTTCAACATTGACCTTCAAACAAGAAGCATTAGTACGCAATATCAGTGTATTGGCTTTACTTTTCAAAAATAAATTCTAAATTCCATGAATTCGTTCCTTGGCCCAGGTGCAAATACACCTTTATTTTTGGCCTTTTTTTCATAAAATAATAGATATGCAATCATGCAAATGGAATCCACCACTTTCAGATTTCAATCAATCTCCCCAAATCTTCTTCGGGCCTTTGTATGTTACTATCAAAAATTACGTTTGCCTTGAATTAGAAAAACCAATCTTTGCCTTGCCAGTATTTTGTATATCTTCATGACAGAGATGGGAAGCACAACCGTAGAAGGAGAAGCTCATGTCATAAATATTCGAGAAGTAAACAAGGACCGTTTAGCCTCTATGCACAAGAAAATTTCGCAGGCGCCAACCTTACTAAGCACCACAGCGGGTAAAATATCATGCTGTATTTTTAGAGTTCCGAAGAGCTTCATTGATATCAACGGTAAGTCCTATCAACCTCATATTGTCTCAATAGGTCCATACCACCAAGGAGAGCCTCACCTTAGAATGATTGAAGAGCATAAATGGAAATATGTAGGCTCCTTTCTCAACAGAATTAAAAATAATGGTCTAGGTTTGGAAGATTTTCTCAAGGCTGTTCAATCTCTCGAGATGAAAGCAAGAGAATGTTATTCAGAAACTATTCATCTTAACTCTGATGAATTTGTTGAGTTAATGGTTCTTGACGGCCTTTTTATTATCGAATTGCTTCGAAAAGTTTTAGGAGTTGTAAAATCTGATCTTGATGATCCCCTCATCACCATGACATGGATTTTACCATTTTTTTATCGGGATTTTCTTCTTCTTGAGAATCAACTTCCCTACTTTGTTCTTGAATGTTTGTTTGATTTATCAAAATTTCCTGAAGAAAAACCTAGCCCCACTTTGGCTACTCTTGCTTTGCACTTTTTCAATAACACAATGCAAAGGCCGGATGAAGATATTGCAAAACACCATAACCTAAGGGGCATGCATTTACTTGACTTGGTCCGCTCAAGTTTGATTCCATCTGAAATTCGAGATCATCGTGTGAATGCTAATACACCAACACAGGTAATCCATTCCATTTCCAAGCTTCGCCGTGCAGGAATTAAGCTCAATGCAGTGAAGGCAGAAAGCTTCTTGGTGGTAAAATTCAGGCGCGGCGTAATCGACATGCCCACTATTAATATTGAAGATTTTATGACCTCCTTTCTTCTAAATTGTGTTGCATATGAGCAATGCCACTCAAGTTGCTCCAAGCATATCACAACTTATGCTACACTGTTGGACTACCTAGTGAACACATATAAAGATGTTGAGTATTTATGTGACAAAAATATTATTGAGAATAATCTTGGTACCGATGCAGAAGTTGCTCGTTTCATCAATAATTTGGGGAAGGATGTGGGATTTGATATCGATGCGTGTTATTTGTCGAAGTTGTTTAACGATGTGCACGACTATTATTGCAATAGTTGGCACGTTCAATGGGCGAGCTTCAAGTATACATATTTTGATACTCCATGGTCATTTATATCGGCATTGGCTGCTCTGATTCTTCTAATCCTCACCGTACTGCAAACCTTCTTCACCGTTTATCCTTATTATAAGTAGTAAAAATAGAGTAAAAAATTAGTGCGATATGTTTAAATTGCTTGATATATCTTTCTTAGGATATGATTGTACAATATATTGAGTTTAATAAAAAGGTAGGTTACGAAGCAAACATAAATTAATTGCTCCAATGTGTTTATCATATTTGAATTATTTAAGATTTTGGTTAATGAATAATTTGAAGATCACTCATGCATTAATGACAACTACACCACTCAAAGACAAGGCACATCACCAAACATTCAAAGCCGCAGCTGAATGAAACCAATCATTCTTCTAGTAATTATATTACATAAATGTGGTAGATAGAGGGACAGCTAGCTAATATTTTAAATAATATCATTTATAAGTCATGCTATATGGAGACTTTGATTGAAGAAATGTGATGGAGTACTAAAAAGAAAATATTATAATTGAAAACGACTAATAAGGACTACAAAGCTCAAGTTAAAGAACATTGCCTCAATTTCTTTTTTTTTTTTTTTTTTTTTTTTTTGTCAATTTGATCTCCCTTTTCGTTGATATATAAATTGATTGAAAACAACTAATAAGGACTACCAAGCATAAGTTAAAGGCCAATGTTTTGTACGTTGACTATAATTGAACAGATTGTTGGACAAATGACAAGTGCCAAAGTCCCTATGAGAAGCGAAGTGCTGCCGTTTCAACCATTATTATCAAAATGATGAAGTGCTGTCGTTTCATTGAAGAATGAAGTCAATAAACTCCCAATACGCTATCGTTTTAAAGTGTAAAAGCTACTGCATAAGTGAAGAATGTATATGTGTTGACTTTGCTCTTCTTCTCTGTAACAAATTAACAACTTTAAAAAACTCAGTAAAGTTTTCGTTTCTGTATTTTTATTTTACGGTTACTTGCTCTCATGGTATCAGAGCCTTGACTTGCATCAATGGCGAATTCTGGTAAATCCTTCGATGTGCTCAACAACTCAAACAAGATGTTGAAGCAATCAACAAATCGAACTACACCAACTCTAGCTACTAGTCTTCGGGTCATAAATCCGAAACTCACCCAAAGCAATTACCGATTTTGGAGCTCTTAGGTGTTGTCCACAATTGGCTCTCACGAGCTTGAAGATCATCTTCTTGGTAGGATTTCTTGTCTCTCACCTCTTATAATTTCCGATTCAGCAATTGATCATGACTTAGGTCAATCGAGTGGTTAAGTTATGGCAAGTAGTGTTTCAGTAAATGAACAATTAAATCCTGCTTACATAATGTGGAAAAGAACTGATAAATTCTTAGTAAGTTGGTTATTGGCATCAATTTCGGAAAGCATATTTAGGTATATGTCAAAATGCTGAAGCTCCACTGAAATATGGTTTGCGTTAGAAAATGACTTCATTACTGATTCAAAGGCTAGAGCATTACACCTCAAAAATTTACTTCAAACAACACAAAAAGGAAATTTAAATTTAGGAGATTATGTCAAAAAGATGAAGGAAATTTCAGAAAGTTTGTCTACCAGTGGGATGATAATTGCTGATGAAGATTTACTACTGATTTACTACAGTATATTTTAGATGGGTCCTGAATTTGATGCTGTTGTAGTGAATTTAACCTCACGAATTGAGTCAAAGTTCGACTCTGTTACCTTGCAAGAAGCCACATTTTTGCTCCAAAAAAATGAACTTAGACTTGAAAAGTTCAATACTGTGGATTTATACAATTGTTTAACCCACATAGCTTCTACTGGCAATTCCCTGAGTGATCCTAATTGTTCAAATAATGTCACAAACAATTCCTCCAAACTAGACCTAGTTAGTCAACAATCTGAAAAAATGACTGGACCATGTTATACAACTCCTCCCACTCTGATGTCTCTCGGCAATCCCTATTACCCTCAGTATCCTATAATACCTGGTTCTCAAAGTATCCCTCAAACCTACAATCAGCCCTTGTACAACAACAGACCACTTGTTTTTGGAGGAATGTCATATGGCAGAGGAAGAGGTCGTAATGCTGGAAGAGGAAAATTAATCTGTCAGTTGTGTAATAAAGCAGGACATTCAGTTGGGCAGTGTTACCATAAGTATAACTCTGCTTTTACTAGTATGCCTCAGAATCCTACTAGTTATCCATCACAACAATCTGGTTCGTATCATGAAGACTCATCCTCTCAGCCACACAATAGCCAACATTCATACAACCATCATCACTATACTGGTGGTGGTAATCATTATCCATCCAGTATTCCTCAGTTCAGCGGTCCTGTAGGAGGCTCTTACAGTCCATCAGTTTATCCTCAACATCATAGTACTCAATTTGGTGTCTAACATGGGAATCTCAACATTGGCACAAATTACTCTGACAATGTGGCTGCTACTGCTTATAATGTTCCTAGTCAGTAGATAATTGGTCAGAATCAAGCACATTTCATGGCTGTGGGTTCCAATTTAAACTCAGCATAGCTTTATCAACCTTCACTCCCTTCAGTACAATCCTCTCCACAATCACAGCAGCAATTTGCAACGGCTATCTCTTACACCCACTGATCCAGTGTGGTATATGGATTTCGGGGCAATTGATCATGTCACTTCAAATCTCAGTCATCTAAATATCAGCAAAAACTATAGTGGAGTGGATCAACTTCAGGTTGGAAATGGTAAGTACCTTAATATTTCTCATGCCAGACATTCTTTTTTGCCTAGCACATTTCATTCTAAATCCCTGCATCTCAAGAATATTCTTTGTGTCCCTAAAATTACTAAAAACTTGTTAAGTATCTCTAAGTTTACTAAAGACAACAATGTTATTGTTGAATTGGATGCTCACTGTTGTGTTGTCAAGGACAAATTCACAAGAGCAATCCTATTATAAGGGGATCTTAAAGGGGGCTTGTACCAGTTGAATTCATCCTCCAACAAGCCTTCTTGTGTCACTCATATGTCATCGCCCAATAATCTGTCTTCCCATATAGCCTCTATTAGCTCTATTGATAAGTTTGATTCTCATACGTCTAATACTTTTAATGACATTAGTTGTTCAATTAAGTTAAATGGTTGTCTTTAGGGTATGTCTACTGTTCAACTAATAAAGGTTAGTCCTCTTTAGGTCATACTTCTTCTGATCTTAGCAATAATGCTGATCAGGTCTCTTATGGTCTGGATAAAAGTACTTGTAAATCATCTGTCACTGAAAATTGTCAATGTACTACTTGTTTGATAAATAATGAAATTTCTGATTATGATAAAATTTATGTTTCTAATACAGCTCTTATCTCTGATAATCCCGTTTCACCTTTTACATCTGATCATAAACACAATACTGATTTACATTGCTTAATTGCTAACACACAGTCTGATGAGTACATGATTTGGCATAAACGATTAGGCCATCCTCATTCACAAATTCAGCATCAAATTCTTACTGATTTACATTAAAAATTTCCATAAAAAATTAGGACCTTTGTTAGTTCAAATGTCACTTCTGTGATGCTTGTCAATTAGGTAAATTACATCAGTCTAGTTTTCTAGCATCACAATCTCATGCTATAGCTCTATTAGAATTGATCCACAGTGATGTTTGGGGTCCTGCCCCTTGTACCTTAGTAAAAGGCTTTAAATGCTATGTGCAATTTTTAGATGACTACAGTAGATTTACATGGTTGTTTCCCCTTAAGACCAAAGCTGAAGTTAGATAAGTTTTCATCAAATTTCATCATCTTGCTGAAAGGTAATTTGGATGCAAACTCAAAACCTTACAATCTGATCAAAGTGGGGAATACAAAGCTCTTTTACCATACTTAGTTGACTAAGGTATTCAGGTTAAACAGTCTTGTGCTTATGTTCACCAACAAGATGGTAGGAGTGAGAGGAAACATTGGCACATTGTAGAATCAGGTCTTACACTTTAGGCCTATGCATCTATGCCACTACAATACTGGTGTCTAGCCTTTGAAACTGCTGTTTACTGAATCAACAAACTGCCTACCCTTATTCTAAATACCGTGTCTCCTTATCAAAGGCTTTTTAATCAAACTGCTGTCTATGAAGGCTTAAAAGTCTTTGGTTGCTCTTGTTTCCCTTACACTAGGCACTACAATGGGCACAAGTTTGATTTTCATACCATAAAATGTGTTTTTGTTGGATATAGTTTACTGCACAAAGGTTACAAATGTTTGAAACCTAATGGTACAATAATTATCACCCTTAGTGTGCAATTCAATGAATGTGAATTTCCTTTTGCTGTCAATAATTTGATTTCTTTCCCACATTCAAACCTAAACTCTCAAGTTTCTCAGTCCCGTGTTGACACTTGCACACATGCACAAACTTTGACTTTTCTTTGCGTCTCTAGTCCTAATCATTATCACTCTTTGGCTGCCCTTGATTCTCCTAAAGTAATTGACTTTACTGATCAATTATCTTTAGACAATGCAGCAGTTGGTAAGAATTCTCAATCCTTTGTGTCTTCTCCTAACATTATAACAGCTCATACATTCTATTCCTTACAACTCACTTCCACTATTCCCAATATCACCTACACCTCCCCTGTTACTTCTCCTAATACCTCTCCCAATTTCAAACTTATTCTTAACCCATATGATAATCCTACTATACCTGATCATGTCCCTAAAACCTTCGCTAATCCCAATCAAACCACAGTAGATACTTTTCCTATTGTCTCTACAGGTTGCTCTTTCCCACCATGTCAGCTTGTTGTGATCTCTGATGCGTGTTTACTACAACATGCAAAAATAGCAAGTATACTAGTCGCAAAAAGTAATAAAGTGATGAGTGAGTATCGTTCCCACGAGGATAGTATTACTAATTACCGATTTTTCTAGTTTAAGTCCTAATTGAAGCAACAATAAATTGGATTGATGGAAGATTAACAAACTAAATACAAATGCAAAACCCAACAACTTAACTAATTAAACAATTCTAAAACAAATGCTAGGGTGTTGAATTCACCTAAATACGCTAACCCAAATCATAGAATCTATTACCCAAGTTCTAATTCCTTGATTGAAAATCGAATTCCCTAAGTTGTAAAACATACATTCTCATGCTACATTTCCCTACTTATCCCTATTAAGCTTCCGCACCCAACAAAATGAAGATTAATAGTTCAAAGGATTTTAAGCTTTGTGGAATTCTATCTAGATTTCATAGATCGCTAAACCTATCTCTAGCGTTTGCTAATCTATGGTATTTATCCCAAGAGGCACAATCACAAATCACTTCTCGTCTCATTGTGAACAACACACATTTGAATGGTGATCAAGCATCCAAAAGACATTAAACAAAGAGATAAACACTCAATCATGAAATTAAAACTCAAAGTAATTCAATCCATATAAATTTGAATCATTGTATCAAGATTACATCAAACCCTAGCTAAACAACTCAGTTCATACTAAAAAACGAAATAAAACAACAAAAACAAACTGAATCAAGATTCATCATTGAAAAGCAAGCAAAAGATGGAGAAATCTTCTCTAATTTGAAGCCCAAATCTTCAATAATCTTCTCCTTCCATGAGCTGCCTCCCAAATCACGAACCAAGCCCCTTTTCTCTTCCTTTTCGCTCTAATTTATACCTCTCTCACTTAAGGACGAAGCCCTAGGAAGCCAAAACGCGTCGTTTTATTTTTGCATCTCGCAGAGATTTCGCCGGCGAAGATTTTTCCTCCGCCGGCGAAGACTTACAGACCCAATTTGAGCATGATATAGTTAGAATCTGGAAAAGTGTCAAACATATGAATTGTAGCCCTTTCAATTATCTTTCTGGTCGTTCAAGAATCAGCACAATCCAAGGTCTACAGCTCAAGTTATGGCAGAAATACTGAAGCACGTCCAAAGACGTTTTTCTTCAGTTCCCAGCGTCCTTTTCACGACTTCAAGCCAAGTTTTCACCTTTGTCCAGTCAGAATTAGGAAAAACCCAAAACATGAACGTTGTAGCTCTTCTTCTTAGCTTTCCAAAGCTTCTAAATTCAGGTTATTCCGAGTTTTCAAGCTCAAGTTACACAATTTACGCTCAAAACTGTCATTTATGCTAAAAATCATCGTTTAGGCCTACAAAGACAAATTAATAGAATTAGGTAGCAATTATGGCCCAAATTGTATGAAAAGTATCCTAAATCCTATCAAAATTCAATGCAAAATCATAGTGTAAAATAAACATCAACTACCCCCAAACTTAAGATTTGCTCGTCCTCGAGCAAAAAGGAATAAAAACTCAAAGGAAGAAAAGCAACAAACAACCAAAAAACACAAAACAACAAAACTAAAAAATGAACAAACAAAAATTAGGCTCAAACTCAACACAAGAATTGCCTAGAATTTATACAAGTCTCTAAGGTTGTTGAAAAATTATTAGTAGAAAATGTTCAACACTCCAAGAAGTTATAAGTTGCATCGACTATCTTTCTCTATTGATCCCCAGTAGGTGATCCCCACTTCATTCACATTCCGACTTCCCGGATTATTTTATGCAGAAATGTAAAGTTTATCAAATGGTGGCAGACTCCATAAGCCTAAGTATCGAACTACTCTCCACTAATGTGGACTAGACATCGCTAAGGATCAAAAGGTCTTTGCAAGCTTGTAACGTTAGGCAACGATAGTGGGCTCCAAGGAAAGGGATAGGATAAACAAAGTAAGAGAACTCGGTTTTCCTCATGCAAACACTAAGAGCTACATCAATCTCCACTTTCTTTCTCAACCACCAATCAAAGTCTCAACCATTTTACAACCCTCAAACTTATGCATTTCTTATTGTTGATTTTGAATTGAACTAAAGCAATTTTTTTTTTCTTTTTTCTTCTTCTTCTTCTCTTTTTTTTCTTTTTTTCTTTTTCTTTTTTTTCAAATATAAATATTTACAATAACAATTATTTGCAACACCATTGAGGTCTATTGCCCCTTCTTCGTGCCCTTTTTTTGCAACCCCCAAACTTAAGATTTTGGTCCATCACTTATTCACACACCTCTCAAAGCTCTTTTGTGTCATACATTAGGTCCATAATTCTCCTAAAGGGTATGATAAAGTGTTTAGGGTATAGGGATTGGAAAATTTTTTGGTTTGCAAGGAAAATAAGGCAATGAAAATCTCATAAGGCTCAAATGGGTGACTAGGGAAAGATTCATTTATGGGTCGGCTAGAAAGGCTCAAACGTTCCAAAAAATGCCTAAATCATTTCCTCAACAATGTCTAATCCTAGAATTTCGCCTCAAGCACTTCTCTACTAGGTTCTACTCCACCAACATTATCAAACTTCAACTAACCACATAAAATGTTTCTAAGCATGCCGAAAAAAATGAAAATGGTGGTTGAACCACTCAACAAACCTCAATCAAAATTCAATCAATAAACCTAAACTTGAAGCAATGCTCAACATTTTCCAAGAATAATATCCCAACAATTCAAGTTTCATCATAGACTTATGCAATTCATCATCGGCAAAAACAATCAAACTAAATAAAATAACTAAAGTTTTTTTTTTTTTTTTTCCGTTTAAGGTGTACGTGGCGTTGTTATACGAGAGGTTGCCAAGTGCTTGCTAGGCGATTTTAAGGCGGGTTACGGTTTCCGGACCAGTATACCCTTAAACCAAGCTTTATGTCTATTTCCTACCCCCAAACTTAAAATGACATTGTCCCCAATGTCACATCATGCACATCCAAGGAATAGAAAAACAAAAAATAAAGGTTACGAGATACTCCACGACTAATCCGTAAAGGCCGATTTTTGTGCAACATCCTCGGCATCCATTCCTTGGCTTCCTCATCATCATCTGTCAAACAAATGAAAGTCTATGGTGCCAAATGTGTTAGATACCCTCACCGATCAATATGAAAGAATTACATCCTAATCTCAACCTTATTGAACTAAACCTAAAATCTAAACAAAAACAAATAAAGAGCCAAAAACCGGAAATCAACATCAATTCCTACTTACAAAACATAAAGAAATGAAAACAAAAACTAAAAAGAAAAGTGCTTCAGGGAAAATTTTCGCAAAAATGAAAGGTCACGCGACTATTAAAAGGAAACAGACTTCGCCGCGGCGAAGTTCTTCATGATAAAACCCTAAATTCAAACCCAGTCGTCGCCTCGGCGAAAAATTACAGGAGCTACAACATTCTTGAGGCACTTCGCCCGGTAAGTCGAAGTTTTTCTTTCCTTTTCCTTAGCTTCAAACTTCACCGAAACACCCAAAAACACACAAATTAAAACTCATTCAAAATCATAAGAAAACTAAAACAAATTCAAACAGCAATGAAATGAAAAAACAATTGAAAAGACTTGGGTTGCCTCCCAAGAAGCGCTTGTTTATAGTCGAAAGCTCGACTTTCCCATGGTCCTTCGTCAATCCGGATCCTTGTGGGGTGCTTCACTTCCCATTGCCACCTCTTGATCTTTCCTTTGGATTTCGGACCTTCTCATAAGCATCTTTTCGGAACTTCAAATTCGTATATGCGTACTTGAGATGAGATGGTGATTGGTTGAGTCCAATGTTTGGAGTCTCTTCCAACACCAATTTTGACTTGTGCGCATTTACACCAAATTCCTCAAATTGTTCCTTGTGAGGTGAGTTGCTTGGTTGAAATTCCCCTAAGTATTTTGCACACCTTTCCGCTTTGAGATTTTCCTCTTCATTAGTCTTGTCTTCATGTTCTTCCAACTTTTCTTCATTGTGAGGTTGCTCCAACACTATACCTCTCCTCAATGGTATGACATTTAATTGTTCTTCAGGATTTGTGACCGTTGTGCTCGGCAAAGAACCTTGAGATCTCTCTGTCAGTTGTTCAACCAATTGCCCCATTTGAACCTCCAAATTTTGAATGGACACTCCTTGATTTATGAAGTTTGAGTGTGTCTCATTCATAAAACTTGTGGTTTCTTGCATGAACTCTTGAATATATCTTCCAATTTCGACATTCTTTGCTCACATGGTTGATGATTCACCACTGGTTGATGGTTTGGCATTGTCCTTTGATTTGATTGACTGCTTTGATCGCTCCAGGACAAATTTGGGTGATTCCCCCAACCAAGATTGTAAGCATCGGAGAAGGAGTCACTTTGCAGCCTTTGTGAACTAACCACGTAATTCACTTGCTCGGTTGTTGAGAAGAATAATGGTTTCCATATTGGCATTCCACACTCTCATGGTTTCTGCACAAAATTCACAAGTTATAAAAGGTGAGTGAATAGAATTTACATTCATACCTCCCAATTGGCTTTGACATGGTGCAATTTGTGCAGATAATGTGTCGAACGCGTCAACTTCATGTAGACCCATTGTTCTCTTCGGCATTGCTCTCTCATTAGGTCTTTGGTAGTTATTGTTGGCCATCAACTTAAGCAATTCATAAGCATCTTCGGGGTCTTGTTATTTAAGGCTCCACCTTTGCGCCACATCTACCATCATTTGAATATTTGGTAGCAACCCATTGTAAAATATTTGGACTTGTCTCCAAAACGGTAGACCATTATGTGGACAATTCCTTAACAACTCCGTGTACCTCTCCCAAGCTTCATATAGTGATTCATCGTTGCCTTGCACGAAAGAGGTAATGTCAATTCTCATACTTAAGACTATACAATATTTACAATTAACTACAAAAATGAAATAAAAGCTTCAATTTAGCACTACACTAGATACTATCAATATTAATAATCAACTATCCCCGGCAACGGCGCCAAAAAAATTGATGCGTGTTTACTACAACATGCAAAAATAGCAAGTATACTAGTCGCAAAAAGTAATAAAGTGATGAGTGAGTATCGTTCCCACGAGGATAGTGTTACTAATTACCGATTTTTTCTAGTTTAAGTCCTAATTGAAGCAACAATAAATTGGATTGATGGAAGATTAACAAACTAAATACAAATGCAAAACCCAACAACTTAACTAATTAAACAATTCTAAAACAAATGCTAGGGTGTTGAATTCACCTAAATACGCTAACCCAAATCATAGAATCTATTACCCAAGTTCTAATTCCTTGATTGAAAATCGAATTCCCTAAGTTGTAAAACATACATTCTCATGCTACATTTCCCTACTTATCCCTATTAAGCTTCCGCACCCAACAAAATGAAGATTAATAGTTCAAAGGATTTTAAGCTTTGTGGAATTCTATCTAGATTTCATAGATCGCTAAACCTATCTCTAGCGTTTGCTAATCTATGGTATTTATCCCAAGAGGCACAATCACAAATCACTTTTCAGTCTCATTGTGAACAACACACATTTGAATGGTGATCAAGCATCCAAAAGACATTAAACAAAGAGATAAACACTCAATCATGAAATTAAAACTCAAAGTAATTCAATCCATATAAATTTGAATCATTGTATCAAGATTACATCAAACCCTAGCTAAACAACTCAGTTCATACTAAAAAACGAAATAAAACAACAAAAACAAACTGAATCAAGATTCATCATTGAAAAGCAAGCAAAAGATGGAGAAATCTTCTCTAATTTGAAGCCCAAATCTTCAATAATCTTCTCCTTCCATGAGCTGCCTCCCAAATCACGAACCAAGCCCCTTTTCTCTTCCTTTTTCGCTCTAATTTATACCTCTCTCACTTAAGGACGAAGCCCTAGGAAGCCAAAACGCGTCGTTTTATTTTTGCATCTGACGCAGATTTCGCCGCGGCGAAGATTTTTCCTCGCCGCGGCGAAGACTTACAGACCCAATTTGAGCATGATATAGTTAGAATCTGGAAAAGTGTCAAACATATGAATTGTAGCCCTTTCAATTATCTTTCTGGTCGTTCAATAATCAGCACAATCCGAGGTCTACAGCTCAAGTTATGGCAGAAATACTGAAGCACGTCCAAAGACGTTTTTCTTCAGTTCCCAGCGTCCTTTTCACGACTTCAAGCCAAGTTTTCACCTTTGTCCAGTCAGAATTAGGAAAAACCCAAAACATGAACGTTGTAGCTCTTCTTCTTAGCTTTCCAAAGCTTCTAAATTCAGGTTATTCCGAGTTTTCAAGCTCAAGTTACACAATTTACGCTCAAAACTGTCATTTATGCTAAAAATCATCGTTTAGGCCTACAAAGACAAATTAATAGAATTAGGTAGCAATTATGGCCCAAATTGTATGAAAAGTATCCTAAATCCTATCAAAATTCAATGCAAAATCATAGTGTAAAATACGCTTATCAATCTCACTTCACCACAAGTTGTTGTGAACCAAATAATAGTCTTCTAGGTAAGACTCTTTGCTCCAATCAATTAGCAACTGTGAATATTCATCCGATTGTGACCAGGTCCAAGTCAGCTGTTTAGTCTCATTCTGTTCATTATAGTCACACTGATGATAGTCATTTTGCTCTTCTTATTGGTGGGTCTGGTGCCACTGAATCTGTTGAATCAGAACCTAGTATAGTCTCTAAAGCTCTCTAGAGCAGCAACTAGAAAGCTGCCATGCAGTGTGAATACGATGCACTTATAGCTAACAACACCTGGACTCTTGTTGCCCTTACTTCTGACATGAATATAGTGGGAAATAAATGGGTTTTTCGCACAAAATTTAATGCCAATCCAATCCTATAGAAATATAAGGCTAGGTTAGTTGCAAAGGGCTTCCAACAGACCCTTGGTCTGGATTACTTCGAGACTTTCAATCTGGTTATCAAACTAGCTACTATACGTAGTGGTCTCACCCTAGTTGTGACAAATGGGTAGGATATTCATCAAATAGATGTTAATAATGCGTTTCTTAATGGAGTTTTGATTGAAACAATCTTCACGAAGCAACCCCCTAGTTTTTAGAATTCTTCTTTTCCTGATGCTGTTTGCAAGTTGAACAAAGCACTTTATGGTCTTAAGCAGGCTCAAAGAGCTTGGTTTGATCGATTGAAGGCTACTCTACAACTTAAAGGCTTCCAAAACTCAGTGTCAGACTCAAGTTTATTTATTCTTAAACAAGACACTGGCTTCCATTTATGTTCTTGTGTATGTCAATGACATACTGATTACTGGTTTTGATCAGGTCTTTATTAAGCAATTGATGAAAGATCTCAATGATAATTTTTCCTTAAAGACACTCGGCTCACTCAAATATTTTATGGGCTTGGAAGCAACAAGAAATTTAGTTGGTATTCACTTAAAACAGTCCAAGTATGCTTCGGATTTATTGGTTCGAACTAAAATGATGGAGGCACATGCATGCTCAACTCCAATGACTGTTGGTATCAAACTTAGCTCAACTAACAGTGAATTATTTTAGAATCTTAGGTTGTATCAAAGTATTGTAGGAGCATTACAATACTTAACTCTTACAAGACTAGATATTAGTTACACTATGAACAAGTGAAGTTAATCCTGACAAGCACCTACTAAACTTTAATGGCAAGCCTGTAAGAAGGTACTAAGGTACATTAAAGGTACCCTGGATTTTGGTCTTTTTTTAAAACCAACAAGTACTCTTCATGTTGAGTGTTGTACCGATGCTGATTGGAGAGGAAGTATAGAGGATCGAAGATCTACCAGTGGCTATTGCATATACTTAGGACCAAATTTGATTCAATGGAGTTCTAGGAAGCAGAAAGTTGTTGCTCTTTCCTCTACTGAAACTGAATATAGAGCCCTTGTTCACACTGCCATAGAGATAGCTTGGCTGGAAAATATATTTACTGAGTTAGGCCTAACTTTTCACACTGTACAAGTAATCTGGTGTGATAATTTTAGTGCTAGTGCTTTTGTATCTAAATCCTGTATTTCATGCTTGAACCAAACATATTGAGATTGATGCTCATTATGTTCAAAAACAAGTCTCGGCAAAAAAGATAGCCATTCAGTATGTTCCTTCCAAGCTACAAATTACATATTTTCTTATTAAAACCCTTTTAGTTGCTCAGTTAATTGAGTTAAGAGCCAAACTGAATGTGTTATCACTTAGAAATGGTTGCAAGTAAATGATTATTTTTTTTTACTACTGCCATCGAAGTTAGTTGGTTCAGTACTGATTACTCCTTGCCTTGCCTCTGCTCTATCATTGATAATCCGTGGATTATATAGTTTTCTTTAGTCTTTTTATTCGGATTTCAAGTACTTTGTGGTGCATTTTGACCTGAATTGTTGTTTAATTCTTTGCATTTTGTGTTTCAGGTTAAAATGGACAATTTATGCAAATAAGGACAAAATTGAAAGTTTTTGACTCAAAAGTTAGCGGATCTCAGAAGTTAAGAGAGTTCTGAAGCAGGATAAAGCACGATGAGGCTTGTTCCAAGGGGAGAGCACCGAGAATCGAAGAAGAAAGCAAAGAAGCAAGCAGATTGGCAGTTCTATAAATTCAGAATCTTTCAAGTAACTTCGCCCCGGCAAAGTGGGCCAGCCACGAGCAAGATTTGTTTCTCTCTTCGCCACGGCGACGATCATTAATTTCAGTTTTGTTAAATGCACAGTTTTACTTTGTGTGTGTTTTTGCTGGGTAATTTGGGCGAGGTATAAAAGAAACACTTAGCCATTTTGTCCAGAAGTCTTCATTTTTAGATTAAAGAGCTATTACATTTTCTTTGGATTATTTTTGAGCGATTTTGAGTTGTAACAAGGGTGAAGCTCTGAGTTCAAACGAAGGGATTCATCTCTTGGGAAGATCTCTTAAATTTTATCTCATTTTCATTATGCTAAACTTTTATGTTTTCGTTTTTCGTATTTGTGTTGTTAATTTAGCTATGAACTAACTCATTTTGGGTTAGGGTTTTGATTGTAGTTTGGATTTTTCATGGGTTAAGTGTTTGATTGTCTATTTTCATATGAGTATGCTTTGGTTGTGTGTTGCTCTGATTTTTAATGCTTTATGTGATGAACATGATGAGATTGAGAAATGAATCATGTTATGCTTCATGGGTAATCACCATTATAGTATTGGATGCTAGAGATAGATTCAAGAATTAATGAAATCATTGTAGGATTCTTTTGCCTAATGAGTTTGGAATTGTTAATCTTCAAATTGTTGGGTGCGAGAGGTTAACAAGGAAGAATAGGAAAACATAGCCCGAGAGGGTATGTTTAACACCTTAGTGAGTTCGATTTACAACCATTGCGTATGAATATGAATTTAGTAGAAGTATAGGTTCAACCCATAAAGTCCAAATGAAATCAAAACCCTAACCGTTTTAATTGAATTGATTTTTTTACCCGTGTTTTCATTTCGCATTCATAGATTAAATTTAGTTTAATTTGTTTTGTTCAGTTTTAATTAGTATTAGCTCCCATCAATCCAAAATCAATCGTTTGCTCCAACTTGATAACGTTAGGAAACCTAGTGCTTAGCTAACAATCCTCGTGGGAACGATACTCTACTCATCACTCTATTACTTGTGCGATTAGTATACTTGCTACATATTGCATGTTGTAGAAAACACGCATCAATCATCACAAGCATACAGAACTTCAGTTTGGATCTGCTATCTGATTTGTTTTATGATAAGCTTCTGTTTGATTGTTTGTCCTTCTAGCTCTTTGAAAAGTAATGTTGACCAAATGCAGCTTCGTTACCAAATGCAGCTATGTTGTTTGGCATCTTGCAGCTTAGTTAGTTGCCATTTTGTAGCTCAAATTTTGTAGTTCTGATGATTGGCTTCTTGCAACTTAGTTAATTATCTTTTTACAGCTCAAATTTTGCAGTTATGATGATTGGCATATTGCAACTCCGTTAATTGGCATTTTGCAGCTCTTTAATTGGCACATTGCAGCTCTTTAATTGGCATATTGCAACTCTGTTACTTGACATTTTTACAGCTCATTTAATTGGTGTAAATTGGCATGTTGCAGCTCAGATACTTAGCACATTGTAGATTTGCAGTTTAGTTAATTGACATATTGTAGCCTAGTTATTTGGCATAATGTTGTAATGCCCGCTTGAGGTACGTAACTCATATTTGCTCATTTTTCCCTTAAAGTTGTTTTTGTGCCCTTAGTTAAGTGTGTATGTGTTAAAATTGCTTGAATTCCCTGAAATTGGTGAAGTCTTGTTGCAATTTGTGAAAGGCAGACTTCGCCGCGGTGAAAAAGACTCGTTGCCGCGACGTAGGCCCTGGAATTTTTCGCGCAGCAAGATGAAAATTCTTATGAGTTTCTAGATTTTCTGCCATTGACGTAGGCCACGGAATTTTTCGCGCGAAGATTGAACTGAAAATTCTTATGAGTTTCTAGAGAATTCTTTCTTTGGGGCACAATGACCATTCTACCCCTTATTAGCAAGAAAAGTGGGGAGTGAAATACAAGGAAATTACATGGAGAATAGTTTAAATGGGGGTGCATTTGCAAAGAATTAAAGGGCAAAGTTGGAATTCCTAAGGAAGAGTAAGGGTAAAATAGGAAAGAGTGGAGAAAATATGAGATATTAAGGGTTTAGCTTTAGAAATCCTTTCATTATTTCTTTTCCACCGCCTCTTCCATCCTTCAATTCTCTCAAGCTTTCATTCAATTTTCCAAGGATTTTTGGAGGGCTTTTGACTAGAAGTTGATGCAAGTTGATCCTAAGCACTTAAAGGTTTAAGAGAAAGCATCAAGCCAGCAAGAGTAGAGAGCTTAAGTGGATTCTACTTGAGTATAAGTAATTAAATCCACCTAAGTTGTGATTTGCATGATTGAATGATGTATAGAGAGTTGTATATGATTAATGCTTGAATTTTTATGTTTGAAATGAGTTGATGGATTTATGAATGAGTTCAATGTTGATTTATGAAGAGATTTCCACCATGAGAAGGGTGGATTGTATTGATAAAATTTGATAGAAGTATGGATAGATTTAGAAGAATTTGAGAGGAATATTTGAAGTGTGTTTTCTTGCAGGATGTGTGATGATTTAAAGGAGTTGAACTCCAATTTTGGATGGTTAAGAAAGAAGTAGAATTATAGTTAGAGTAGAGTTTATATATGCACACATATTGTTTGATGAAATGCCTAAGAGAAGCATGAGTAGAAGTAGAGAACCTTACTTTATGCAACATAGCATATTTGCATTTCATGAGTGCATATAAGAAAGATTCTAGGCACGAGCCATCTATATGCATATGTTTATATGTGTAATCATCAAAGAAAGAAATATGAGTAATGAGAAAGAAACACTCTAAGAATAAAGATAAAGAAAAGAACTAATTCTTTTAGAGTAAAGAGAAAGAAAGAATTAGCACTAGAGAATAAAATGAATAAAAAGGGCTAAAGAAGAGAAAAGAAAATAGGTTGTGCGATGGGAAACCCGTGAGTGTAGAATCACCCGCATGTAAATCGCCGTGAGAGAGCGGTCTCCGCCATGAGAGAGCGAAATGAGAATGAGAAAAAGAATTCGGATAGCCCGTGAGAATACATGTGGATGAGGGCTATACAAGAGAGAGAGTACACTCACATGGCCAAGGGTTTTGAATCCATGCATCAACCAAGACCGATCGGCAAAGACTAAGATAAAGAATAAGAATAAGAAAGAATAAGAATGAGAAAGAATGAGAAAACATGAGAAAAGAATAGAAAGAAAAGAAAATGGAGAAAATGCATTGCTTTGCATTAGTGCATATGCATCTCATCCATGCATGTTATCATGATATCCCTCATGGGTGATGAGAATAGAGAGAAAGAAAGAATAGAAAGAAAGAAAAGAACAGTGAGAACTAGAAACTGAGAAAGAACAAGAGAGATTGAATAAGAGGAAGTGACAAGAGAAAGGAAAGAATTGAAGAGTGATACACGGGGATAGTGGAGTAGAGGATTTACTTACTGAGCATCTTTGTGCTCACCCTATTATTTTCTATGTTTTTGCAGGACATAGGTGAGGACGTGGTCGAATGGACGTTGGCAAGCGGGGAGACTTGGCTACATCGTCCACTGTTTTGAGAGTCTTTTTGTACAAATGATATTGTACTATGTAAAGAATGTATATATTAAGTAAAGAAAATTTTTGGGCCCAACTGTTTTGATAAGTATACTTGTATTTTTATTAATATATTGTATGAACATGATAGTAGAAAGAAGTCATTACATTTTTGGTATCAGAGTAATGATTTTCGGATGGACAGTGTGTCATTCTCGCCGCCACGACGTTCCTTAGCCGACCACTGTAAGTTAAATTCTTTCCTTACTAGCGTGTTATTAAAGTTGATGTGAGAATGGTTGTTTTGTAGATGAGACGTGGAACCCGATCAAGGGGTCAGAGTTCAAGGGGTAGAGGGGAATCCTCTAATCTGGCAGATCCTACTCCCCCTCCTTTGGATGAAGCTAGGATTCGGGGTATCATACAGCAAGTTTTAGTAGAGAGTCAAGGAAAGTTGAAACCCCTGTGCAAGTACCAACCACGAGTGCCAAAAGAGAAAGGCAGGTACCTCCCCCAGTACAGAAGTGGATTGAGCCGATTTATGGACTTTCGAGCCAACACCAGCCATTGGAATTTAAAGGTACAGTGGACCCTTTAGTGGCAGAGGAGTGGTTTAAGTCTGTTGAGCGTGTGACGACCTTGTTTCCTATGACAGACTGGCAGAAGATCCGATATGCAAGTTTTTTGTTTAGAGAAGATGCCCGAATCTGGTGGGAATTAATGGAAGAAACTCATGATATTACAACTATGACTTGGGGAGACTTTAGAAGAGTGTTTGAGGTTGAGTATCGAACGATTGACCGGGTTCATGAGAAGATATAAGAGTTTATTAATCTGAAGCAAGGGTTGAGTACAGTGAAAGAGTATTCAGTTAGATTCAACTCCCTTGCGAGGTTTGCACCCAGGATAGTGAGTACTCCCGAGTTGAGAAGAGAGAAGTTTGTTCAGGGGTTGAAGCCAGAAATAGCCTGTGATGTTATAGCAGGAGCCAAGCCCCCTCATACCTATAGTGAAGCATTAGAGCGGGCTTTGAGAGCGGAGATTTATGTGAATAAGCTGAGTTCAGAAGGGCCATCCATGAGAGCACAGAATGAACCGTCCCCTGTTCCACAGAAAGAAAGAGTTGAGGTTGTGAGAAGTAGAGACATGAGAAACAAAAAGAGATTCCAGCCAAAGAAAAATAGGGGCGATTGGTAGAGTAAGCGGCCTAGGACTACTGGAGTCACTCCATGCCCTAAGTGTGGGAAGAATCATTTGGGAGAGTGTCTGAAAGAGTTCGGTCTAAATGTTTGCTATAGGTGTCGGTAGCCAGGGCACTTAATGAAGGATTGTAAAGCTCCTCCTCCACCTGCAGCACATGCTTCTAGAGGTACGAATGCCAGGGTGTTTACCGTGGCACAGGGTGAAGTAGAGGCTAGTCTATCAGCTGTAACTGGTCAATTATTATTTCATGCAATTCCTCTTTATGCTTTAATTGATTCTGGAGCCACACATTCTTTTATATCTCATGGGATGATAGAAAGATTAGGTTTGATATTTGTTATGGTAGACCAACCTATTAAGATAGAGTTACCTGATGGGGTTAGTGTTTTGATCCGTAAGATGCTTCCAGGAGAGTCCGTAGTGATTCATGGAAGAGAGTTGTTAGTTGATTTAATAGTGTTTGATATGCCTGATTTCGATGTGATTTTGGGTATGGACTTCCTAGGGAAGTATGGAGTAGAAATTGACTGTTGGAAGAAGAAAGCAAGATTTAATCTTGATAGTGTAGATAAGTTTAGTTTCGAAGAGGGCCATCAGTTGAGTATGTTGATCAGTAGCATGAAAGCTAAAAAGATGTTAAGAAATGGGTGTGCTGGGTATATTGCTCATGCGGTGCAAAGTAGTGATATTCCACAACCAGTGATTTAGAATGTGCCAATAGTCCTAGAATTTTTAGATGTATTTCTGGAAGATTTACCGGGTTTACCTCCGGACAGAGAAGTAGAGTTTAATAGTGAATTGGCACTAGGGACAACACCGATATCGAAAACCCCTTACCGAATGGCCCCAGCCGAGCTTCAGGAATTGAAGAAGCAACTCCAAGAGCTTTTAGATAAAGGTTTTATTCGACCAAGTCATTCTCCCTCGGGAGCTCCAATTCTTTTTGTGAAGAAGAAAGATGGATTATTACGGATGTGTATAGATTACAGAGAGTTGAATAAGGTGACAGTGAAGAATAAGTACCCGCTACCTTGTATAGATGATTTGTTTGATCAGTTGAAGGGAGCGACAGTGTTCTCGAAAATTGCTACCAAGAGCTTGGAGTGAAGATTGCTACCAAGAGCTTTAGTCAGCAAATCAATTAGTTGTTTCAAAGAAGGAATATAGGTAGTCTTTGAGCTGTTCCCTTACAGTGTGGCAGTTAATGTCGATGTGCTTTGTCCTCTCATGAAAAATAAGATTAGATGCAATGTGATTTACAACTTGGTTGTCACAATGGAGAGGAATAGGAAGTAGCTTAAGAAAGCTAAGTTCAGTGAGGAGTTGCACCAGCCAAATAATTTTGCATACAGTGGGGGCCATTGCCTTGTACTTTGCCTCTGAAGATGATTTAGAAATAGTTGCCTGCATCTTAGACTTCTAAGATATCAAGGAATTACCAAGGAAAATACAATATCCAGTAACTGATTTCCTTGTCATACGACAGGATGCCCAATCAGAGTCACAATAAGCCAATAAGTCCATATGATTATCAGCTAGAAAGAACAAGCCTAATCCTGGAGCAGATTTAATGTATTTGACTACTTTAACAACGGCATTCATGTGTAAATGCCTGGGTTTATGCATGAATTAGCTTAATAGATTGACAGGAAAACTTGAATCTAGTCGAGTCATGCATAAATATAGCAGTTTTCCCACTAATCTTTGATAAACACTTGGATCAGCAGGAAGTGGATCATTGCTAGTAGGAAAAAGATCACCATAAGTAGTGGATGTGAGCTTTAAAGTGGAATCCATAGGAACTGTAGAAGGTTTAGAACCAAACAAACCAGATTCTGATATAAGCTCAAGTGCATATTTCCTTTGACATAAATGGATCCCTTTTGAAGATCTAGCAACTTTAATGTTGTTCCCTATGATGACTATGTCATCCACGTACACTAATAGCATCACAATGTGAGAATTAGCCCTCTTAATAAACAAGGAATAGTTTGATTTTGATTGGCAAAAACCTCCAGCAAGAAGAGCTTGTGTAAGCTTGTAATTCTAGGCTCTAGAAGCCTGTTTTAGACCATAAAGCGATTTGTGAAGCCTACAAACAATATTCTGGCCCCCCTGCTTTGCAAAACGCTAAGGCAAAATCATATAAATCTCTTCTTGTAAATCCCCTTGTAGAAAAGCATTATCTACATCCATTTGGTAAAAGGGCCAATCATGCATAGATGCTAAGGACAAAATGGTTCTGATAGTGACCATTTTGACAATAGGGGAAAATGTTTCTGCGTAATCTATTCCAGCTTGTTGAGTGTATCCCTTAGCCACTAATCTAACCTTGTACCTTTCCAAGGAAGCATCAGCTTTATACTCAAGCTTATACACCCACTTACAACCAATTGGAGTCTTAAAGACCAGGTTTTAATTTGTTCTAAAGCTTGTATCTCGTTCTACATTACAGCTACCTAATTTGGATCTTGAGAGGCCAGAGAAAAGGAAGGAGGTTCCACTAGGTTGAGATGTGATAAGTAAGCCTAGTAAGAAGGGGAAATATGATCATAGGAAACAAAATTGGAAATAGGATATGGGATAAAATTGGCTAAGGTTGAGGTGGAGATAGATGGACAAACAAAATCTGATTTCCAAATGGGAGGTTTTTTAGATATGTTGGACTTCCTATCAAGAGGAGATACATGCTGGTGATGTGAAGGTACAGATGGGGCTATAATAGGTTGGTCAATCAATGAAGTAGGATGTGATGATGTAGGTTCTGTAGTGTGGACAAGAGGTATTGCATCATCAGAAAGGGGAATTGCAAAAGAAGGAGCAGACTCGAGAACAAGAAAGTCAGAGTCGAGGAAAAGGTGGTTGTGAAGGTTTGGACCAGGTAAAAGGGAATATGTTTTCATAAAAAATGACATCCCTGGTTACTGTAACACAATGAGAGGAAAGGTTATAAAGCAAATAACCTTTCTAAATCAAAGAATAACCCAAGAATACACAAGGAGTGGACCTTAGGGACAACTTGTCCTTAGAAGTGAGAATAGTAGCATAAGTGATAAGCGTATTTTATACTATGATTTTGCATTGAATTTTGATAGGATTTAGGATACTTTTCATACAATTTGGGCCATAATTGCTACCTAATTCTATTAATTTGTCTTTGTAGGCCTAAACGATGATTTTTAGCATAAATGACAGTTTTGAGCGTAAATTGTGTAACTTGAGCTTGAAAACTCGGAATAACCTGAATTTAGAAGTTTTGGAAAGCTAAGAAGAAGAGCTACAACGTTCATGTTTTGGGTTTTTCCTAATTCTGACTGGACAAAGGTGAAAACTTGGCTTGAAGTCGTGAAAAGGACGCTGGGAACTGAAGAAAAACGTCTTTGGACGTGCTTCAGTATTTCTGCCATAACTTGAGCTGTAGACCTTGGATTGTGCTGATTCTTGAACGACCAGAAATAAAATTGAAAGGGCTACAATTCATATGTTTTACACTTTTCCAGATTCTAACTATATCATGCTCAAATTGGGCCTGTAATTCTTCGCCGCGGTGAGGAAAAAGCTTCGCCGCGGCGAAACCTGCGTCAGATGCAAAAATAAAACGACGCGTTTTGGCTTGCTAGGGCTTCGTCCTTAAGTGAGAGAGGTATAAATTAGAGCGAAAAGGAAGAGAAAAGGGGCTTGGTTCGTGATTTGGGAGGCAGCTCATGGAAGGAGAAGATTATTGAAGATTTGGGCTTCAAATTAGAGAAGATTTCTCCATCTTTTGCTTGCTTTTCAATGATGAATCTTGATTCAGTTTGTTTTTGTTGTTTTATTTCGTTTTTGAGTATGAACTGAGTTGTTTAGCTAGGGTTTGATGTAATCTTGATACAATGATTCAAATTTATATGGATTGAATTACTTTGAGTTTTAATTTCATGATTGAGTGTTTATCTCTTTGCTTAATGTCTTTTGGATGTTTGATCACCATTCAAATGTATGTTGTTCACAATGAGACTGAGAAGTGATTTGTGATTGTGCCTCTTGGGATAAATACCATAGATTAGCAAACGCTAGAGATAGGTTTAGCGATCTATGAAATCTAGATAGAATTCCACAAAGCTTAAAATCCTTTGAACTATTAATCTTCATTTTGTTGGGTGCGGAAGCTTAATAGGGATAAGTAGGGAAATGTAGCATGAGAATGTATGTTTTACAACTTAGGGAATTCGATTTTCAATCAAGGAATTAGAACTTGGGTAATCGATTCTATGATTTGGGTTAGCGTATTTAGGTGAATTCAACACCCTAGCATTTGTTTTAGAATTGTTTAATTAGTTAAGTTGTTGGGTTTTGCATTTGTATTTAGTTTGTTAATCTTCCATCAATCCAATTTATTGCTGCTTCAATTAGGACTTAAACTAGAAAAATCGGTAATTAGTAACACTATCCTCGTGGGAACGATACTCACTCATCACTTTATTACTTTTTGCGACTAGTATACTTGCTATTTTTGCATGTTGTAGTAAACACGCATCAATAAGCCAAAGAACCAAACACCTTAATATGATCCAATGAGGGAGGTTTACCAAAAAAAATTTTAGAAGGAGAAAAACCTTTAAGAACAAAAGAAGGGAACCTATTAATGAATATACAACTATTTACACACAATAACCCTAAAGATGATTTGGTATGTTAGACTGAAATTTCAAGGCTCTAGCTACTTCAAGAATGTGTTTATGCTTCCTCTCAACAATACCATTTTGTTGAAAAGAATAGGGACAAGAACTTTGATGCATAATTCCTTTGCTAATGAACAGTTCATGACAATATTTATTAAGAAATTCAAGACCATTATCAGTCCTAATACATTTTGGAGTGAAATAGTATTGAGTTTGCACCATTTGAAAAAAAAAATGTTTGATGGTGACAAAAGAATTAGATTTATACTGCATAAGGAATAACCAAGTAACTCTAGAATAGTCATCAACTATGGTAAGAAAATACCTAGCATTACCATGAGTTGGTGTTCTATATGGACTCCAAACATCCATATGTAATAAGTCAAAAATGCAGCTAGATTGGGACCTACTATGATGAAAAGGAATCCTAGTTTGCTTAGCTAATGGACAAATAGGACAGTGAGGAGGATTAGACATACTCAGTTTATGATGTATAAGTTGCAAAACTATATAAGGAACGTGATCTAATCTATGATGTCACAATTCAAGATTAGTAGGTAAAGTGGTAGACATAAAAGAACTAGGAGAAACAAAACTTTTATTCAACTGAAAATCAAGAGGTACAATATTTTCTGAACATGAAACATTGCAAACAACCTTATTTAATATGTCTACATCTGTCAACATTGATGAGTTTTATGAAATTGGATAAAGAAAGTATAGGCCTTGGTTATGCTTACCAATCCCCTTCAATTTTCCACTGTAAAGATCTTGAATTAGACAAAAATCAAGATAAAAAGTGATAGCACAATTATTAGAAACAATGAATCTTGAAATTGAGAATAAATTGTGTTTGAAATCCGGGATATGTAAGACTTTGGAAAGATGAATACCATTATCCAAAACAACAGAACCTACATGTTTAACGTGAGTTTTAATGCCATTGGGTAACCCTACAAGGGATTTTGGAGAAGGCCTTATGGTAATGGGGGATTGCAAGATAGAGTAATTACAAGTCATGTGGCCAGTGGCTCCTGTATCTATGATCGAAGCATTATTATCCAAGCAAGAAAAGAAAGCATTAAAAGGACCATTAAGAGTACCTGCAAGATTAGCAGTTGGAGGAGTAATGTTTTCCTTTCCCAACAGCTGGAGAATTTGATTATATTGTTCAGAGGTCAGAACAAGACCAACTAAGGCACTAGCATTAGCATCCGAAACCTCTAAAGTTGAGTTCTATGTTTGCACTTGATTAGTAGAAATTTTTGCTTTTGAATTTGTCTTGCCTTTTGTGAATTGGTAATCCATAGGATAGTCATTTAACTTGTAGCAACTATCTCGTTTATGGCCAGGCAAATGACAGTAGTCACACTCAATATAAGGCATTTTTCCTTTATACCTCTGTCCTCGATTTTGATTCTTACTATTATTTTGAGTATAAAGAGCAGTAGTGACCTCTAAATTAATGTTCATACCAGTCAGAATTCTCTGACTTTCATCCTGATTAACCACTGCGTATGTTTCATTAACAAAATTTGACTTATAACCATAGAATATGAGTAATTTAAACCCATAAAAAATTGTAACAACTTCTGTTGATTGAGATGCTTGAGATATGCCTTTGCAGAGAGGCTATTTGGAGTAGGTAAACTCACCAAAGAATCCAGCTCATCCCAAAGTGATTTGAGCTTGTTATAGTAAATCTCCACTATGTTTGTTCCTTGAGGTTGACACTTTCTCGGTGGATACCAAAGACTCTAGTCCCATTGACTTTATGGTATTGTTTTTTCATGTCTTGCCATACTGGAGAAGCATTAGTTGAGTAGACAATTCCATTGAAGATTTCCTTTGAAATTAAGTTAAAGATCCAAGCGAGAACTAATGAATTGCACCTTTCCCACTGCGGAACTAATAGAGGATGAACAGACGATTTTGAACAAGTTCCATTAACAAAACCTAACTTGTTCTTTGCATATAAAAAAACAGTCATTGTCCTACTCCAAATTCCATAATTTTTACTACCTACAAGCTGCTCAGATACTAGAACATAACCTGGTGTATCCGAGGGATGAACATAGAGAGGTGAATTAGAATCAATTGAGGGAACAACAGATTCTTTAGTTGAAGTTGCCATAATCGACTAAACTGGAATTTCAGAACTTCGAGCTAAAAATGAAGAGGACGAAGAGTTCTAAGCTCCTTCGAGCTTGGTTAGAATGAAATTAAGGGTTTGATCAATTCGATTTTAGAACAAAATGCGGAAGATTTCATGCTTTGATACCATGTTGAAGTGAATGAACAATGGTGCAAAGAGAGAAATTTGGGGAAAACTTTCATCATCGTATTAAGTATAACTCTCACTGTTTTATATTACAGTAATTAACTCAACAACTAACTCAAGTTTACAACTAACCCAAGCTCTAACTAAAACAGTAAACTAACTCATTAACTAATGTTATACATTTACATTATATACAAACTAACGGTAAAACAACTACTGTTAACAAGAATATGACATTTGAATATTCTCTCCCACATAGTGTACTGTCGATTGTTTAAATCATAGAAATTGAAGACCAAAAGGAAACTCTCTGCTGCCTTGATCGATTATGATTCTTTATAATTAGCTTTATAGCGACACTTTTGATTAAGTTATTCCACACTCTAAAGCATTGCAAAAATTCAAGGAGAGAAAGCCTTGTCTTGGAAGAAACTAGTGGAGATTACGCAAAGGATTTAAAGATTAACTATGACTACGTAGTAGGATTTGATTTGAAGGTTTGAAGTTTACGAAAAGAATTTGAAGATTAACGAATAGTGTCAATTTCCATAATTAAGCTAATCAAAATATTTTATATGAAACCTATTTAAATAATGAAATATATAAATATTTTTAATTCCATTCAAATGTTAAATTATTAAATTTTTAATCCTATAATTAAATGTTTAATTAAGTATATAATTATTTGAAAGAACACGTGTGTAAGTATTTAATATTTTGAAAATTGGGAAATTATCAAGGACAATTTTTCTTTCCCTAAAAACAGACAAAGAGAAGAACATTCCTGAATGCATTGGTTACAAAGCTTATCTCCTGACTATTTACAATGCAACTGCCGTCATCCGATGGCTAGCTTTAGAGTGTGTGGAATAAGTTGATTAAAAGTCTAGCTATATAACCAACTATTAAGAATCATCCACAGCCATTCAATTTCAGTATTTAATATTTTGAAAATTGGGAAATTATCAAGGACAATTTTTCTTTTCCTAAAAACAGATAAAGAGAAGAACATTCCTGAATGCATTGGTTACAAAGCTTATCTCCGGACTATTTACAAAGCAACTGCCGTCATCCGATGGCTAGCTTTAGAGTGTGTGGAATAAGTTAATTAAAAGTCTAGCTATATAACCAACTATTAAGAATCATCCACAGCCATTCAATTTCTACCAATTCAAACAATCGGCAGAACAATACTTGGAGACTATTCACATGTGATATATACTCTGCTACTCATCCCATGAGTTTACATGTTAGATTGTTTTTTTTCCCCTAATGCTGATTACGCCATATTCCGGAATCCGACTGATTGAAGTCTTCATATTTGGCTAAATTATGGTCAACGTACAAAATATTAACCACAACAATCAATTTATATATCAGCGAAAGAGAAATCGAAATGGTAACAAAACCAAATTGGTAGTCATTTTCAGTTCTTTCCAATTAATTAAACATTTTTTTATTGTGTACGGTATCTGTAAGAATTTTTTTAATAAAGCAAAAGCAACAACACAAACATACAACAACACAAGAGGGTGGAAGAAAACCTTCTTCACATTATTTTATTCTTACACATAAACTAACAAATACGCTCCTTTATATAAGAGTCAAACCCTAATTCTATTCAAACTAAGAATCCTAATATTAAATAATTAAATCAACCATTAACACTCATCTATTTAGTTAATACTAATCTACATAGAATAACAATAACTTTTAACAAACTAAACATGCTATGTTTAATTCCTAATAGTAACACTTTTCTTTAATCAACCTGTCCATATATAGAACATGACTTAAATGCTATTAAATATAATATTAGCTAGTTGTCCCACTATCTACCGCATTTATATGATATAACTACTACAAGAATGTTTGGTTTCATTCAAATTAAAGGCAACTTTGAATGTTCGGTGATGTATTTTCATTGACTGTGAAGTTGCCAGTGATCTTCAAGATATGAAAGAATTCAAGTATGATAACCCAGTTCAACTGGAGCAATTAATATTTGCTCTGTAAGTTCATTGCTATGAAACTGAATACATTGTATTGTAAACTTATTAGCAATTAATGTTTAAACTGAAAACTTACACTTATTAACAATTCATTTTATAGATGAGGGATGTGTTGGGATTTCTTGAATATTTCCTGAATATCTCGTAATCTCCTTATTTTGTCAGTTTTATGATACTCATAATGTTCTTGATATCTTGTAATCTCCTAATTATGTATGTATATTGTGATTGACATAATTAGAAAAATTCATAGATTGTATTTGATCCAAAACCACCATGACAACTCAACAAAACATCACAACATCACATACATGAATTGGCCAAAGCAAGACTCTTCACAACCTTCATTCACGTTTCAACTATCTAGGGTATTTCAACGCCAAAATCATGCAAACATAACACAAAACACATACAACCAGATTTGAACAACATTAACTACCTCTAGTAGGATGAGACAGAAGGGAACTTACTTGAATAAAAAAAAGGGATAGAGACAAGAAGAATGTTCAAGCATAAAGGATCTCTCCACCAACTTGAAGTTGAATCACCACCAAATCCTTTGTCAAGCCTTGGATAAAGATTTCAAAGTAAAAGGAAAACCATTCCTCTCAAGTGTTTAATTTCTATTTCATTATTCAACCTTACAAAATCAGAGAGGGTTTGCTTTTTATAGTAGCATTACAAGGGTAATTATCTACTTAAGTAAAATAAATGTGCCACCTAGGACAATTAACTAAACATGACAATACTTAATTAAATCCTACTAATAAGAGTGCATGAGTTTGGGTCTTGGAATTCATTGAAGGGACCCCCAAAAAGAAATAGCATGGGAATGCTCCTTGGGCTTGGATAATGGGTTGTTTTGCACCTCTTGAATGCTGGGGCCTTTTCTTTGTTGGACTTGGATTTCACTTGAAGAATTTCTGCTTGAATGGGCTTGGGCCGAATTGTCTCCTTTATGCACATGGGCTGAGTTGTTTCCTAGCATAATTTTGGCTAATTCATCTCCTTGAGCTTGGGCCAAATCTTACTTGCCTTCTTGGACAACTTGGGCTAGCTTCCTTCCTTGGGCTTGGGCTGAATTACAATTCTTGTGATCCACATGTTATGTACCAAGTGTTTTAGGACTTGGATTGGCTATTTTTGATTCAACCAAATTTGCAAGTGTGTTATGACTTGCAATTCCATTTCCACTCAAGTTCACAAGTGTTTTAGGACTTGTAAATAGATCATCCTCCCCGGGCTGAAGGGGATTTGCCCTCAAATCCAGATCGTCCCCCAAGTTTGGGCTAAGGTCACCCACATTAAAAGTTGCCGATAAACCACCATACTCATTAGGTAATTCTACCTTGTAAGCATTGTTATTCACCCTTTCAATGATTTCAAACGGGTCATCTACCCTAGGAGCCAATTTACTCTTCCTCTTACCCAAAAATCTCTCATTTCTTAAATGGATCCACACCAAATCACCCCACTAAAAGAGTTTAGACTTTTGATTCTTGTTTGCATTGCTTTTAATCTTCTCATTGGCTTTCACAATCTGAAGTCTCACGGCCTCATGGAGCTTCTTCATTTGCTTTACCTTCTCATTAGCATTCACACTTGGCTTGAAATCAAGGGGTAATGAAGTGAGATCAAGCGGAGAAAAAGGGTTTACACCATATAATACCTCAAATGGTGTGTGACCCGTGGTGGAACTTGGACTCCTATTGTATGTGAATTCGTCATGTGCTAATTTGCAGGTTCCTATCCTTCAAATGTTTACTCACCAAACTCCTCAAGATATTGCCCAACACTTTATTGATTGCCTTGGTTTGACCATCGGTTTGAGGGTGATGGGATGTACTAAACAGCAACTTAGTTCCCAATTTACTCCATAGACTCCTCTAAAACTAACTTAGAAACTTTGTATCCCGATTCGACACAATTGTCTTTGGAATGCCATATAGCCTCACAATCTCCATGAAAAATAAATTGGAAATGCAAGATGCATCATATGTGGTATGACATGGTATGAAATGAGCCATTTTGGAAAAACGATCAACCACTACCATGATAGAATCTTTACCTTGCTGTGGTCTTGGTAAAGCAACCACAAAGTCCATGCTAAGATCCTCCCAAGGATGTTCAGCTATAGCCAAGGCCATGTGTGGGCCTGCCTTGAATTGGCTCTTTGATCTTTGACATGAACCGCACCTTTTAATCAGGGCCTGAACATCACTCAACATTTTAGGCCAATAAAAATACTCCTTGATGAGTTCTAGGGTCTTAGTAACCCCAAAGTGACTTGCCAAACTGTAACGCCCACATGGAGATACATAATTTAATTTATGCTCTTATACCTTTAGTTGATTTTTGCTAAAGTTATTTTGAGAAAATGTGAAGAAAATGTCTTAAACTTGCATTAAGGGTAAAATGGTCTTTTCACTCAAAATTAGTTGAAAAAGTGGGGAGTGAAAAGAGATAGATTTTCATGGAGAATGCAATAAAAATGAGGGCATTATGGTAATTGACTAAGGGATATAGATGAAATTTTAAAGAAAGTGCAAGGGCAAAATGGGAAACTAATATATAATTTTATGTTATATCAAGGATTGAAGAGTGAAGCCCTAGCCACTCTTCAACCCATTTTCACGCCACTTCTCCTCCAAATCCTCTCAATTTCTTCACTTTTTTTTCAAAAGAAATTCATAGATTTTGGGTATTTTTGAGTGGATTTTCAATCCCAAGCAACTTTAGGTAAGATCCTTGCACTAAGAACTAACTTTTCATTTTTAAAGTGTTGAATTTTGATGGTTTGTGCTCATAGGATTTAAGAAGAAGAGAGTTTGATCAAAGGAGATTCTAAAGGGGGTTGGATTGCTCATATCAAAGGTAAGTAAATCCCACCCAAGTTATGATTTGAGAAATCAAGTGTGTAGAGATTTTACATACATGTATATGCTTATGATTTGAGAATTGTTAATGAAATTGATGAATTATTGATGAGTTTGATGAATATTGATGAATAGAATTTAGCCATGAGAAGTGGTTTTGGTTGTATGATGATTAATTGAAGTTTGGTTGAAGTTAGAAAGAGATGAGTAGAATTTTTGGGAGTGTATTGTTTTGGACAGGTTTAGTAATTGTTTAAGGGAGTTTTACTCCAAATATTGGTGGCTTGAGAAAGAGATAGAATTGTAGTCAAATTAGAGTTTGATTATGCATGCAATATGTTTGATGAAATGCCCAAGAGAAATGTATGCATGAGTTTTATTCATTTATGAATTGATATATGTTTGTAGATGGTAGAGAGAAACTTATTTTTATGCTACATGGCATCCTTGCATTTGAACATTTGCATTTAGAAAGAATTATAAACATGAAACCATCTACATACATACATCTTCATAAGAGCATGCAAAAGCACTAAAATATGTTAAAGAGAAAATGGAAAGAAATGAGAATATTAAAGATATTCAAATATGAAATTTTAGTTAAAGAAGTGTAAAAGGATAAAAAGAAGAGAAGGTTGTTGCGATGGGGAGCCCATGAGTGACATAGTCCTACATGCACACCGCTTTTAGTGAGCGGCCTCAGAATTCAGAAAGAAGAATTGTACGGTCCGTTAGAAGTGCGTGTGGATGAGGACTGTACCCAGAATTAAAGAATTCACTCACACGGCCAAGGCTTCAAATCCATGTCTCAACCGAGTCTGATCGGCAAGAAAGGAAAAGAAAGAAAGAAAGAATAGAAAGAAAGAAAAGAAAGAATAGAAAGAAAGACTACAAAAGAAAGAAAGAAATAAAGAAAAAGAAACCGAAAACAGAATAAGAAAAATAGAAAAGAAAATGCATAATTTATGCATTTGTGCATTTGCATCATGAATATGCATAATACCATGCTCATTATCATGAGTAGTGAACAATTATAAAATTGAGAGAAAAACAGTGAGCAAAACAGAGAAAGAATGAGAAAGAATAGAGAAAAAACAAAGAGAAGAACAGAGAAAGAATAGAGAATACTCGGGAAATGAGTTATAAGGAAAGAAAATTCAGGATTTAAGCAATAGAGAGAGAAGGGTAGCATAGCGGGTTTACTTACTGAGCAATTAGTGCTCACCCCATTGTTTTCAATGTTTTTGCAGGTAATAGGTGTGTTGCGTCACTCGGAACGTCACGCAGTGGGAAGGTTGGGCTACACTGTCAAGTTGCTTTTTTCAGTATATTTTGTAAATATTTGTATATAAAGAAAAATTTAATATGGGCCCATATTTTAGTACTCGTTTATATGTGTATTTTCACATATATATTTTTAATGAGTTTTATTGATTATTTTACGAGTACACTAGCTAGAAAGAAAGTACTACACAAACCGCCACTATGTGCTTCCCTCATGATCAAGAACTAAAACTCCCTTTCGGCACACACAACTTATTCCCCTTAAACAAATAACCATCATGCATGACATACTCCTCAAAACTAGGTTTTCCATACTTAACCATACACATTTTCATCTCATCATCCACATCATAACACAATCTCATCAATTCAAAACCAAGTACCCATGAATTTAGTAAGGATAACAAGGCATACCTCCTTGAAAGTGCATCGGCTACCACGTTGTTTACTCCTTGCTTGTAGTTCGAAACAAAGGAGAAGGATTGGAGGAATTCAACCCACTTGGCATGTTTAGGATTGAGTTTGTGTTGGCCATTGATGAACTTCAAGGCTTGATGATCGGAATGGAGTACAAATTGCCTTAGGCGTAGATAATGGCTCCAATGATCTAAGGCTCTCATTATAGCATAAAACTCCTTATCATAAGTGCTATACTTCTTCCTTGACTCATTGAGCTTCTCACTAAAGTATGCAATAGGCCGTTTTGATTGCGTAAGGACTGCTCCAAAGCCAACACCACTCGTATCACACTCAACTTCGAACACTTGATTAAAATCCGACAATGCAAGGATGGGGGCTTCACACAACTTTCCTTTAATCAATTCAAATGCTTCACTTGCTGCCTTAGTCTTCTTCATACACTCGGTTATGGGAGTCATAATGGTACTAAAATTAGGCACAAACCATCGGTAGAAAGAAGCCAACCCATGGAAACTCCAGGACTTCCATTATGGAACCAGGTTGTGGCCAACTCCTAATAGCTTCAACCTTAGATTGATCCACTTGTATTCCCTCACCCGAAACTACATATCCCAAAAACACAACTTTCTTCATAAACAACTCACATTTTTCAAGCTTGGCATAAAGCTTTTGTCTCCTCAACACTTCAAGAACCTACCTAAGATGATTAATGTGGCTCTGCTCACAACTACTATAAACAAGTATATCATCAAAATACACAACCAAAAATTTGCCTATGAAAGGTTTTAATACCTCATTCATCAATCTCATGAAGGTGCTTGGAGCATTTGATAGGCCGAAAGGCATCACCATCCACTCATACAAGCCTCCTTTTGTTTTGAAAGCCGTCTTCCATTCATCCCCTTCTTTCATTCTAATCTGGTGGTACCCATTCCTTAAGTCAATCTAGGAGAAAATGGTTGCACCATGGAGCTCATCTAACATGTCATCCAATCTCGGTATAGGGTACCTATACTTAATGGTTATACAGTTGATGACTCGACTATCTATACACATGCAAAAAATACCATTTTTCTTGGGTACAAGTAGGGCTGGAACTAAGCAAGGACTTATACTTTCTTTCACAAATCCCATAGAAATCAGCTCATCAATTTGCCTTTGTAGCTCTCTTGCCTCTTGGGGGTTACACCTATAGGCTAGCCTATTAGGAAGGGGGGTACCGGGCACTAAATCAATCTGGTGTTCTATACCTCGAAGTGGTGGCAATCCCTTGGGTAACTCATTGGGAAACACATCAGCATACTCACTCAAAAGGGGTTGGATTTTTGGGTCAAAGTTGAAATCCTTAATTTCCTTGTTCTCTTTGGCAATAAGGAGTGCAATGACGGTTTTGTATTTTTGGAAGGCTTTTTCTAGTTGTGTACTATTTAGGAGAAGGCTTTTATGTGGTGGTTCTTTGGGTGGTGTTTGGGAAGGCGTTTGGGTAGGAGGCAATGGTGCTAGGGTGATGGTTTTCTTGTTGAACTTGAATGAGTAAGTGTTCTTCCTACCATTATGATTCACCTCTCGATCAAAATGCCATGGTATACCAAAGTAGGAGATTACATGTGTCCATGGGAATAACATCATAAGTCACCTCATTCGAATACCTTTTACCAATGGAAAATGGCACAACCATTTGTTTAGTAACTTGAACCGTGTCACCATTACTTAGCCATTGCAACTTGTAAGGATGTGCATGACTAAGTGTAGGGAGTCCTAACTTGGCGACAAGTGTGGTAGAGGCTACATTAGTACAACTCCCACTATCCACAATTACCGAACATACTTTTCCTTTCATAGTGCACCTAGTGTGAAACAAATTCTCCCTTTGATTATCTTGGGAATTAACTTGAGTATGCAGTAACCTCTTAAGCATCAACAAATCTCCCTGATCGACCTCCTCAATGACCTCATCTTCACTCTCACTTTCTTCATTGGATTCTCCTTGGAAAGCTTCATCAATAGCTTTAATCTCCCTAAGAGTCATAACTCTTCTATTTGGGCAATTTGCTTGAAAGTGCCCATAGCCTTGACACTTGAAACACTTTTTATTTTTCAAATCAACCTGTGGAGCTTCATTCTTCACAAAATTCATCTTCTCTTTTGGTGCTTCATTCACCTTATTTTTACCAAAACCCGTTGGTGCAACATAAGGCTTGGTATAGGAAGATGATCCCTTTTGGTAAGAACTCTCCTTAAAGAACTTCTTAGGGGCTGCCGATTTCATACTGTTTAATTGCTTTTCCACCTTTATAGCCAGCTTACACACATCTTAAAAGGAATGGTAGGTTTGCAACTTAATCTTGTGTGCTATATCCCTAGTCAAGCCGCCAAGAAATCTAGCAATTGTGTGCTCCTTCTCTTTGGGAATATCACTCCTCAACATTAACCCTTCAAACTCTCGATTGTACTCTTCAACCTTCCTATCTCGTTGCTTCAAATTTTGTAACTTAAGATAAATGTCTTGTTTATGGTGATCGGGCAAGAACCTCTTCTTAAGCACTCTCTTTAACTTATCCCAAGAATGAATTGGAGCCTTTCCTTCCCTCGCTCTGTTCTTTTTTGTGTTTTCCAATCATAAAGAAGCATAATCTTTGAATTTCAGTATGGCTACCTTACATTTCTTCTCTTCATTGAAGCCCTTAAACTCAAATACTCTCTCAATTTCACGCAACCAGTCAATGAAATTATTAGGATCTAAACTCCCATTGAATTCAGGCAAATCCACTTTTAAACCCCTATCATCATCAAAATTCCTCTTCCTTCTTCCATGCATTTCGGACTCACTAGAGGAATCAAGGCTGCCTTCAAATTCTTCTTCATAGGGTGGTGTCCCAATGATGATTCTTTGGTGATAGTGTGGGGGTCTTCCTTGGTTCAATTGATAATCTTGTTTTTGGGGGGTTTTTGTTTGGTTGACGGTTTCATGAGGTGGGGGTGTGTGGTGTGCGGATTGGTTGTTTATGGGCTGTGATTGGGTTAATTTGGCTATATCATTGGACATGTTAGCCATCATCTTCATCATGATGTCCATGTTTTGCTTAATGTCATCAACTTCCCCTTGTATCCTCATGTTGGCAAGTTACCATGGTGGGGGAGGTGAAGAAGAGCTACTTCTATTTTCCATTTGGGTGTAGGATGGGTTAGGCTAGTGTTTTAGGGCAAAAAGGGCAAAACTGTAATTTTTGTGAACAGTGCCCTTGTTGGAATAGTGCACATTGGATAGTGGGGAAGCTTTTCTGGTGATGGATAATGTTGGTGGAAGCAATCGGGTTAGGTTAAGTTTTTGGACTTAAGTGTTTAATGGATTTTGTATGTAATTTGGGCCAAGGGTGTTTTGGTCAATGAATGTGGTATAAGAGAGGGTGAAAAGGTCAAGGGTATTTAGCTAATAGTGGTGTAGTCTAATTCTATTTGTGGGAAAAATACTTTTGCTAAAAGGGGATGGGAATGGATTAATTAAAGCAATCCTATTTTTAGTAAAAGTGATTTTACTAAAAATATAAAGAAGTGTGTAATGGATGTGTTTCTCTTTTTCGTAAAAATGCTTCTACTAACATTGGTGGAACAAGGATGGCTTTGGGACAAAGGTTATTTCCAAAAATGGGATGGAGTGTTTAGGGTTTTGTGATGGCTAAAAATGGCATGGAGTGTTTAAATTAAATAAACAAAAATGGGTTGGAGTGTTTAGGGTTTTATGCTGGCTAAAAATGGCATGGAGTGTTTAAATTAAATGGACAAAAGTGGGATGGAGTGTTTAGGGTTTTGTGATGACTAAAAATGGCATGGAGTGTTTAAATTAAATAGACAAAAATGGGATGGAGTGTTTAGGGTTTTGTGAGGGCTAAAATGGCATGGAGTGTTTGAATTAAATAGACAAAAGAGGTATGAAGTGTTTAGGTTAGTGTGATGATGGTTTGAATTGTTCAATGGGTCAATGAGTGGTAGGTGTTAGGTGAGTTTGAAATGGGTTCAAAGAAAGATTGGGTGGTTTGAATAAGGAAGAATCCAGCCAAATGGTGAAGGGAATTCCGGCCAAACTTCTTCTTCCCAACAATAACACAAAACAACTTAAAAACTTCCTCAAGAGCAAATCAACTTATCACCCCAAAATCGACTAACTCCAAAAACTTCTAAACTCCACAAAACTCAATAGACAACCACCATAAACATACACAACCTAAAGCTCTGATACCAAATGATCCAAAACCACCATGACAACTCAACAAAACATCACAACATCACATACCTGAATCGGCCAAAGCAAGACTCTTCACAACCTTCATTCACGTTTCAACTATCTAGGGTATTTCAACTCCAAAATAATGCAAACATAACACAAAACACATACAACCAGATTTGAACAACTCTAACTACCACTAGAAATTCAGCCAAGGGAGGATGAGACACAAGGGCACTAACTTGAATAAAAAAAAGGGATAGAGACAAGAAGAATCTTCAAGCATAAAGGATTTCTCCACCAACTCGAAGTTGAATCACCACCAAATCCCTTGTCAAGACTTGGATAAAGATTTCAAAGTAAAAGGAAAACATTCCTCTCAAGTGTTTAATTTCAATTTCATTGTTCAGCCTTACAAAATGAGAGTGTTTTCTTTTATAGTCACATTACAAGGGTGATTAACTACTTAAGTAAAATAAATGTGCCACCTAGGACAATTAACTAAACATGACAATGCTTAATTAAATCCTACTAATAAGAGTGCGTGAGTTTGGGCCTTGGAATTCATTGAAGGGGCCCCAAAAAGAAATAGCATGGGAATGCTCTTTGGGCTTGGATAATGGGCTGTTTTGGACCTCTTGAATGTTGGGGCTTTTTCTTTGTTGGACTTAGGACTTCACTTGAAGAATTTCTACTTGAATGGGCTTGGGCCGAAATATCTCCTTTATGCACATGGGCTGAGTTGTTTCCTTGCATAATTTGGGCTAATTCATCTCCTTGAGCTTGGGTCGAATCTGACTTGCCTTCTTGGACAACTTGGGCTAGCTTCCTTCCTTGGGCTTGGGCTGAATTACAATTCTTGTGATCCACATGCCAGATACGAAGTGTTTTAGGAGTTAGATTGGCTATTTTTGATTCAACCGAATTTGCAAGTGCGTTATGACTTGCAATTCCATTTCCACTCAAGTTCTCAAGTGTTTTAGGACTTGTAAATGGATCATCTGTATCCTCCCTATATAAAGCTTGTAACTCTTTGTGATAAATCAACGAATTGGAAATATAATTCTTCAAACAAATATCTAAGCCATTCTTTGATCCAAAAAATTGCTCATTGTAGAGCAACCATCAGAAAATTTACCGACTAGTAAGCATTCATCACGTCATCATCAATCCGAGAAACAGAAAACGACCTTAACCAATCAACCCAAACACCAACCAAGAACCAATCAAACAAAACCACTACTGCCATTTTCATCTCAATACCACCAAATTATCCCAATCAAAAAATCAAATCTCGCAAATCAACCATCGCCAAAGCAACCCATTTCAACCACTGGAAAATGACTACAATCAACCACCTAATCAATGCAAACAAATCAAACTCAAAATATCAAACCTGTTTTTCTGGCAAAATCTAGCCAAAGTCCTAAAGTCGAAGCCGACGTCGAAGTCCAAACGTCAATGATGATCCAAAGCTGATTATCCAAGTCGATGCCACCACTGTCGCTGAATTCCAAATGTTGTTGGTAGAAGCCTAAAATCAAAATGTTGCAGATCTAATGTCTATGACACCGATCTACCATCAACGGCTCTGATTTGCCATCAATCTACAGCTGCCATCGTCTCCTTTTGTCACCGCAGACCGAGTTTATCTAGAAAAGAGTTTGTGTTTCAAAAAATTAGGATGACAATCTTGAAATCGACATTGAGATCAGTTCTCTCTGTCTTCTGCCACTGTTGTCTACCGTAAATCTGACACCACTTGCAGATTTTTTTCTACCGTTTGTCGTCAATCTAATGCCACTTGTCGATTTGTTGCTGCCGTCACCAAAGAAGAGGGCAAACGCGTCGATCTGGTGTCAAAAGCTGCTACCTTTTTTTTTTTTTTTTTTGGTTTTGAGTGGCCGTGTTCTTTTATGTGTATTGTGATTAGGTTTAACTCTAACCCTATCACAAACTTCTTCTTTTTTATTTTTTAAAGGGAAAAAAAGGAAAAAAAAAAAAAAGTTAAAAGTAAAAAAGTAAAAAAAATGATGTGTGGAGAAATTCTATGGAAAGACTCGGTTCCAAATCTAGAAGAAAGTTTCTCGGAGGAATCAGTACGACATGTTACCTTGAAAGAAGAATAAGGAAATGCTAAAATTTCAGCAATGGTAGCTTAGAATAAAAGTCAGCATGCACAGATTAAACCCGACAAGCCCCACAATGCTAAAAGAAGAGAAATTCTACTGCTGCTATTGTGGGAAAGAAAGAAGATGTCAAACAATCCTCATCATTTGTAGCCACTGCTGGAGATGATGGTAAGTCTTTACATATATATACATCTGTTTCTAATAGCGCATGGATAATTGATTCTGGTGCTACTAATCATATGACATTTGTTTCTAGGCATTGTTTCTAACCTTAAATCCTCCTGACAAAAATTTGTTTCTATTGTCAATGGTGAGTCCACTTGGGTCATTGGGGAAGGATCATTCACCGTCGAAAACACTTTACACTTAGATTCTATTTTAGTTGTTCCATCCCTAAATTATAACTTGTAGTCAGTCTCCAAAATAACCAAAGCCTTATCTTGGGTGGTGATTTTTTTGTCTAAATTTTGTGAGTTTAAAGAGCATTCAAACAAAGCAGATGATTTGTTGTGTACTAGACAGGGACAACAGGTTTTGACAATAGATTACTCAAAAAGGGACAAAGAGATATCTGATATCTGGTTATGGCATCAATGTCACGGACATGTTTCGTTTGGTTACTTGAAGAAACTTTTTCCATGTTTGTTTGAAAAAAAATGATAATAGTAACTTCCGCTGTGACGTTTGTGAATTATCAAAAAACCATCGAGTCCCATTTCCAATAACATTAAACAAAAGTCTAAGTCTTTTTATGCTTATACATTTGAATTTCTAGGGGCACATAAGTTACCACTTTAGGTGGATCTTGTTGGTTTGTTACTTTTATTGATGATTGTACAAGAATGACTTGGGTATGTCTAATTCAAAGGGGAGGTTAATTTGATTTTCCATAGATTTCAAAAAATGATTCATATGCAGTATAGTGCACCGGTTTAGGTTATCTGAAGCGACAATGAGAAAGAATATCAAAGTTTAGACCTTAAGCAGTACTTGGCACCAGATTGTATTGTTCATTAAACTACTTGTTCCAACACACCCTAACAAAATGGTGTTGCTAAGCGGAAAAATCAACACTTATTGTAGGTTGTTCGAGCCTCATTAATAGAAGCTCACATGCTGTTATCTTTTTAGGGAGAAGCACTCACTTCTATAGCCTACGTAATCAATTGGATACCCTCTAGTTCTATTGAGTTCCAAACCTTTTTCAAGCTTTTGGTAAAGCAATGAATGCTCCAATGGTCACGAACTTACCACCTCATGTTTTTGGATGTGTCACATTTGTTAACCTCCATAAACATAAACGCAACAAGTTGTCTCCTCGGGCATTGAGATGTGTTTTCATTGGGTATGGTGTTCATCAAAAGGGGGTATCGATGTTACATCCTCCAGCTTAACAAATGTTTGTGACAATGGATGTTGTATTCGATGAAGAATTGATGTATTTTTCTCCTGAGTCTGAACTTTAGGGGGAGTGTTGTCAAGAAGAAATTTAGACTCTTGACTATGCTATTCAAGATGGGGAAGACTAGGAGTCACAAAACTAGGCTTGTTGATCGACAAGAAGATGTAATGATGATGAAAATATGGAGGTAGTTTCAAACTTGTCTGAATAAACTTCATCTTAGTCTGAGCCTCTAATACCTAATATGCCACAACCATCACTTGTTGAAAATGCTCTTGATATTTAGAGTCTGAACCAATTGAGCCTAAACCAATTAGGAAACAATTACCACCACGTAGTACTAGATGGATTCTTGAACCAATATACAAACCTGAACTATCTGGTAAGGTTAAATAACCTAGTCATTATGTGTCTAACCATCGTCTGTTAAATTAAATCTATCATTTGTGAATCAATTATCTACTGTATCTATTCCTAACAATATGTAGGAAGCCTTATCTAATCCAAGATGGTAAGTTGCTATGAATGAAGAGATGGAATCATTACAGAAGAATGAAACCTGGGAACTTGTTGATCGTCCGCCAGGAAAGAAGACCATTGGATGTTGATGGGTTTACAATGTGAAGTATAAAGCTGATGGTACAATTGAAAGATTTAAAGCAAGACTAGTAGCAATACACCCGAACTCATGGGATAGACTATAAAAAGACATTTATAGTCGTAGCTAAAATCAACATGGTTTGTGTTTTGTTATCTTTAGTTGTAAACCTAGGTTGGCCATTACAACAATTTGATGTTAAGAATGCTTTTTTACATGGAGAATTGTCTAAAGAGATCTATATCGATCCTCCACCAATGTGTATTTTACCAGGAAAGCACAACCAAAAGGTATGTAAGTTAAAAAAGTCTCTATATGGTTGAAGCAATCTCCGAGGGCATGGTTTGGGAGGTTCACAAAAGCTATGAAATTTTTTGGCTACCACCAAAGCAATTCAGATCACACACTATTTCTAAAAAAAAGAACAGCAAGGAAAGATCACTGCACTTATTGTATATGTGGAGGATATGATGGTTATAGGAAACGATTAAGAGGAAAGGAAGACTCTACAAAAGTACTTATCAGAAGAATTTGAGATGAAAGACCTAGGTTCTTCGAAATATTTTCTTGGAATCGAATTGTCTTGATCTAACAAAGGTATCTTTTTATATCACAAAAAAAGTGTGCCTTCGATGTGGTACAGGAAACTAGTATGTCAGCATGTCAACCAGTTGATACACCAATAGTAGAAGGTTTGAAATTAGGAGTCAAGACTGATCAATTACCAGTTGACAAAGGGAGATACCAGAGATTTGTGGGTAGATTGATGTACTTATCACACACTAGGCTAGATCTTGCTTTTGCATTGAGTATAGTCAATTAGTTCATGCATAATCATGGAGAAAAACATATGAACATAGTTACTCGCATATTGAGATATTTAAAACATGCTCTTGGAAAGGGAATCCTATTTACTAAAAATAAGAATTATTAAAATACGAATGCATATATTGATGTTGATTGGGTTGGAGCAGTGGATGACAAACGATCTACTTCTGGTTATTTCACTTTTCTAGTTGGCAATCTAGTCACGTGGAGAAGCAAAAAACATAATGTTGTGGCATGCTCAAGCATTGAACATAATTTACGGGAATGATACTTGGGATTTGTGAAGGTTTGTGGCTAAGATTTCTCCTGCAATATTTGGGCTATCAACCTAATCAATGAATCCAATTATATTGTGACAATGAAGTAGCATGTGACATTGCTCACAATCTAATTCAACATGTGCAATGCTTTCTTTCTAGCTAGTATACTCGTAAAATAATTAATAAAACTCATTAACAATATATATAAGAAAATACACATATATACGAGTAACAAAGTATGGGCCCATAGTTAATTTTTCTTTATATACAAATATTTACAAAATATACTCAAAATAGCAACATGACAGTGTAGCCCAACCTGTCCATTGCCCGATGTTCCGTGCGATCGCAACTCACCTATTACCTGCAAAAACATTAAAAACAACGGAGTGAGTACTAATTGCTCAGTAAGTAAACCCACTATGCTACCCTTCTCTCTCCGTTGCTTAAAATTCCGAATTTTCTTTCCTTACATCACATTTCCCGATTATTCTCTATTCTTTCCCTGTTCTTCTCTCTTCTTTCTCTGTTCTTTTTCTATTCTTTCTGTTTCGCTCTCTGTTTTTTTCTCTCTGTTTTCTAAATTTTTCACTACCCATGATAATGAGCATGGTATTATGCATATTCATGATGCAAATGCACAAATGCATAAATTATGCATTTTCTTTTCTATTTTTCTTATTCTGTTTTTCTGTTTCTGTTTCTTTATTTCTTTTCTAGTCTTTCTTTCTATCCTTTCTTTCTTTTCTATTCTTTCTTTCTATTCTTGCTGATCGGACTCGGTTGAGGCATGGATTTGGAGCCTTGGCCGTGTGAGTAAATTCTCTAATTCTGGGTACAGTTCTCATCCACATGCACTTCTAACGGACTATACAATTCTCTTTTTTTCTGAATTCTGAGGCCACTCACTAAACGCGGCGTGCATGTGGGACTATGTCACTCACGAGCTCCCCATCACAACAACCTTCTCTTCTTTTTATCTTTTTACACTTCTTTAAGAAAAATTCAGATTTGAATATCTTTAATATTCTCATTTCTTTCTATTTTCTCTTTAACATATTTTATGGCATTTTCATGCTCTTATGAATATGTATGCATGCAGATGGTTTCATGCTTATAATTCTTTCTAACTTCACATATTTAAATGCAATTATGCATTATGGAATACAAACATATCATTCTCTACCATCTACAAACACATCCCAAGGTAACACATAATCATACTCATACATGCACTTCTCCTTGGCATTTCATCAAACAATTCATGTGCATAAATCAACACTAATTTGGCTACACTTTTATCTCTATTTTAAGCCACTGGAAATTTGGAATAAACTCCTCCATAATTAACACCAAATCTGCCCAAAATACACACTTCAAAATTTTCACTTCAATTCTTCCAAATTTCATCCAAACATTCATCAAATAACAACTACACCAACACAACTTCTCATGGATAGGTTCTAATCATTATTCAACACCAAATCCATCAACAATTCTACATATAACACATATATATGTATAAAGAAAGTTCTCTACACAACATAACTTAAATCATACTTAGGGTAGGATTTACTTACCTTTGATATGAGCAAATTCAACCCTTTAAGAATCTCCTTTAATCAAACTCTCTTCTTCTTAAATCCTATAAGCATAAACCATCAAAATCAACACTTTAAAAACTAAAATTCACTTCTTAGTGCAAGGATCTTACCTATAGAAGCTTAAGATTGAAAATCCACTGAAAAACACCCAAAACCTTTGAATTTCCTTTGAAGAAGAATTGAAGAATTTGAGAGAATATGGAGGTGAAAGTGGCGTGCATATGGGTAAGAGTGGCTAGGGTTTCACTCTTCAATTTGATATAACATAAAAATTATATATTAGTTTCCCATTTTGCCCTTGCACTTTCATTAAAATTCCATCTATGTCCCTTAGTCAATTACCATAATGCCCTCATCTTTATTGCATTTTCCATGAAATTCTATCTCTTCTCACTCCCCACAATTTCAACTAATTTTGAGTGAAAAGACTATTTTACCCTTAATGCAAGTTTAAGGTATTTTCTTCACATTTTCCTTAAAATAACCTTAGTAAAAATCAACTAAAGGCATAAGAACATAAATTAAATTACGTACCTCCATGTGGGCGTTACAACATAATCGTACGAAACATGTTGAAATAGATAACTTTTTTCATAAAAATAAAAAAAAAAAAAAAAACCGGATGAAAAGATTATTAAATTGCCCAAGATTTGATCTGAGGATCAATTGGCCGATATTCTTACAAAGCTTGTCTTTAAACGTATTTTCTGACAAGTTTTAGACAACTTGGACATGTGTGACATCTACGCACTAACTTGAGGGGCAGTGTTGAGATTTCGTGAATATTTCGTAATCTCTTTATTTTGTTAATTTAGGATACTCATAATGTTCTTGATATCTTGTAATCTCCTACTTATGTCAGTATATTATAATTAACATAATTAGGAAATTTTATAGATTATATCCTCTCTAGATAAAGCTTGTAACTCTTAGTAAAAAATCAATGAAATGGAAATACAATTCTTCAAACAAACAGGATGAGCCTGACTTGAACTTGTCCATCATTTCTTGTTTTTGTCCTCCTCCTCTATAGCTCCTCCCAAAATCACTGTCCTTATTTTGAAACACTCGAGTTTCTCCTTCGACTTTTCAGCTGATTTTAATAAATTTACACAAGTTGATAAATAATTAAAAAAAAAAATTCGGTAAACCCGATAATTGAATTGAAAGAATTAAAAAATTACAGCCTAAAGGGGACACCTCTATAGACAAACAACCTTGGGCATTCCCAAGGGACAAGGCTATACAAAAAACAAGCTAAGCCAAGGACACTAAGCTGTCTAGTTAACAAAAGGCGCCTGCAAAAGCCATTCAAAAACAAGGCTCTAGCATCTTGTCCCGCCAAAAGCAACAAACAAAAAGCTGTAATATCTACAAATCTATACCAAAGCAAGCACCTACCATCCTGCACATAACAACTATCCCTTATAGAAGAAAATGCTAATGTAACAGCCCTAAAGAACTAGCCTTTCAACCTCCTATACCATTTATAAGACTCTTCCAATCTACCCACAAAGCTTCTTCCAATGTCTTGCTCCAAAGTTTTCTTCAGCAGCTTCAAGGAGGATCTGTAAACCCACAAAAACCAGTAAAGAGAACACATCGACCTCGGATAAACTCACCCAAGACCAGTAAACTACACTACAAATCACCCACACATCCCAAACCCCAACAACATCACAAATTTCATAGCCACCACAACCAGCCTCAGTCACAACATTTATCAACGTAGCCATAGAACTTCTACGTTGTTGCATATTCATCTGGTACATCTGTAGGACGCTGGTGCAAGACCAAACACAGGTAGCATTAACACACATTTCGCTAAAACAATGGACAGTCTCATTCACACCTGCACACAAGATAAAATCTGCCCAACCAGCACTTATATGAACAAATTTTCCCCAAAAATAATCATAAAAGTTAAAAGCACATAGGAAAGAAAACCAGGGGGCTTCATAATAGCAGCAAGATGCCCGAGAAATTAAAGGTGTCTGATGAAACACATGAGGTGCTGGTCTATAATAAGAAGCGTAAGAAGGGGCAGTAGTGGATTAATTGTGGTAAATGGGCAACCAACGTGTGAGTGTGAGGGAAAGTGGGGTGAACAGGTGGCAATAGGGGTATGGTGGATGGGAAATTCTGTTAGGAGAAAGGAATAGAATAAAAAGGGCAGAAGAAGAATGAGAAGGCATCTAAGAAGAGAATATAGCAAAGGGCAGGTCGCTGGCCCTCGAATTCTAGCAAGCTCGTATTCAATTGTTAGCTTGTTTGATTAATTCCTTGTTTGTTCTTATTGTTGGGATTGAATTATCTTGAATGAGTGTAATGTTCTTCATCTCAATACATATATATAAATACTGATATTTCCTTGAGTTGTTGTGAGTTTATTCCTTGTGATTACCATATTGGGGTGTGATTGAGTGGATGAATCTGGGTAGTTTGCATCAGTGTCATAATTTGTTCCTTTGAACTAGTAATCCACTGAGAGATGGTAATTACCACCAAGGAGAAAGAATTCTCACAATTTCTAACGATGGGCTCATTCAAATCTTTCCAATTTATAGATAACATTTTAGGGACAGTAATGGTTAGTCACTTCATTACGAATACACTCCATAGGGAGGTGCCACTCTTCAATCACTTTGCGGGATTTGACAGAATTCTTAAACTTAAGGCTACTTAGCCTAATTCTAACCACATCAATAATTTGCCGTTTAACAAACTCAAGATTTCTGCTAGTACCTTTAAAAAGACGCAAGTTTCTCTCCTCCCACAGAATATACACAGTAGCGCCAAATAATAGGCGGCCTATCACAGCCCTTATAGCTTTACCTTTAAAAGCGCTCACACATCAGCTTATTATATTATCCCAACCTGCCACATTTGTGAAGAATTTACCATTGGTGCAACAGGCCGTCTCAAGAACATTTGTGATCCTATAAAAAAATTATTTTAGGGACATTCTAATAATATAATTATATATTAAAAAATTATTTTAAATTTATTTTTCTTGCCTTTTGAGATGCAAAATTATTAATTAATTTTTTATATTCAAATTTAGAAACTAAATTTTTTTCAATTGATAATATAGCCAAATTACCTAATCTTTCTTGTGACATAGTTGAACACAAATAAGATTTTATTAACTTTAATTTTAAAAAACTTCTTTCTGCTGAAGCTACAGGAACATAAATAGTTAACAGTATTTTATAAGCTATCCATACATTTGGAAAAGAATTCACCTTTTTTATAAAATCTAGTATCTCAAGTGGTCTTTTAATTTCCACGTTTATAATTTCTTTTAAAACTTTTAATTCTGAATATAAATCTAAACCATCAATATCAAAGAGCATGTCATGTTTTAAAAAGTTTTCAAGATTTAAACAATGTTTCTGCAAACTATCATCATTAAGCAATTTTAACTTTTCTATATTATAAATGAAACCAAAATTATTACTATATATTTCAAATTGTTCAAACCTACTTTGAAGTGAGGAAATGGCATGATCAACTAAATATGTGAAATAATTTATTCTAAAAGATTCTTCAGCAGACAATTTCATCTCTTCGTTTTCATTCTCATCAAATTGTTTTTTTCTCTTTATTATACGTTTTTCATGAAATTTGGTTCTATATTCATTTGCTCTGCAATCTCTTTAGTAGAAATCATAGAAGATGTAAACCTATTTTCTCTATATTTTTCAAAAAATGAAACAAGACATTTCAACTATCTGTTGCAACAACAATATCCATATTTTTATATTGTAAATATTTACTAACCGTATTAACAGCAAATAACATTTCATATCAAATATTCATGCCTAATAGAAATTCAAAATTTTCAATCTCATATGTTACTAAAGAAATAGCTTCACTTTTTGTTTTAGGATTTTCACTAGTTTCTGTTAATTGATATAAATCATCTCTTATTTTTGGAGCTTGAAATTTTATTGCTTTAACACTTTCAACACAACTTTCCCAATGTGTTTGTGATAATGGTTTAAGTGTCAAATTAGAAACATGATCTTGCAAAATTTTCCGTCGTTTTGTAGAAGAAGAAAATAATGAGTATATACGTTGTGTCACTCCAAAAAATATAATAGCATTAGTACATGAATTAGCCATATCACAAAAAACTAAATTAAGACTGTGACAACCATATGGTGTATAAAATGCTCTAGAATTTATATCTAATAATCTTTTTTGCACACCTTGATGTTTACCTTTCATATTAGACCCATTATCATATCCTTGTCCTCTCACATTATTTGCATCAAGTTCAAGATTTTTTAATATACTTGTGAGAACATTAAAAAGGCCTTGACTAGAAATATCATCCACTTTTATAAAACCTATAAAAAACTCTTCTATTTTTATTGGACTTATTGAAATATCTATACATCTTAATATAAGTGACATTTGTTCATGATGACTTGTATCTGGGGTACAATCAAGTATAACTGAAAAATATTTTGATTCTTTGATTTTTTTTAATAATGGTATTTCTTATTTCTAATGCTAAAATATTTATCAACTCATTTTGTAAATTATGACCAAGAAAATGAGTATGAATTTCTCCATTTTGAATACGTCTAAGGTGTTCTTGCATTATTGGATCAAACTCAGTAATCATTTCAATTAAACTCAAAAAATTTCCATTATTTTCTTGATAAATCTTCTCATTTGTACCACGAAATGCCAAATTATTTTTTGAATGATTTTTTACAACCGCTATAATTCTTAATAGTACATTCTTCCAATGCTCTTTCTCTTTATTTATTTTCTCTTGTAAATATTTATCAATTGTTTTGTTTTTAAGCAATCTCATCTCAACATCAACCCAAATGTTCATATTTATAGCATGTTCATTGCTTCTTTTGTGACTTTTAAGCTTGGCACTAAGATTTTTCCAATCTGCACACCCTTCATTTGCTAATTGAATTGTATTTGCTTTTAAACTAAATAATTTACATCAAAAACAAAATACTTTATTTAATTCTTTTGAATATATTAGCCATTTTCTATCATGTTTTTCTCCATTTGGTAATTTTCAAATGTAATGAATTGTAGAAAAGCGTCTAGAGTTTTCATCTCTTGGAAAATCTAAAACTTGTCTAATTGGACCTTTCTCAACTAATAAATCACATAAGTTTGTGTCTAAATTATTCCTAGTGTACCGGGTCACAAATATTTTTAATAGTTGTTTCATCTTTATCATTAATATTTTCATTTTTGTTGAATGGAATTTATTCTTCTAAATTTTCATGAGACTCTTCACTAGTATTTGATGAATTTGAATTGTCATCGTTAAAAATTTCTTCACAATTTTCAATTGATTTTTCACTTAAATCTTCATTTGGTTTTTCTAGCATTTGGTGTTTTGTATTAATAACAAATTTATCAAGTGCACCTTTTTGGGGATTGAATTAGTTCTTCTATTCTTTTTTTTTTCTTACATTTTTCAAATCCAGATTCACACTTCCTAGTAGACATCTATATTCAAAGAATAAATAATTTAGAGCTCTTAATATTATTTTGTTAAAATAAAAATAATTATAAAAATTAAGAAGGAACTTTTGCACCTGATTTATGCTCCTGATTTTACTTTTTGCTGTGCTGATACTCAAATATCTTATATTATTACCCTGCATAAAAATAATAATGTAAATCAGTTATTCACTTGATCAAATATAAAGTAAAATCAGTTGAGAATAGTAAGAGTAAAATGATTTAAAGTTCTTAATATTACCTTGCATAAAAATAATAATAATGTAAATCACATTCACTTGATAAATTTACGTAATAAAGATGAGAAATGAGAAATGAGAGACAAGAGACGAGAAAGGAGAGACAAGAGAATAAACGGAGTTGACAATAATAAGAGTAAAAGATGAGAAAACTTTAAGTGAAATGAGGTTTATATAAGAGATTTGGGGGAGAGAGGAGATGTGATTTGACATTTGAGAGTTGGAGAATTGCGTGAAGGTGTTTCAATTTTCAACGGAAAAATGAGCCGCCAATTGTGTTTTAAGTTTAGAGATAGGCATGGCTGATTGGACATATGGTAGGATTGATGGGAATTGAGAAATTATAAATATATTAAAAAACTCTTAGAAAAATAATTTTGGGTAGAGATAGGCATAGGCAAGTACATGATGGGATTGATGAGAATTAAAAAATTATAAATATATTAAAAAAAACTTTAAAAAATAATTTTAGGCCCTCTTTTTTACCCCCTTTTTTGGGGGCCCTAGGCCCTCACCTGCCTAGGGGTTAAGCCGGGCTTGGGTCTGAGTAGTCCTCTAGATGATACGGGAAAAAAGGCAGTCGAAGAAAAGATGATCATGGGAGTCTATTACATTACCACATAAAACACGACATAAGTTTTCGTGTCTCCTCCAAGTTTGCATTCTATCTTGTGTCAATAATTTCCTTTTGATAGCGAGCCAAAAGATGAAAGAGTGCCTTGGAATGCAAGTACTATTCCAAGCAAGAGACCACCAATTCACCGTGCTATTCTTGAGCGACAAATCCCGCCAAGTCTGACATGAAGAGTAATTGACCATACGACCTTCCATTGTTCTCCAGTATGTGAAGTCCATCATAGAATCCCTTGAAATTGAAGGGAGTTGGTAAGTAATATGGAGGAACCTTTCCTTAATCAAATCAGGCCATCTCCACCGCCCATTATTCAAAACATCATAAACTTAGGCTCGATCTCCTTTACCTGAATCATAGAAAATTCTTGGAGGCACAAGAAGCAAGGTTGGACCTAGGCCCATTGAGGGTTGGCCCAAGCCTACCTTAAAAAAAAAAAAAAATTGCTATAATTTAGGGGTGAGCACGGGTAGCGGGTAGAACAGCAGGGGAGGGGGTAGAACCGGAACCGATACTATGCGGGTAAGTTCCAGTTCCAATTTTTTGGAATCGATTCTGTGCGGTTCCGGTTCCGGTTCTTGTGTGTGGAGGAACCGGAACCGGAACCTGTAAAAAGGGTACCCTATTTGGAACTTGTAAGGGGTACCCGGTTTGAAACCGATTTTTGGAACCTGTTTGGAACCTGTTTTGGAACCTGTTTGAAACCTGTTTTGGAACTTGTTTTGGAACATGTTTTGGAACTTGGATTATAATGAAATATTTGTGAAATGTGAATAATGGAGGGTTTCTATTATTTTACATATAAAAAAATTTAAAATTGAAAAAGTTAAATTTTTAGAATAACCTAATTAAATAAATATACGAATACAATTATACTTATTACATATAAATTACACCATATTAAAAGCTTTAATATATTATAATACATTAATATTAAAGTTTTGATTAATTAAGTGAATAATTGGAATTATGATCCAATTAAAAGTATTTTACAGTTTTAATGTTATTAAAAGAATTATTTTTTAATAAAATAGTATATTTGATTGAGTAATAATATATTTAGTTATTTACTTCAATTATCAAGTTCTAAGTATATCTATAATAAATTAGTAATTAATTAATTATATATGATAAATTGATAAACATTAATAAATTTAATTACTAGTTAAATATCATACTTAATCAATTATAACATTACATTATAGTTAAATGATTACTTAATTAATTATAATTTTATAACATTACTTAATTGATTTATAGGATAATTAATTATAGCATTACATTAATTGATTACTACTTAATTAATTGACTTATAAGTTATAACATTTAGTATATTACTTAATTAAATAATTAGAAATTTAATTAATTATAGCATTACATTATAGATTTATAGTATAATTACTTAGTCAATTATAACATTTTATTATAAACATTAATACAAACTTAATTAAATGATTAAAAATTTAATTAATTATAATATTACATTAAAAATTTATAGTATGATTACTTAATAGTTAATTCACTATAACATTACATTATAGTATGATTATATAATTAATTATAATATTACATAATTAAATGATTATTTAATTAGTTATAAATTTATAACATCACATTATAAACATTAGTAATTTACTACATTATTATTTATTACATTACTTAATTAAATGATTAAAATTTTAATTAATTATGATACAACATTAAAGATCTATAATCTGATTACTTAATTCACTATAACATTACATTATAGTATGGTCACATAATTAATTATAACATTATATAATTAAATGATTACTTAATTGATTATGAGTTATGATATTATATTTTAAACATTAGTAATTACTAATTTACTACATAAACATTAGCACAATACTTAATTAAATGATTATAAATTTAATTAATTATAATATTACCTTATAAACATTTCATTATAAACATTAATTAAGCATTACATTATAGTTAAATAATTACTCAATTAAATTATAACATTATTATATTACATTATATTATGATCACTTACTTAATTATAGGATTACATAGTTAAATGATTACACAATTAGTTATGAATTTATAATATTACATTATAAGCATTAGTAATTTACTATATTATTACATTATTTAATTAAACGATGAAAAATTTAATTAATTATAACATTACCTTATATATTTATAATATGATTACTTAATCAATTATAACATTCCATTATAAACATTAGTATATTAATTAAATGATTTAAAATTTAATTAATTATAATATTAAATTATAGATTTATAGTATGATTACTTAATTCATTATAACATTACATTATACTATTATAGTATGATCATATAATTAATATAACATTACATAATTAAATGATTACTTAATTGATTATGACATTATATTATAAACATTAGTAATTAATTTACTAATTTACACAATACTTAATTAAATGATTAGAATTTTATTAATTATAACATTACATTATAAATTTATGGTATGATTACTTAATTAATTATAACATTCTATTATAAACAATATTACAATACTTAATTAAATGATTAACAATTTAATTAATTATAATATTACATTATAATTAAACCCTAAGCCCAAATAGTATATTTGTTAGGGGTGTATTTGTAAACTTTTAAGGTATTTTTGTCATTTTTTAAATTAATAGGGGGGTAATTGATTTTTTATAGGGTACCCCGAAAAAGAACCGGAACTTGCATTTTAGGTTCCGGTTCTTTGAATTAAAGAACCTGCACTGTGCGGTTCCAGTTCCGGTTCCTTTTTTTGGGAACCTGTACTATGCGGTTCCTGCCTTCGGGCTTTTTTTGGGAACTCGCACCGTGCGGCCCTTTAGCCTTCAGCCTTCCCCTCCCCAAAATGAGAGGGTACCCGGAACCGCTCACCCCTAACTATATATATGCCACATGCCCACATCAGATTAAAACCCTCTCCAATCTTCTCCACTGCTTTTTATCCCCAAATTACTTTACTCTCTTAACCTGTTTCTCTTTCTCTTCTAGTTTGCTCTTACAACTTCTAAAATTGTTCAAGCTCTCACTACTCAAGGTGCCTCGAAAAGCTTCGTTTTCTATTTTATTAGTTTTAGGTACGTGTGTTGCTTATTTCAATTTAGTTTATTTTAGGGTTGAACTATGCTTTTTTTTTTTTTTTTTTTTTTGAAGGTTTTTTATTCTAATTTGATGGACTAAGGCATAGATTTTGTGAGTTTGTTTGATTTTTTAATTGGTTGAAAACATTATTATCAATTTTTGACTACCTAAAATATAATAATTATGGTAGAGATGATACAGTGGTCCTTAAATCTTATAGATTCATTCTAAATTCTGGTTAAATATGATTAAACCCTTTATTAATCTTGATCTTGACGAACTAATCTTTATTAAATAAAATTAAACTAATAGTCGTTCCACATCTCACCAGTCAGCTATGACTTGAACTCATCTTGAATAATTTTTTACTTTAACATATAGATTCCAAATTGTATATATTGACTTTAGATATTGCAAATACATTTTTAAAACTAGTTTCTTATATAATTAATGAACAACTTGATTTGTACTAACCATTAATATATTAATAATGGTATTTTTATTAATTTATAATTAGTTGGCTAAGTATGTTTTAATAGTAATTAAATTAAATCTAGCTTGATTTACACCAATAATTTAAATAAGTCGGGAAATTGATTAGCTAATTATATAAGTTTTTAACTTTTACTAAAATGATTTTTAAATATATTTAAGAAGAAAATTAACACAACAAAATAATTAATTAATTACTGAAATGATCTTTCAGTTAGATCTAATTGTTACATTTAAAAACGTGATAAGTCAATCTTTGTAATTTTTAAAGTTTCATTGGTGTTTCTTTGCTAAGTCAACCTGCTTCATTATTATATTTTAATAGAAACCATAGTTGCCACAATTAAATACATTTATAATATAATTGCCTGTTTAATTTAGATCAATTTGATCTCCAACTTACTATTAATATAATTATTTATGCCGAGTTAGTACTCTTTATTTTTGAGAGACTAAACCTTTTCTGAGGCCAATAACCTCTGTATGCTCACTCCATCTTGCTGCCCAATTTGAAAACTCATACCATTCATTATCAATCAGCATATCATTTGGACCCATTACATTAATTAATGGCTGGGTTTGTAACACAATTTTTATATCGGAATATAGCAAATTGTTTATAGTGGTACTAACTTCTTCCAGAATTCAAGTTACAAAAATTACAAAATATTAAATGTATCATATTATCTTTTTTTTATTTGACAACTATTATATCCAATTATTTCAAGAGATTAAAGAAAAGTCCAATGGAAATTGTTGATAGAGACTCTACTGATATTAAGGTTTACACAACATTGACAACAACACCAAGTAAAACAAGCTCAACCATTGATCAAGGTGTTCACTTTAGATGAGCTTGAAACTAATCCAAGATTGAGGATACCAATTAAGAAGATTTGTTGTCCTGACAAGCAAAAGGAGGAAGTTTTAAGAGCATACTTGCTGAACAATCCTTGCCATTATGATGATTATAACTTTCCTTTCACTCTTTTTAGGGATAAAAAGCGTAGGTTTACATAAGAGTGGTACAAAGAAGGTCCAAGTTGGATGGAATATAGTATGGCAAAATATGCAATCTTTTGTTTGAATTGTTATCTTTTCAAAACCAATTATGGTGACCAAGCAGGTGTTGAATTTTTTCTGAGTAAGGGATTTAATAGTTGGAAAAGATAAAGCAAAAGTGAACAAACATGTTGGAGATCATTCTAGTACTCATAACTAATGTCATGCCAAGTGTGTTGATTTTATGAACCAAAGGCAACACATCGATGTAAATCTTGCTTGCATGTCGAAAAAGGCCAATTGGACTATCCCATTCACTTAAATTCATCACTTTATATCTATCACAATCCTTGAATTCATTAAGGATTGTGATAGATACAAAGTTTAATCCTTCGCAAGTGCACGAGTCGCAATCGCAGCATAGTGCACGAGTAAGGGTCGATCCCATAGAGACTAGAGATGCTCTTGCGATCCTAGTAACTATGCCTTGATGAATCAAAATGAGAATGAAATAAAGAAAAACACATAAACAACATTAAAGTAAGCCTAAATCTAACTATCTGCAAAGAATCATAGGGTTCTAACTCCATCATAAGAGCATCTCCAAAGGATTCTTTATATGACATAAACTCTTTATTATAAAGAGTTTATCCATAAAAAAAGAGTCCAACAGACTCTTTATTCTTTAAATATAAATTAAAGAGTGAGTTTGACTCTTCACATCTAGAGAGTTTAATTTCACTCTCTATCCTAATTTTAATTAATAATTACAAATTTCTATGTGTTTTATTTATTAATTCTCTCTCCTATTAAGTCTCTTTTTTGAAAAAAAAATATTCTCTCTCCTAAAATTTAAAAAGTTTATCAGATTGGAATAAAAATTTTGTTCTTTATATTTAGAAATTAATAAAGTTGCTCTTTATTTATATGAAAGATGCTCTTTAAAATAAAGAGACCATTGGAGATGCTCTAATTACTAGGTGATGTGTTCACCATCAAACTATAGTTCTGTCCACTCCATTCTAGGGTTCGTACTTCATCGGGTTCAACCTAGTACTTTCATCATCTAAATTAGCTAGTGGCATATAGCCTAGTCTAAATAACAAATGAACCAATTCGCATAGACACAAATCATCCATTCACAGAGCTAATCAAGATAGGCATGACGTCTCTTGCTTTCAAGGTATTACCACGACCATTCAGAATAACCTAGTGTTTCCATCAACTAAACTAGCTAGTGGCGTATAGCCTAGTCTAGTAATGAAAAATCATTAAGCACAAGACGATCTTAAAGACAATTACCAACCTATACTTGGGCAGGGCTACAAATTAGTCATTCCATACACAATCTTGTCTCATATAATCAATTAACTAACATCAAGGTTGATTAGGCTCTAATATCAACTAAAGATTGAATTAAAAACAATGAATGAATCAAGAACATAATAGAATGGATGAAATAATAATAATAAAACACAAGCCTTCAATTAGATTACATCAAATCCCTAGAAAACAAACTACAACATAAAGGAAAAGAAACAACAACACTTGAAACCATAATCTGAAGAACAAAGGAGGAGGAGAGGAGGAGAATCTCTTCTCCTCTCCAAGCTCCTTCTTTCCAAGAGCCGCAAATGTATTCCAATCCAAAATGTGTTTGTAAAACCTAAAACTTCCTAAAAATAGACTAAAGTTGCATTTATATAGTTTTTAGACAAAATGGCAAACTTGTAAAAACTGGTCGTCGAAATTAGGGTGGGAAATGCTACATTATGCGTCGCGATGTGGTTTAATTGTGCCCCGACATGTTTCCAGGTGATTTCTTCTTTGACAAAAACCATATCATGCAGTAGCATAGTTTAATTACGTTGCGGCGTTATTTAGATTTTGCTAACATTGTGCTACGGTGCCATATTTCTTTGTTGGGGCGCAATTTGGATTACGCTGATTTGTGCTCCAGCGCAAGAAATCGTGTTGCGGCGCGATTTGAAATTTACCCTTTTTCTTCATGCCTTAATTTATCTGCACTCGAACGGGTCCAGGATGTCTGAACACCAACACAACACGAATAATCCATCTTTTTGCAGTTGAACACCTGAAAACACACACACCACCTGTGATTCTGGAAGATAACAAAACATGCAAGAAATCACATCATAAATCATGCATCAAACCTTAAATTCCTTATAGTTTCACCACCAAATCACTAAATAAATCTGCATTTCCAACGCTCAACCGATTGGCATTTTGTGGTCACGACTAGTCGGTTGAATCTGAAAATCAAGGTAACTTTATGGAACTATTTAAGTTTCTATTCAATCACAATGACGACATAAAGAAAGTTTTACTGGAAAATGCTTCGAAAACTCATCAAATGATGACCGCCAAAATCTAGAGGGAACTAACTAGTGTTTGTGCTCATTTGATGACCAAGAAAACTATTGCAGAAAATGTGAGAGATAAACAACTGTTCTCTTTACTAGTTGTGAATCTAGTCATGTTGGTATTAAAAGAACAAATGGCTATTGTTTTTAGCTATGTGGACAAATTAGGTTGTGTTATTGAACGTTTTATTGGAGTTGTGCATGTTAAGAATACTTCTGCAAAGTTTTTGAAAATTGCAATAGATGCCTTTTTTGTGAAGTATGGATTGAGTTTGACAAGTTTACAGGGGCAAGGTTACGATGAAGCAAGCAATATGAGGGGTGAGTTTTGTGGTTTGAAGACTTCGATATTGAGAGAAAATAAATCATCTTTCTCCATTGATTATTTTTCTCATCAACTCCAAGTCTAACTAGCTCTAGTCAAAGTTGTAAGTAACCATTCGGCATTGGGTGAATTTTTTTAATCTCTTTCTATGTTATCAAACATAGTAACGACATCTTGCAAGTGCATAGATCTTTTGTTAGAATAGGTGCCTTAGAGCCAATTAATTATTGTAGGATTGACTTTTTATAATAATGTTCATTGATCAATAAAAGGCATTTTAATCTATATCGCGTAAATCATCATTGTATGTATTGATATATGTCCTTAGAATGGTAGAACCGTGACGAGGGTGTTAGAGTAAATGCCCTAGAGCCAATCAATTATTGTAGAATTGACTCTTTGTAATAATGTTCATTGATCAATAAAAGGCATTTTATTCTGTATCGCGTAAATCATCATTGTATGTATTGATATATGTCCTTAGAATGGTAGAACCGTGATGAGGGTATTAAGTGTTTCAAATCTTGATAGTGAGAACCCTATGCACACATATGATGACCATTCTAGAAGCGTCTGTAGCCCTAGTATTATTCTAAAGCAAAGGCACAAATAATACGGTAAGGCTATTATAGTGTTGAACGACCATGTCAAAAGGCAGTGAGTGATCTCACTTGTCAAGGTTGTTTGGTGACAACCCGGTGCAACACATGGGTTGCTTGCTATAGGCAAGTTCACTAGACTGACCCACCAGGGATTCCATATGGATGGCAACTCTAGTGTCTATGGAATAAATCCTCTAACGAATGGTAGTGAATGTGATCCTTAGACTTGAGATCACCAGAGCGCCTTGTGCACCGATTGGTGTAGTTTGACACGAGCCTAATACAGCTCTATTCAGAGCTGTCAATACGGTAGTGATTGGCTGTATCAAGGAGTGTATCAAGACTATGGTGGATAGACAGAGGATTCATCACTCCCGGGTATGGGGGGAGTTATCTCATGGCGCAATTCAATAAATGGCAATGACACTAAAACTGTGGCCACAATGGGATTGAGTTGTTGCTCTATCCAGTTTATAATTCAGGTCATTGGTCTAGTAACTAAATACATAATATCGAGAGTAACTGAGGTTGACACTATTTCTATGTCTTGGTCTCGTCGAGATAACAAATGATGAAAGGATTAGATTGTACAGTAATCATATCATTGACAGGTAGCTGCTTCGCTGAATCCGAATCTATCGGGTGCCTATGATGACTTGCTAGGGGCCAATCTTGGTCTGTGTGTAGTGAGACGATTAATTGGTGTTAATTGCGATACTACACGCTGCTGATATGATGAGGAGCCTACGAGTCACACACATAGAAGATAATTTAAGAACCTGTTTATAAGAAGGGCGTTTTCGTCATTTTAGGTGAAAGGGTATTTTAGTAATTTCACAGTGCAATTAAATTTGTTGAGGTCGTAGCCTTTATTCAATTTGTTAATATAAAATTAAACATGTGAAATTATATTTAAATATGTGTTCGCATATATTTAAATGAATTATTCTTATTGTTAAATGTTAATATATGAAATATATATTAATTGAATTTAATTGAAATAATAATAATAAAGATATCTAAATGGGGCTGTTTGGACATAGGGGTTTTTTGGGGTTTGTGTCCAAGCTTATTCCATGATGGAATATGGTAAAGTGTGCACTATATAAGTGCAACACTTTGTGAAATTAAAGAAGAATTTCATTTCAATCATTTTTGAGAAAAACCCCAGGCCTTTTCCTCTCTTCCACGCCAGATTGCTTTGGTTGTTGAATCAAAATACTTTTGATTTTGTTTTTGGTTCTTAAGGCTAAAGAGGATCTAGCAAATCCCTCTTTAGTTCCTTGGGGTTATCTTCGTGTGGACTAACGGTGGTGTGATCCTACCTTTGGATCGGTAGCGAAACCCATTCGGTGTTAAGTTGGAGGAGCCTCCAAACGTGGGTATGGTTTCTTAACTTTAAATTGATTTTCTGCCGAGTCTAATATATGTTGTCTAAACTGTAAATTTGTGCCCTGATCTTGGTTCTAAGGAACGATCCATGTTGTTTATGTTTTTGTTTCCGCTGCCATAACTTGATTGTTTCCTAACAGTGGTATCACAGCCATGGGTACCAAATTTTACAGTTTATTGTCTAATTTAACAAGTATTTGATTGATAACATGTTATTTTGTAAAATCTGCAAAATTTGCTTTTGAATGAGTGATTCAATTGATCAATTGGTTTAATAATGTGTTGATGGATGTTATATTGGTTGGTTGGTATCCTGGTCGAATGCTTGTGCATTTGATTTGATTTGGATACGTGTTATTGTTAGTAAATGGTCCCGTATACGCAGCGAAAACAAAAATTAATATAACAGGATCGTTTACATGAGCCAAGATCAAGGGTATAATTTTACAATTCGTATTAAAGCAAGAATCTGCAGAAATTAATAATCTGTGTTTAGAAACCATACGCACGTTTGGAGGCTCCACCACGATTGTCTTTGAACGTTTTGCTACTGATCCAAGTGTAGGATCGAACCCACGTAGTCCACACGAAGACAATCTCAAAAGAACCAAAAAGGGATTTGCTAGATCCTCTTTGGCTTCAAGATTAAGAAGAAAAACAAATCAATTGAAATTGATTTTTGGGCTAAGAGTGTTTCTGGCGTGGGAGAGAAAAAGAAGGCTGCTATTTGTTTTATTTTTCAAGGAAAAATCAATTCTACTTATTAATTAACACACACTTTTCTTTTTATAGTAAAATAATCAAGTTGCCCTAATCCCATACGGAATAGGCTTGGGCTCCAACCCAAACGCCCCATGTTGCCAAACACTCCCAATTTGATTTATTTTATTTTCCATCATTATCTCAATTAAAATCAATTAATATATATTTAAATATATATTAACATTTAACAATAATGATAATATATTTAAATATGTGCGAACACACATTTAAACATAATTTCACTTATTTAATTTTTCTAACAAATTAAATAAAGGCTACGACCTCAGCAAATTTAATTGCACTGTGAAATTACCAAAATACCCTTTCGCCTTAAAAGACGAAAACGCCCTTCTTTCTTCTTGGATCTTAAATTATCTTCTATGTGTGTGACACATAGGCTCCTCATCATATCGGCAGTGTATAGTATCGCTATTAACACCAATTAATCGTCTCACTAATACACAGACCAAGATTGGCCCCTAGCAAGGCATCATGGCCACACGATAGATTCGGATTCAGCAAAGTAGCTACCTGTCAACAATATGGTTACCGTGCAATTCGATCATTTCATCATACGTTATCTCGACGAGACGAAGGCACAGAAATAGTGTCAACCTTCGTTACTCTCAATATTATGTATTCAGTTTCCGGACCAATGACTCGTATTATAAACTGGATAGAGCAACAACTCAATCCCACTGTGGCCACAGTTTTAGTGTCTTTGCCATATACTAAATTGCGCCATGAGATAACTTTCTTCCATACCCGGGAGTGATGAATCCTCTGTCAATCCACCATAGTCTTGATACACTCCTTGATGCAGCCAATCACCACTGTATTGACAACTTTGAAAAGAATTGCGTTAGGCTAGTGTCAAACTACACCAATCGGTGCACAAGGCGCTCCGGTGATCTCAAGTCTAAGGATCACATGCACCACCATTCGTTAGAGGATTTGTTCCATAGACACCGGGGTTACCATCCATATGGAATCCTCTGGTGGGTCAGTCCAGTGAACTTGTTGCGGTGTAATCGCCTGTAGCAAGCACCCATGTGTTGCACCAGGTTATCACCAAACAATCCTTGACAAGTGAGATCGATCCAGCCTTTCGGACAGGTCGTTCAACACTATGATAGCCTTACTATATTATCTGTGCCCTTACTTCAGAATAATACTGGGGCTACGAACGTTTCTAGAATGGCCACCATATGTGCTCATAGGGTTCTCACTATCAAGATTTGAAACACTTGATACCCTCGTCACAATTCTACCGTTCTAAGGACATATATCAATACATATTGCAATAATAATGATTTACGCGATATAGATTAAAATGCCTTTTATTGATTAATGAACATTATTACAAAGAGTCAATTCTACAATAATTGATTGGCTCTAGGGCATCTACTCTAACAGTTATTACATGAAAAACTACAAAAATGCGAACTGTATTTTTTTGGGATTTCTAGACTTCACTGTGGCAACGTTTTTACTAGAATTTTCAGGGTTGCCTGTTTTGCCGCGGCGACAAAGTTGCTGTGCCAGTTCTGTATTTTTCATGAAGGTACCAAACTGTAGTTCTTAATAACCTATTAAGCCAATAATTATTCTGCACATATAAGAAGGTAATTAATAATAAACCCACCCAATTCAAAAATTGATTGTTTTTAAAATGTATGCCATGTTAGAGTAGCTGCCCTAGAGCCAATCAATTATTGTAGAATTGACTCTTTGTAATAATGTTCATTAATCAATAAAAGGAAATTTTATTCTATATCGCGTAAATCATTATTATTGCAATATGTATTGATATATGTCCTTAGAATGGTAGAACCATGACGAGGGTATCAAGTGTTCAAATCTTGATAGTGAGAACCCTATGAGCACATATGGTGGCCAATCTAGAAACATCCGTAGCCCCAGTATTATTCTCAAGTAAGGGCACAGATAATACGGTAAGGCTATCATAGTGTTGAACGACCCTATCGAAAGACAATAATTGATCTCACTTGTCAAGGCTGTTTGGTGACAACCTGGTGTAACACATGGGTGCATGCTGTAGGCGATTACACCATAGCAAGTTCACTGGACTGACCCACCAGAGGATTCCATATGGATGGTAACCCCAATGTCTATGGAATAAATCCTCTAATGAATGGTGGTACATGTGATCCGTAGACTTGAGATCACCGGAGCGCCTTATGCACTGATTGGTGCAGTTTGACACTAGCCTAACGTAATTCTATTCGGAGCTGTCAATACGGTGGTGATTGGCTACATCAATGAGTGTATCAAGACTATGGTGGATTGATAGAGGATTCATCACTCCCAGGTACGGGAGAAGTTATCTCACGGCGTAATTCAGTATATGGCAATGACACTAAAATTGTGGCCGCAGTGGGATTGAGTTGTTGCTCTATCCAGTTTATAATACGGGTCATTGGTCTAGAAATTGAATACATAATATCAAGAGTAACCGGAGGTTGACACTATTTATATGCCTTCGTCTCGTCGAGATAACATATGATGAAAGGATCGAACTGTACGGTAACCATATCGTTGACAAGTAGCTACTTTGCTGAATCCGAATCTACCGGGTGGCCATGATGCCTTGCTAGGGGCCAATCTTGGTCTATGTATTAGTGAGACGATTAATTGGTGTTAATCACGATACTATACACTGCCGGTATGATGAGGAGCTTATGGGTCACACACATAGAAGATAATTTAAGACTCAAGAAGAAAGAATGGCGTTTTCGTCTTTTTAAGGCAAAAGGGTATTTTGGTAATTTCACAGTGCAATTAAATTTGCTGAAGGTCGTGGCCTTTATTTAATTAGAAAAATTAAATAAGTGAAATTACGTTTAAATATGTGTTTGCATATATTTAATTAAATCATCATTATTGTTAAATGTTAATATATATTAATTGAGTTTAATTGAGATAATGATGAAATAAATAAAATATCTAATTAGGGAGTGTTTGGTAACATGGGGTGCTTGGGTTGGAGTCCAAGCCTATTCCATATGGGAATAGGGCATTAAAGTTTTACTATAAAAGAAAATTGTTAATTGTAAAACTTGAGTGATTTCATTTTGTCATTTGATTGAAAAGAAAGAAAGCCTCCAACCACAAAAACACTCCCACGATAGTATTACATTTATGCCCAAAATCAATTCATTTGGTTTTCTTCTTTAATCTTAAAGCTAAGGAGGATCTAGCAAATCCCTCCTTAGTTCTTTGTGATTGTCTTCGTGTGGACTTCATAAGTTCGATCCTACACAAGGGTCGGTAGCAAAACGTTCATTGACAAATTTGGAGGAGCCTCCAAACGTGCGTATGATTCTCATAACTCAAAATTATTTTTCTGCAGATTCTTGTATTTATATAAACTGTAAAATTTGTACCGTTGATCTTGGCTCAATGGGAACGATCCTAGAAATTGTTTTTTTGTTTTTTTGTTTCCACTGCATTAACGATTTGTTTCCTAACAGTGGTATCAGAGCCTAGGGTACCAAATTTTACAGTTTTTATTCGTATGGTTGATAACATGTATTTGATGATAATATGCTGCCATATTGAATCTGCGTAAAATCTGTCTTAAAAACATGTTTTAAGAAATTGTTAATCGATTGATTTTTAATTTGTGGATGATCTGCATCTTTGGAATAATGGTTGATGGATTTTTGTTGAGATCAATGTGTTTGGTTGATTGCAAAATCCGTTTAGAGTGTTTTTAGTTGCTGTATGAACAGATCCGGAGCTACAGATCTGTGTACGCTCGTCGTTGCGATATAACCCATCGCCGCTGCGAGCGTTATTCACGCTTATGCTGGTGAAGAAACCGGCACTCACCACGGCGATCATCCTCTGGATGAGCGCTGTATGAAAACAGCACTCGCCGCGGCAATCGTCCTTAGGACGAACGCTGTACCAAATCACCGCGGCGAACGTACGTTGAGCGTGAACGTCAAGTAACTAATGCACGCCGCAGCGATCTAACTCATCACCGTAGCGAGCGCACTTTCGAGTGTGTAGGGGCTAAAATGTAAAGTTTCAAAACTTTTGGACCAAATGAAACTGTAAATTGTTAGGGGGTAAATATAATTAACCCACAAATTTCAAAAATTGATTGTTTTTGAAATGTATGCTTTGTACTTGTTTGTATATTGCAAGGTGCCCGGTACATGAGCCTTAGACCTAAGGGTGAATGTTTTAAAATATTTTGGGTATGTATGGTTGTATTATTTATTAAATAGGACCTGCGTGTCCTGCCCTTTCTCCTCTTCTCGATGCACATTCTCTTCTCATCTCATTCCTCTCGAATGTAAATCGAGGTTTCTAAATTTATTGATGTAAAGAATTTGTATAATTATTTATTGTAAATTTAGAACGATATTTTTTTGTAATGTACTTGAAGGAGGAGCAAAGGACGAGGCAACCATACTTGAAGACTTAAGATGTTTATTACAGGACCCCTAGGTGACCCACCGATTCCTCTAGGCTCGAGGAAATTAGTTTTAGTTGGGCCATGTACCGACACGTTTTAATATTTTGTTTAGAATGCATGATAAGGTTGAATGTTCAATAATATGCCAAACAATGTCATTCTAACAAAGATAATAATCTGGTGAGACATTAAATAACAAAACCCTCAATTAAAGTATATTAAGTCAAGTAAGCCTTCCATCACCATGGTTTTAATCAAACCACTGTTCGTCGAAACCTTGTTCGCCAAAGCGAAGGGTAATCTTCTACCAATGGGAGGTTAAAATGCATTGGAGTTTTCCTTAATGGTGATGGGTCGACTTAAAATGACGGTTTTGCTTGTTCGCCAAAGCGAAGGTTGATAAACGCACATCATAGGCATAGTAGAGCAGTACACATATTGTGTGTATGTGGTGACATGTAGTGTCTACTCTATTGATACTGAGAATCATATTTGAGGATGATGGCATGTAGTGTCCATTGGATTGTGTGATTGGCTTATTGGTTTTTTCACATTTGAGGTTGATAGTAGGAGCTATCAACTGGTGTGGATTAAGTTTGTTGGCCTACCTAATCAATTCATTTTGGCTTGTTCGCCAAAGCGAAGGTTTGAAATGGGTAGGATGGGATCTCGATCCAGTAGGAAAGTCAACGGGCATTCCCGAGTTAATGGTGAGGGCTATTGACTTGAGTAAAATAATGGGAGCATCGTTTAATGAAAGACCATATTAAACAATAATAATGAAAATGGTAATAACGGTTACTTTTTCTGCACTTGTAGATTCACTTAAAATTGAGCAAAATGATCCCAACATCACTGCGACAAATCATCGAATTGGGAGATAAATGGAATGGTGAAAATTTCATTGACTAGTATAGAAGTATAAACAATATACTTCAGTCAAGCGATAGATTATACACCATTGAGCAAGCTCTATCACCGAGCTGGCGATAGTTCTATCCCGAGCTGATAGTTCTATCCCGAACTGCGATAGTTTTATCCATGAGACTGGGTATATATATGTGAAGCATACACATGATGCAAAAGCAGAAATGACTAGATACATTGTGCTTGCATCAATGGCACCATTACTGCGACAGCAGTGCCAGAAAATGGATTTAGCTTCTATTCTTCATTTTCTTTGAAGAAATAAGAAGCATATGGTGTCTCGGTCATTATTTAGATGTAGGATGGAAGAGGGTACCAAAATTGGCGATCATATACTCAAGTGGACCGAGTATATGAACAAGCTTGAGATTTTGGGATGTGGACTTAAAGAAGGTTTAGCAATAAACCTAATATTACAGTCATTACCAGATTCTTATTCTCAATTTGTCTATGACTTCATTGAGGAAGATAAGAAAAACATCCTTTCTGAGCTTCTGGATTTGTTGAAGGCTACTGAGTCAGGCATGAAAATGTCAGAAACATTGACGTTGGTTGAAGCCAACTCAAGTGAAAAAGAAAGGGCTCAGAAGTCATTGGAAAAAACTGTTGCAGAAAGGAAAGGCGTTTGTCCTCACCGTGGGAATCCCAGCCATTGGAGGAAACATTGCAAGGCCTTCCTAGCAAAAGGGAAGGAGAATGTTACTTTTTCGTCAGGTACATTCTTGAGATTAACTTCTCCCGTAAACATCTAGTTGACACAAGATGTGGTTCTCACATTTGATTGATGTGCAGGAACTACGGTAGAGTAGATTGCTCACCGAGGGAGAGCTGGACCTACCAGTTGGAAATAAAGCATGTGTTGCTGCATTTGCTGTAGAATCTTATCGTCTGATTTAACCAATAGACTTGTTTCTTGGAACTTGTGGATTATTATGGTTTTTCTTCGGTTTCTAGAAATTATATTTCTGTGTCCCACATAGGACAAATGAGAATATTAGTTTACTAATGGATTATTGTCCTTGAGTATAAATAATATTCTTTATGGAACTGTTTTATAATAATATGTTCTTAAAAATGACAACAAGGGATAATCTCAAAATGACAACTATGCCAACTTTGGCAAGTTGAGCTAAACATACCTGAAGAAATGTAGGATAGTATCACAACTCACTCCTCCTTATACATCCCAACACAATAGAGTGTCAAAAAGGAGGAACATGACCTTACTTGACATGGTTAGGTCCATGATGAGTTTTAGTGATTTACCTGCATCGTTCTGGGGTTATGCCCTAGAGATTGCAACTCACGTTTTGAACCGTGTGCCATCAAAGTTTGTAGATAAGACTCCATATGAACTATGGAGTGGGCGAAAGCCCAACTTGTCTTATCTAACGATTTGGGGTTGCGAAACTTATGTTAAGAAATTGACTTCGAACAAGCTGGGCCCAAATCCTGTAAATGTATATTTGTGGGGTATCCAAAGGAAACCAAAGTATACTATTTCTACCACCCAAAAGAGCGTAAAATTTTTGTTGCTCAATTTGGTGTCTTCTTAGAAAATGAATATTTTCTAAGAAGTACTAGTGGGAGAAAAGTAGAACTCGATGAAGTTCTAGAACCACAAGATATACTAGACGAAGGACGGAATGATGTGCCACAAGAAGTGGTTGAACATATGAGGAGGTTACACTAAAACTTGTGGATCAAAGTGAACCACCTCAGGTAGCATAGGAGTTACGTAGATCTGGGTGAGTACGCTATGAGCTCGAGAGATACGGTTATCTCGTGACTCAACATGGTGACATACTAGTCTACCAAGACGATGAACCTAGAACCTACGAAGACGCTATATTGGATCCATATTCTATTAAATGGCTTGAGGCCATGAAATCTGAGATGGACTCTATGTACCAGAACCAAGTGTGGTCTCCGGTGGAACCACCTAAAGGGGTAAAACCCTTAGGATGTAAATGGGTCTTCAAAAAGAAGACTGACATGGATGGCAAGGTGCATACTTATAAAGCACGACTGGTTGCCAAAGGTTTCAAACAAATTCATGGCATTGACTATGAAGAAACCTTTTCGTCGATTGCCATGATTAAATCCATCCGGATTATGCTTGCAATTGCTGCATATCATGACTATGAGATTTGGCAAATGGATGTCAAAACTGCTTTCCTAAACAGAAACCTTGAGGAGGATATGTATATGACACAACCTGATGGTTTTGTTCTTGATAGTCAAGCTAATAAGTTATGCAAGTTGCAAAGATCCATTTATGGACTCAAGCAAGCTTCAAGGAGCTGGAACATTCGTTTTGATGAAAGCCGTAAAAGAATTTGGTTTTATTAAGAACGAAGATGAGCCCTATGTTTACAAGAAAGTGAGTGGGGAGCGCAGTAGCATTCCCAATGTTGTATGTTGATAACATGCTTCTGATCGGGAATGATATACCGAACTTGTAGTCGGTAAAGACTTGGTTATCCAAGTGCTTCTCCATGAAGGACTTAAGGGAAGCAGCCTACATCCTTGGAATAAAGATCTATCGTGATAGATCGTGTAGGTTGCTCAAACTAAGTCAAAGCACATAGACAAGGTACTGAACACATTCAGTATAGAAAAAATCCAAGAAGGGATTTCTTCTGGCGGCATATGGTGTCTATCTCTGTAAGGATATGTGTCTTTAACCACACAATGAGAGAGATAGAATGAAGAGGATCCCACATGCTTTAGCAAGTGGATCCATTGTATGCTAAGATTGATATCTAATGTGCATTCAGCACTTGTAGTGGATATCAATCAGGCTCAAGTGAACAATATGTTATGTACTTAGATTGATGTCTTATGTGCATTAAGCACTAGTAGAAGATATCAACTAAATCCAAGTGAATGACACTGGGTGAGTATCAATGGACATTCTTAAGTACTTGAAAAGGGCTTAAGAATATATATTCTTGGATTATAGAGGAAAGATGAGCTCATTGTAAGAGAATACGATGACACCATTTCCAAACGGGAAAAGGATGATTATAGTTCGCAATTTGGGATTACACATTTTTTGTCTCAATGTAACTGCAGTGAGCTGGAAGAACTCGAATCAGTGTACTGCAGTGAGTTCTACAATTGATGCTAAGTGTATCGCATTTTAATGTTGCCATGTAGGCAGTTTGGATTAAGAAGTTCATTACTGAACTTGATTTGATTTCAAGCATTGCTAATCCAGTATAGTTGTACTGCGATAACAATGGAGCCATTGTTGTGGCTGAGAAATCACGGTCTCACTAGTAATCCAAGCACTTACTTAGTTGATTCAATCTGATTTGAAGGATCGATAAGAAAGGGAATCTGCAGATTTGCAGAATACCTACCAGCCCACTATTAAAGTTTCTGTTGTAGTAAAAGCATGATGGGCACTTGGGTCATTCAATGTTGAGTGCATGAATGACTGGCTATAGTGCAGGCACTTGAGTCATTTAGTGTTGAGTGCATGAATGATTGGCTATAGTGCAAGTGGGAGATTGTTAGAGTAGGTGTCATAGAGCCAATCAATTATTGTAGAATTGACTCTTTGTAATAATGTTCATTAATCAATAAAAGACAATTTTATTCTATGTCACGTAAATCATTATTATTGCAATATGTACTGATATATGTCCTTAGAATGATAGAATCGTGACGAGGGTATCAAGTGTTCAAATCTTGATAGTGAGAACCCTATGAGCACATATGATGGTCATTCTAGAAACGTCCGTAGCCCCAGTATTATTCTGAAGTAAGGGCACATATAATACGGTAAGGCTATCATAGTGTTGAACAACCCTGTCGAAAGACAGTGAGTGATCTCACTTGTCAAGGCTATTTGGTGACAACCTGGTGCAACACATGGGTGCTTCTTTGTAGGCGATTACACCGCAGCAAGTTCACTAGACTGACCCACCAGAGGATTCCATATGGATGGTAACCCTAGTGTCTATGGAATAAATCCTCTAACGAATGGTGGTACATGTGCTCCTTAGACTTGAGATCACCGGAGCGCCTTGTGCACCGATTGGTGCAGTTTGACACTAGCCTAACGCAGTTCTATTTAGAGCTGTCAATACGGTGGTGATTGGCTACATTAAGGAGTGTATCAAGACTATGGTGGATTGACAGAGGATTCATCACTCCCAGGTACGGGAGAAGTTATCTCACGGTGAAATTCAGTATATGACAATTGTTAGTAAACGGTCCCATATACGCAGCGGAAACAAAAAAATATAATTCAGGGAGAGTTTACATGAGCCAAGATCAAGGGTATAATTTTACAATTCATATAAAAATAAAATCTGCAGAAAAATAAATCTGAGTTTAAGGAAAACAAATGCACGTTGGAGGCTCCTCCAAATTTGTCAACGAATGTTTTGCTACCGATTCAAGTGTAGGATCGAACCCACGTAGTCCACACGAAGACAATCTCAAAAGAACCAAAGAAGGATTTACTAGATCCTCTTTGGCTTCAAAATTAAGAAGAAAGCAAATCAAATTGAATTGATTTCTAAGCAAAAGTGCTTATGCCGTGGGAGTGTTTTCAAAGGGGCTGTTGTGTTTTAATTTCAAAGAAAAATTAATTAATTAATTAATTAACACACACACTTTTCTTTTTATAGTTAATCAATTTGCCCTAATCCCATACGGAATAGGCTTGGGCTCCAACCCAAGCGCCCCATGTTGCCAAACACTCCCAATTTAATATTTTATTTTCCATCATTATCTTAATTAAAATCAATTAATATATATTTAAATATATATATATATATATATATATATATATATATATATATATATATATATATATATATATATATATATATTAACATTTAACAATAATGATAATATTTATTTAAATATGTGCGAACACACATTTAAGCGTAATTTCACTTATTTAATTTTTCTAAAAAATTAAATAAAGGCTACGACCTCAGCAAATTTAATTGCACTAGGAAATTACCAAAATACCCTTTCGCCTTAAAAGACGAAAACGTCATTCTTTCTTCTTGGATCTTAAATTGTCTTCTATGTGTGTGACCCATAGGCTCCTCATCATATCGACAGTGTATAGTGTCGCAATTAACACCAATTAATCATCTCACTAATACAGAGACCAAGATTAGCCCCTAGCAAGGCATCATGGCCACCCGATAGATTCGGATTCAACAAAGTAGCTACATGTCAACGATATGGTTACCGTTCAATTCGATCCTTTCATCATACGTTATCTTGACGAGACGAAGGCATAGAAATAGTATCAACATTCGGTTACTGTCGATATTATGTATTCAGTTTCTAGACCAATGACTCATATTATAAACTGGATAGAGCAACAACTCAATCCCACTATAGCCACAGTTTTAACGTCATTATCATATACTGAATTGCACCGTGAGATAACTTCTTCTGTACCCGGGAGTGATGAATCCTCTGTCAATCCACAATAGTCTTGATACACTCCTTGATGCAGCCAATCACCACCGTATTGACAACTCTGAAAAGAACTACGTTAGGCTAGTGTCAAACTACACCAATCGATGCACAAGGCGCTCTGGTGATCTCAAGTCTAAGGATCACATGCACCACCATTCGTTAGAGGATTTGTTCCATAGACATTGGGGTTAACATCTATATGGAATCCTCTAGTGGGTCAGTCCAGTGAACTTGCTGCGGTGTAATCGCCTACAGCAAGCACCCATGTGTTGCACTAGGTTGTCACCAAGCAATCTTGACAAGTGAGATCAATCACTGCCTTTCGACAGAGTCGTTCAACACTATGATAGCCTTACCGTATTATTTGTGCCCTTACTTCAGAATAATACTAGGGCTACGAACGTTTCTAGAATGGCCACCATATGTGCTCATAGGGTTCTCATTATCAAGATTTGAAACATTTGATACCCTCGTCACGGTTCTACCATTCTAAGGACATATATCAATACATATTGCAATAATAATGATTTACGTGATATAGAATAAAATGCCTTTTTATTGATTAATAAACATTATTACAAAGAGTCAATTCTACAATAATTGATTGGCTTTAGGGCATCTACTCTAACAATCTCCCACTTGCACTATAGCCAATAATTCATGTATTTAATACCAAATGATCTCAAGTGCCTGTCATGCTTCTGCTGCGACAGAGGCTTTATCAGTGGATCTGCGAGATTGTTGTCAGTATGCACTTTACTAATTTGCACGTCTTTCCTCTCAACTATCTCTCTGATGAGATGGAATCGTCTAAGTATGTGTCTGGATTTTTGATGAGACTGTGGTTCCCTGGCTTGAGCAATTGCTCCATTGTTGTCACAATAGATGTCTATAGGATCAACAATCGTAGGAACCATACCAAGTTCAGTAATGAACTTCTTAATCCAGACTTCCTCCTTGGCTGCATCCGACAATGCAATATACTCAGCCTCCATTGTAGAATCCACTACAGTGCTTTGCTTGGAGCTTTTCCAACTCACTACACTCCCATTGAGACAAAATACAAACCCTGATTGCGATCGATAATCATCTTTGTCCGTTTGGAAACTAGAATCACTGTATCCTTTTACAGTGAGCTTATCTTCCCCTCCATAAACCAAGAACATATCCTTAGTCCTCTTTAGGTACTTAAGAATGTTCTTGACAGCCATCCAATGACACTTACCTGGATCCGATTGATATCTACTACAAGTGCTCAAAGCACATGAGACATCAATTCGAGTACATAGCATGGCATACATGATGGATCCAATTACTGATGCATATGGGATCCTCTTCATCCTATCTCTCTCATCTTGTGTTTTAGCACACAATTCCTTAGAGAGATAAACACCATGTGACATCGGAAGAAATCCCTTCTTGGATTCTTCCATACTGAATCTTTTCAGTACTTTGTCAATATATGTATTCTGACTTAGGCCAAGCAACCTACGTGGTCTATCACGATAGATCTTTATACCAAGGATGTAGGCTGCTTCCCCTAAGTCCTTCATGGAGAAGCACTTGGATAACCAAGTGTTTACCGACTGCAAGTTCAGTATATCATTCCCGATCAGAAGTATGTCATCGACATACAATACTAGGAATGCTACTGCGCTCCCACTCACTTTCTTGTAAACACAAGGCTCATCTTCGTTCTTGATAAAACCGAATTCTTTTACGGCTTCATCAAAATGAATGTTCCATCTCCTTGAAGCTTGCTTGAGTCCATAAATGGATCTCTGCAACTTGCATACCTTATTGGCTTGACTATCAAGAACGAAACCACCAGGTTGTGTCATGTACACATCCTCCTCAAGGTTTCCGTTCAGGAAAGCAGTTTTGACATCCATTTGCCAAATCTCATAGTCATGATATGCAACAATTACAAGCATCATCCGGATGGATTTAATCATGGCAACCGGCGAAAAGGTTTCTTCATAGTCAATGCCATGGATTTGTTTGAAACCTTTGGCAACCAACTGTGCTTTATAAGTATGCACGTTGCCATCCATGTCAGTCTTCTTCTTGAAGACCCATTTACACCCTATGGGTTTTACCCCTTCAGGTGGTTCCACTAGAGACCACACTTGGTTCCGGTACATGGAGTCCATCTCAGATTTCATGGCTTCAAGCCATTTAACGGAATCTGGATCCGATATAGCGTCTTTATAGGTTCTAGGTTCATTGTCTTGGTAGACCAGTACGTCGCCATGTTGAGTCACGAGATAACCGTATCTCTCGGGCTCATAGCGTACTTTCCCAGATCTACGTAGCTCCTGTGCTACCTGAGGTGGTTCACTTTGATCCACAAGTTGTGGAGTAACCTCCTCATGATGCTCAACCACTTCCTGTGGCACATCATCCCGTCCTTCTTCTAGTATATCTTGTGGTTCTAGAACTTCATTAAGTTCTACTTTTCTCCCACTAGTACTTCTTAGAAAATATTCCTTTTCTAGGAAGACACTAGATCGAGCGACAAAAATTTTGTGCTCTTTTGGGTGGTAGAAATAGTATCCTTTGGTCTCCTTTGGATACCCCACAAATATACATGTACAGGATTTTGGGCCCAGCTTGTTCGAAGTCAATTTCTTAACATAAGCTTTGCAACCCCAAATCCTTAGATAAGACAAGTTGGGCTTTCGCCCACTCCATAGCTCATATGGAGTCTTATCTACAGACTTTGACGGCACACGGCTCAAAACGTGAGTCGCAGTCTCTAGGGCATAACCCTAGAATGATGCGGGTAAATCACTAAAACTCATCATGGACCTAACCATGTCAAGTAAGGTCATATTCCTCCTTTTGGACACTCCTTTGTGTTAGGGTGTATAAGGAGGGGTGAGTTGTGATACTATCCCACATTCCTTCAGGTATGTCTAGCTCAACTTGCCAAAGTTGGCATAGTAGTCATTTTGAGATTATCCTTGTTGTCTTTCTTAGGATCATATTATTATGAAACAGTTCCATAAAGAATATTATTTATACTCAAAGACATTATTCCATTAGTAAACTAATATTCTCATTTGTCCTATGTGGACACAGAAATATAATTTCTAGAAACTGAAAAATAATCCACAAGTTCCTAAGAAACAAGTCCATCGGCTAAATCAGACGATAAGATCCTACAGCAAATGCAGCCGCACGTGCTTCATTTCCAACTGGTAGGTCCACCTCTCCCTCGGCGAGCAATCTACTCTACTGTAGTTCCTGCACATCAATCAAATGTGAGAACCACATCTTGTGTCAACTAGATGTTTACGAGAGAAGTTAATCTCAAGAATGTATCTGGCGAAGAAGTGACATTCTTCTTCTGTTTTGCTAGGAAGGCCTTGCAATGTTTCCTCTAGTGGCTGGATTCCCACAATGAGGACAAACACCTTTCCTTTCTGCAACAGTTCTTTCCAATGACTTCTGAGCCTTTTCCTTTTCACTTGAGTTGACTTCAACCAACGTTAATGTTTCTGACATTTTCATGCCTGACTCAGTAGCCTTCAACAAATCCAGAAGCTCGGAAAGGGTATTCTTCTTATCTTCCTCAATAAAGTCATAGACAAATTGAGAATAAGAATCTAGCAAAGACTGTAATATTAGGTTTATCATTAAACCTTCATTAAGTCCACATCCCAAAATCTCAAGCTTATTCATATACTCGGTCCACTTGAGTATATGATCGCCAATTTTGGTACCCTCTTCCATCCTACATCTAAATAACGACTGAGACACCATATGCTTCTCATTTCTTCGAAGAAAATGAAGAATAGAAGCTAAATCCATTTTCTGGCATTGCTATCTCAGTAATGGTGCCATTGATGCAAGCACAATGTATCTAGTCATTTCCGCTTTTGCATCATGTGTATGCTTCACATACACAGACCCAGTCTCATGGATAGAACTATCAGCAGACTCTGATGATAGAGCTTGCTCAATGGTGTATAATCTATCGCTTGACTGAAGTATATTATTTATACTTCTATACCAGTCAACGAAATTTTCACCATTCCATTTCTCTCCCAATTCAATGATTTGTCGCAGTGATGTTGGGATCATTTTGTTCAAATTTAAGTGAATCTACAAGTGCAGAAAAATAACTATTATTACCATGTTCATTATTATTGTTTAATATGGTCTTTTATTAAACGAAGCTCCCACTATTTTACTCAAGTCAATAGCCCTCACCATTAACTCGGGAATGCCCGTTGACTTTCCTAGTGGACCGAGATCCCATCCTGCCCATTTCAAACCTTCACTTTGGCGAACAAGCCAAAATGAGTTGATTAGGTAGGCCAACAAACTTAATCTACACCAGTTGATAGCTCCCACTATCAACCTCAAATGTGAGAAAGCCAACAAGCCAATCACACAATCCAATGGACACTACATGCCATCGTCCTCAACTGTGATTCTCAGTATCAGTAGAGTAGACACTACATGTCACCACGTACACACAATATGTGTATTGCTCTACTATGCCTATGACGCGTGTTTATCAACCTTCGCTTTGGCGAACAAGCAAAACCGTCATTTTAAGTCGACCCATCACCATTAAGGAAAACTCCAATGCATTTTAACCTTCAACTGGCAGAAGTGTACCCTTCGCTTTGGTGAACAAGGTTTCGACGACCAGTGGTTTGATTAAAACCATGGTGATGGAAGGCTTTCGTGACTTAATATACTTTGATTGAGGGTTTTGTTATTTAATGTCTCACCAGATTATTATCTTTGTTAGAATGACATTGTTTGGCATGTTATTGAACATTAAACCTTATCATGCATTCTAAACAAACTATTAAAACGTGCCGGTAAATGGCCCAACTAAAACCGATTTCCTCGAGCCTAGAGGAATCGGTGGGTCACCTAGGGGTCCTGTAATAAACATCATGAGTCTTCAAGTATGGTTGCCTCGTCCTTTGCTTCGACTTCAAGTACATTACAAAAAATATCGTTCTAAATTTACAATAAATAATTATACAAATTCTTTACATCAATAAATTTAGAAACCTCGATTTACATTCGAGGGGAATGAGATGAGAAGAGAGTGTACATCAAGAATAGGAGAAAGGCAGGACACGTAGGCCCTATTTAATAAATTATACGACCATACATACCCAAAAATATTTTAAAACATTCACCCTTAGGTCTAAAGCTCATGTACCGGGCACCATGCAATATACAAACAAGTAAAAAGCATACATTTCAAAAACAATCAATTTTTGAAATTTATGGGTTAATTACAATTTACCCCCTAATAATTTGCAGAACTGCAGTTTGGTCCAAAAGTTTTGAAACTTACATTCTGGCACCTACGCACTCGGAAGTGCCCTCGCTGTGGCGATGAGTTAGATCCTTGTGGTGTGCATTGATTACTTGACTTTCACGCTTAACGTACCTTCTCCGCGACGATTTGGTACAGCGCCCGTCCTAACATACCTTAGCGTGCATTTATATCGCCGCGGCGAGCGCTGGTTTCGTCACCAGCGCCAGCGTGAACAACGCTCACTGCGGCGATGGGTTATATCGCCACGACGAGCGTACACAGGTCTGTAGCTCCGGATATGTTCATACAGCAACCAAAAACACTCTAAACGGATTTTGCAATCAACCAAACACATTGATCTCAACAAAAATCCATCATGCATTAAACCAAACTTGCAGTTCATCAACAAATCAGATTAATTGATTAATCAATTTCTCAAAACATGATTTAAGGTAGATTTTATAAGGCAACATTATATCATCGAATACATGTTATCAACCATCCAAATAAAAATTGTAAAATTCAGTACCCTAGGCTCTGATACCACTGTTAGTAAACGGTCCCATATACGCAGCGGAAACAAAAAAATATAATTCAGGGAGAGTTTACATGAGCCAAGATCAAGGGTGTAATTTTACAATTCATATTAAAATAAAATCTGCAGAAAAATAAATCTGAGTTTAAAGAAAACAAACGCACGTTGGAGGCTCCTCCAAATTTGTCAACGAATGTTTTGCTACCGATCCAAGTGTAGGATCGAACCCACGTAGTCCACACGAAGACAATCTCAAAAGAACCAAAGAAGGATTTGCTAGATCCTCTTTGGCTTCAAGATTAAGAAGAAAGCAAATCAAATTGAATTGATTTCTAAGCAAAAGTGCACTATTTAAGTTGTTTGCTATTCCAATTGGAATAGATGGCTATTCCAAGTCGAAATAGGATTTTAGTGTGCACTATTTAAGTGCAACTAAAATTAAATCATTAATTGATTTTTGAGTTAAAAATTAAATCATTAATTGATTTTAAGTTAAAAATTGAAGCCCTAGCCACCTTTCTCTCTCTCTCTCTCAAAACGGCATTTCCCTTTTGTGAGAAAAGAATTTTCTCTCTGTTGGAGTAGGTGCCCTAGAGCCAATCAATTATTGTGGAATTGACTCTTTGTAATAATGTTTATTATTCAATAAAAGGCATTATCTACCATATCATGTAAATCATAGTTGTATGTATTGATATATGTCTTTACAGTGGTAGAACCATGACAAGGGTATCAAGTGTTTTAAATCTTGATAGTGAGAACCTTATAAGCACATATGGTGGCCATTCTAGAAATGTCCGTAGCTCTAGTATTATTCTTACCAAGGACATAGATAATACGGTAAGTCTATCATAGTATTGAATGACCTTGTCAAAAGACAGTGACTGATCTCACTTGTTAAGGTTGTTTGCCGACAACCTGGTGCAACACATAGGTGTTGCTGTAGGCAACTTCACTAGATTGACCCACCAGAGGATTCCATATAGATGGTAACCCTAGTGTTTATGGAACAAATCCTCTAACGAATGGTGGTGCATGTGATCCTTAGACTTGAGATCATCGGAGCGCCTTGTGCACTGATTGGTGTAGTTTGATACTAGCCCAACGCAGTTCTGTTAAGAGCTATCAATACGGTAGTGATTGGTTGCATCGATGAGTGTATCAAGACTACGGTGGATCGACAGAGGATTCATCACTCCTGGGTATAGGGGAAGTTATCTCACGGCGTAATTCAGTTAATGACAATGACAGTAAATCTGTGATCACAGTGGGATTGAGTTGTTACTCAATCTAATTTATTATTCTAGTCATTGGTTTAGTAACTGAATATAAATATATCGAGGATAACTGAGGTTGACGCTATTTCTATGCCTCAGTCTCGATAAGATAATAGATGATGAAAAGATTTGATTGCACGGTAACCATATTGTTGATAGGTAACTATTTCGCTGAATCTGAATCTATCGGGTGGCCATGATGCCTTGTTAGGGGGCCAATCTTGGTCTATGTATAGTAAGACGATTGATTGGTGTCAATCGTGATACTACTCACTGTCGGTGTGACGAAGAGCCTACAAGTTACACACTAAAGAGACAGTTTAAGGGGGTTAACTATGGAAGGGTATTTTTGTCTTTTGGACGAAAGGGCATATTGGTAATTTTACGGTGTAATTAAATTTACTGAGGTTGTAGCCTGTATCCAATTTTATTGGAATAATTTAGCCAAATTACAAGTTTAATTATTGAAGTTAATACTATTATTTAATTAAATAATTAAACAGGGACTTATGGTGATTCCACCTAAGTTTCGGTAATTGCTAAACTTTGGGGGTGGAATTGATATTTGGCTTTTCCATATAAAGAAAAGCAAAATAGGTTTTCATCAAGAGAATTCATTCATTCTTTGTTGCTGGCGTAGGAGAGTTAAAAATTAGAGAGAATTTTTCTCTTTTCTTCTCTTCATCTTTTTTTCACTTCATCCTTTCCAAACCCTAAAACCTTAAAGCTAAGGATTGGTTCTAGCAAAACCAATCTTTGGTCTCTATTGTACTGTCTTTGTGTGAACGCGTGAGTTCGATCCTACACTTGGATTGGTAGCGAGATCGCATTCAGAGATATTGACGGAGCCTCCAAACGCTGGTATGATCTGATCCTTGCTTGGATTTATGATATTTCAATTTAAGCATGTAAAATATATACATATTAGACCCTGATTTTGGGTTCATCAAAGTAATCGATGGGAAAATTTTTGTTTTCTGTTGCGTTTACCATGTCGATTTACTTACACTCTCAAAGAAAAATTCTACAGAATATTGTTCTTAGATTAAATGATCTTCCTAGTCTAGAAATCTCTCAACGACAGTGGTCCTGTCTTCGTGTGGATACCGAGAGTGCACTTCTACTTTGAAGTGGTTTGCGAATCCAACATCAAATCGAAGGAGCCTCCAATGCTGGTATGATATATTTTCTTTGATTGATATCTTTGTTTAAAGTAATGTAATCGGTGTAAGGATCTTGGTTAATAGTTAGCAGATCTTGATAAAAATTTTAGGTGAGTTTGTTTTGTTATTTTGGATAGGATTTTGGGAATAATATAGGGTAGTTGAATAGGATGAGTATTACGAGATAAAATTTAAAAATTAACAAAAAACCCCCTTAGGTTTGCTAATTTAACTAACTAAACACCCCAATATATAAAAATTTTGTAAAATGATAAAAAACACCCCCACCCACCCACAATGCCAGGTTCCGACCACCACAGTTGAAATCTGGCCAGAAAATGGCGTTACGATGCAGACCGGTTGGATCTGGCCGATCGTGCATCGACATGGCTTTTTCCGGCCAGATCCACCACAGATTTGGTCGAAAAAAGGCTAGATCTACGACCAGATCTGGTCGTCGACGGCCACAAAAGGCCAGATTTGGCAGTCAGCGACGACCAAAGATATGGTCGTTGTCAGTCAATGATGGCCAAGATTTGGCCGTCGTTGACGGCCAGATCTTGCCTTTTCCGACTAGATCTACTGTGGATCTGACCGAAAAATGTTAGATCAGCGAATTACCAGATAGTTCCGATTGTTTCTACGCCGTTGTGACAAATTTCGGCAACCACCGACAGTGGTTGTCGGAATCTGGCAACTATGGGTGGGTGAAGGTGTTTTTGTTAATTTTTAAACTTTTTCTTAGGGGTGTTTAATTAAATTAATAAACTTAAGGGGTCTAAAAGTAATTAAAGAAATAGGATAGTATTTCCCAAATAATTAAACAAATAGGTATTTTGGGAATAAGATAGAGAATAGGGTCTGAAATATTAAAACAAACGCACCCTTCAATTTTTCCGTTGTGTGTAAGAAATCTATTAACCTACAAAGTTGAAGTCTACCTGCGTAGGAGAGGCACTTGTTCTTCTAGGATTTCACTCTATTCTTCACCTTTTGAATGAGTGGAAAACAATCCTTATGGTAAAGCCTAGTAGTGACCAATAGAACTCCCAAGTATCTAATGGGCAACTGACCTAACTTGAAACCCATAATGCTCTGAATAAGGTTTCTATCTCGCTGACCAATGTTACAAAAAAAAATGAGTAACTTTTTGTCAAGTTCAGATGTAAACCTGATAAGGCAACAAATTCATTCAGGGCATCCCGAAGAACCTGGGCTAAGAGTGGATCACCGTGACAAAACAAGAACAAGTCATCTGCAAAGCAAAAGTGGGTGATTTCTTGGGCAGCACAACTATGATGAAATTTAAACCCAACACTATCTCGAATCTGCTTACGAATAATCAAGGACAGCACGTGCATCACCAAAGTAAACAAATAAGTGGACATTGGATCGCGCTGTCTAAGACTTGTCTTCCTAGGAAAAAAAAACCATGAAGATCTTCGTTAATTGACACAAAGGAGGTCGTGGTAATACACTGCCGAATCCAACTGATCATCTGGAAGGGGAACCCGAACATATGTAGGGAGCAAATAGAAAGATCCCACTTCACACAATCATAAGCTTTCTGGATGTCCACCTTAAAGGCACATCTTGCAGTTCCTTTATTTCTATGGTAGTTACAGAAAAGTTCCTAAGCTAATAAGGCATTATCATTGATGCGTCTTCCTGGCACGAAAGTGGCTTGCTAATCATCAGCCAAATTCGTCAGGCAGGCCTTAATTCTATATGTAGTGACTTTATAAATACATTTGTAAATTACGTTGCAACATGAAATAGGCCGAAAGTCTCCCACTCTTAGCGGAACCTCCAATTTTGGAACAAGGGTAAGGATGTAACGACTCCATTCTCATAAAAATATGCATAGTAAAAGTAAATGTAAAATAACATAAAAAGTTGGGCCCAAAATTTTCTTTTATTAAACATATGTATTCTTTATACAAATATATACAAGATTTGTATCATATGCAAAACTATCAAAATAGGGTGGACAGTGTAGCCAATTCTCTTCGTGTGCCGATGTCCATTCGACCGTGTCCTCATCTAGAACCTGCAAAAACATAGGGAACAACGGGATGAGCACAAAACAATGCTCAGTAAGTAAACTCTCTACTCAACTATCCCCGTAACTCTCTCTCTAATTCTTTCCCTACAATTTTCTTTTATTTACTCTTTCTCTTATACAACTCTCTGTTTTCTCTTTCTCATAACTCTTTTCTACTAACTCTCTTTCTAGTAAGTCACGGCCCCATCTGACCGGAGGCACGGCTGGGACTCGCTCCCACTCCCTGTGACTTCTACTCATTCTAGCCGATCGGACTTGGTTATGCATGGATTCGGAACCTTTGGCCATGTGAGTGCATAGAATCTCTCGGGTAAACTCGGGTATAACCCTCATCCGCATGTACTCTACGGGCTACACCACTTCTCTCTCTGATACTCTTGCCGCTCTCTCTATGCGGCGTACATGCGGGAATACTCTACCCGTACTCACAGGTTCTCCATCGCACAACCTACTCTATTCTCTTATTAAGCACTACTCTAGCTTTTACTCTATAGTGCTCATTCTCTCTTTCTCTTTACTCTTAGAGTAGTCTAAACTCAAAAGTCTCTACTCATTCTCTACTCTCTTTTCTAGTGCATAAGTAAAGCATAGTTAATGCACATAAATGACTCATACTCATTAATGCATTTGTGAAAGGCAACTATGACATGTAGCAACAATTAAGGCTTTCTACTCTTACTTATGCTTCTCTTGAGCATTTCATCATACAACTCATGTGCATAAACAACTCTATTCTAACTCTAACTTTTCTCTTTTCTTTAATCAACCAAATGGGAGAAAACTCCCTCATAAACTCTAAATTTCCTGTCAAAAGAAAAACACTTCCATAAGCTTGCTCAAAACTTCCTCTAACTTCTATCAAACTCAATCCAACATCAAGCAAATAAAACACTTCTCATAACTCAATCATAACTACTAATCTCATTGAACAATTTAATGAATACACATATATGTATATAACTCTACTCAAAAGAGTTCTTAAATCTCAACTTAGGTTGAATTTACTTACCTTATGGGAAAAAGCTTCTTTAACACTTCTTTTTTCCTTTGGGAGCTTGCCTTCTCTCTACAACTTTAACCAACAACAACAACAACTTGAGACTTTAATCAAAACATAATCAAACTCTCATCTAAAGCAAGAATCCTTACCTTAGGATGCTTTAGATTAAAACCCTACTAAAAGTTACTCAAAAAGCTCTTGGAAATCCTTGGAAGATTGAAGGAATTTGAGAGAATTTGGAGAATGGAGGAGGCGGTGGAATGGGAAAATGAAAAGCTCTCAAAGACTTAACCCCCTAAATATCTTCTAACAAACTCATTCTTCCCATTTTGCCCTTGCTCTTTCTTGAAAATTTCATCCATATCCTTTGATTCCTTACAAACACACCCCCATACCAACATATTCTCCATGAAATTTCCTTACATTTTACTCCCCACTTTTCCTGCTAATTAGGGGTAAAATGGTCAAATAGTACCCAAGGGGAAAAATATCTAAAACTTAATAAACTTTCCAACCGGCACGTCGCCGCGACGAAGAATCTTCCTTTGCCGCGGCGAAACTGTCCAGCAGCTTCCCCCGTGGCTTCAACACCTCTTCGCTGCGGCGACAAGTATCCTTCGCCCCGGCGAGCCCTGTAACATCAAAACCCTTCTAACTTTGACTAAATCCAAGGTAAAAACTCAACATTTCAATACAACCTAAGACCAACCAACCACTATTCACAAAAACCGACTCAATTAAGAGCGAAGTAAGAAACATTAGCAACGTACCTCAAGTGGGGCGTTACAAAGGACATTCGTATTAACTTCTTTGAGCATTCTTCCATGAGAAAAGAAATCAATGATCGCTTTTGAGATTTCATCCCGTATGATGTCCCATGACTCCTGAAAGAACTTTGCCGAATACCCATCAGGTCCCGGGGTCTTATCATCACCAATAGCAAACATTGCTTGCTTAACTTCTTCCATAGAAACAGGCCTGAGCCTGACCATACTCGAGAAATGGTGCCGTGGGACTTTTTTAGTGAACATATGTTCCAAACCGTCCATTGGAGCCACATTAATTAAAATTTCTACACGTGCAAAGAAGGGGAATTAGGTCTACGTACAAAGAGAATCAATTTTAAAGTCTCCTTCCATGCATTTTCCGTAAAAAAAATTAATAGTTTAGTTTAGGTTGCTCAATGAGGAGCCAATATTAATATTAATACAGCACTGGCGTTGGCGTCAATTTGAGAGGCGCTATCAGTAAAAGATTTGAGAGGCGCTATATTGAGTTGGTCTCTTCAAACTTAATCACTAATATTCATTGATGATTTGCGTCAATTAGTTAAAGAGATGCTTTGGAAGGGAATCCAATATTTTTTGTCCGCTTCATTTAAATTTGAGAATATATGAATGACATAACTATACTAATTGACCAGCTCAATATAATTTATAAACATTATTCAAACTGAATTATATTTAAGGTGCCAAGTTTGAGAAAAAAGTAGCCTAGATTATGCAAAGAATTTAAAGATGACCAAAAAGTGAGGAAAATGTTTGTCAGGAAAGAAATTGGGAATAAATAAAATAAGTTAAATTTGTTAAATTGAAATGTAAATCATTAAGTTTTTCAGTTGACACATGATAGACCTTTGAAAGCTAAGGTGAGGATCATCATTAATTATATTATGTTATTTATATTTATGCTCAAATGAACGTATCAATTATTATTAGTGTATAAATATTAGCAACTAGAATGAATGAAAAGTGTGGCCTTTCTTTCACTACTTACCTTGCTTTAATCTTTTTAAAGCAGTTACATATTTTGACAAAAAAAAAAAAATTTCTTCAATTATTTCTAAAGTTGATTAAAATTAAATCAAAAAGTAATTAATGCAACATTGAGACAACAAGTATTCCATGGAATGTGCATACAAGGAGCTAGACTGACATATTGATTCTCATCGACGAGAAGATGCAAAAATTGACTCTTCGTACGCTAGAGCTTATATGTGCACCTTCTATGAACGTTCAAAATTTTAGTTCTTTTTCCACTTGCGTGATCAATAAACAAATGTATATAAGGGAATTTGGACCACGACATATCCACTTTGACTTAGTCTTAAATCTGATGAGTTAAAACTTGTAACACTCTTTATTTTTTAACTAGTGTTTGGAGAGCTTCAACTTCTGAATTTAGATTTGGAAGTTTGAATTTTGAATTGTCAAAGCTGCACAGAACCGCCTTGGCGTCCTTAAATATACTCAGTTTGGAGAGCTTCAACTTCTGAATTTGGATTTGAATGTTTGAATTTTGAATTGTCAAAGCTGCACAGAGCCGCCTTGGCTTCCTTATATATACTCAAACATAATATCCAAAATTATAATTGCTCGCATTCCCTTTCAAAAGATCCGTTATTAATTGATTCAACTAATTAGCATCAACTCTTATCAAGTCTTGCAATTTCTGGAAACCTCAAGCGCACAAAAAATACATTACACCATGAATACCGAGACCCACATGCCAGAAAACAGATTTTCCCAGCAATCTTACGAATCAAAGACAATTTCATTTCCCCAACCCACAAGACCGATTAACAGCTACAGTTTGGAGCCCCTACAATTGCCCTATGAAACAGCAACACAAGAAGAAATGAAAGAAACAAGGGAAGAAGCGCTTGAACTCATCTCTGAGTTGTATAGAAAACTTCCCATGAGCGACATTAACCGAAGAGATTTAAAGGTGAAGGTTTATGAAACTTCGACGCGTGGCCTAGATGGATCAGTGGAAGAGAAGGATAAACTTGAGCGTTTCAAAATAAAGACAGTACAATTGGGAGGAGTTGTGGAGCAGGAAGAAGAGAAAGCGAAATAAAGGACAGCTTCAACTCAAGCTGAAGCCTTAACCATTAACTAAATTGTTGATGTGTTTTACTTTGAGTTCTAACATTCAAATTCTTTAATTCATTTGACTAACATTTGTTGTATATATATATCAACATTTGTATGTGGTAACTTCGAACTCTTATATTGGTATTGCGTTCCTGGGCTCTTAAAATAGATGCTCTCTCTCAAATGTTATGAGAACTTAATAAAATGGTTAGAGTTCTTTCATGGTATTGCTCGATCCTTATTCTATTAAGAAATCCCGTATAACTTTATAAGCAGTGTACCTAAAGACCAAACCAAAAAAAAAAATAATAAATAAATAATAATAATAATAATAATTGAGGGGAATAACAAAATTTGTAAGTACACGTCAAAAAAAGTATTGAACTTATTGGTACAAGAAGATTTTCTTGCAAGTTATTGTTGTGGTCCATTATTATTAACTTCTCATCAGTTACTTGTAACTTCCCATCCGTTATTAGTGGTATCCACCCTATACAACTTCTTCTTTGATGGAAAATGAGAGATTGACTACGTAACATATTATGTAAACCAACCAAAATTATAGAGAGGGAAACAAGGGTCATTAATCTAAAAGAAAGTATATAGATTCTCCATCGTTACATAAAATAAAGTCTTGAATAGACTATAATTAATTCCAATTTACAAACGTCCCTCACGGTATTTCAATGTTTTCACTTTCCCACAAGCAGGCCCGGCTTAAGGGGTAGGCAGGTGAGGCACCTGCCTAGGGCCCCAAAAATATGGGGGCCCAGATTTTTTATAAATTTTTTTTTTTTAATAACTTACAAAAATGAAAATGTTTATAATTTCTTATCTAAGTCAAGGCCCCCCAAAAAAAAAAAAGCCAAAAAAGCCCAAATTTATTATAAACTTTTTACATATGTTCCCACCCAAAGTTTAACAAAATAGCAAGTTTGTACCTCTAGTTTATACCCCTAAATTAACACATTGAATCTCTTTTAACAATGGAAGACTAAAATAGTTATTTACATATCTCAAATTACTCACCCCTAATTCAATCTCAAAATTTGACATTCATATAAATCATCTCCAACCCTCTTATGCCGCCAGTGGTTTGGAGTTGATTTCGGTCAATTTTGGTTCCGGTCAATTTTCTCACCAAAATCGACCGACATCATCATTTTATCATTTCCCAACCTTGATAGCCCTTGATTTGACTAATTTTTTATGAATCTTGCAACCCAGCTCCACCACCACGTGACCATTTTCAACCTTTTTTGGCATGTATTCGACATTGTTGGCCTTCCTCGACACCACCATCTTCCTCCCCTCACCCTCTCACCAAAACCCCTATCATACCTTATCATTTACTCTACCAATCGCCGCCATCGATACCTTTTGGGCCGTGACTTCTCAAGCATTTTCTTCTCAATCTTGGCATTGGAAATCAGCCATTTCACTACTCATCACTTCTCCAATATCTACTCTCCAAAACCCCCTACTAACTTAGCCTTGTTAACCTACCGGTTGCTGTCCACTTTTCCTAGTGATTTTTTATCTCAAAAGGCAAAAAATAATAATAATAATAATTTTTTTAATATATGCTTATATTATTAGAGGGCCCCAAAGTAACTCATGCCTAGGGTCATAAATGTTCTAGAGACGGCCCTGCCCACAAGAAGACTTGGAATTTGATTACTATGGCTGGAGAGATGTTCTTGGGCATCTGTTTTTATATATGTTAAATTGATGATATTGGTTACATTTCTTTATAAAGAAAAAAAAGAATCAAAGTTCATTTTAATTTAAAAATTTTAAAATAACGTAAGAGAGGTGGAAAAAAGACCAAAGAGGGCGTAGGATAAATTTTATACAAAATGTGTTCGTGAAATTAGAGAATTTGAACTATTTATTATGATTAAGAGATATTTGTTCATAAAATTAAAATTGGTTATCCTCTGGTTAAGATATCTTTATATTAATTTTATCAAGATTATGTTTATATACTGTCGGATTCATCTCATTGGATTGAAATGATAAGTTAAATTCAATAGTATAAATGAATGGTCCCAACAAAATTACTTTAGCATGTCTTGATTAGATAATTATCAAATTAAAATAATGATATGCAATAAACTATCAATTTATGTATAATTAAAAATTAAAAAAATGTAAATTATTTTCTAATTTTCTACCTAGGCTGAACCTAGGGGTGCATATGAGCCGAGCTGAGTCGAGTAATAACTAGCTCGAGCTCGACTCGTTATTATTGGAGTGCGGGTCGAGCTCGGCTCGTTTCATAAAATTACTGGCTCGAGCTCGGCTCGAACACTTATTAACCGAGCAGAGCTCGATTAAATAATAATGCAGAAACAAAAAGCCTATCTCTTCTGTTTAACTCAGATAAATTATCATACACTTACACTGCAAATCAACAAATAAAAAAAAAAAAATCAACTTCAATTTAATCAATTTCACCAAAATCCCAGAATTCAAACTAGGAAAATGAGCCAACCACTTTATCCCAAAGAAACCTTCATCCCAAAAACAACATTCAAAGCAAAACATAAGCAAACCTTCATCCCAAAAACAGCACCCAAGCAAAACACAAGCTGTAAATTTAACAATCCTTATCCAAAAACAACATTCAAAGGAAAACACAAAATAAAAGCAAACATTAAGCATATGGAATTAAATCCATGGGAAACAAAAAAGCATCCTATATATCACACGTCTTCTTCTATAGTAGCAGTTACACATGCTACACAAATAAAAGCAGCAACTTCTCTTTCTTGTATCCATCTGACCCATGAAGCTTCTCTTTTCTTGCATGAACAACAAGACCAGCAGCCAAAGATATTTCATTTTCCATTTGGCTACCAAATAAGGAAAAAAAAAAAAAAGATTGCATCAGATTACTAAAACAATAATGTGAATAAATAAGAATATTAATGAGAAATATTCAGAGCTTGTGCAAGGTAAATGAAGGCTGAGGTGAAATAAGGTTGAAGGGTAAATGAAGGTTGGTCGCTAGACGGTAGTAGGCTGAATGACGGCTGGACAACTATGGCGTTTCAGATCTTGTGGTGTGATTTGGCAGAGGTGAAATAAGGTTGAAGGGAAAATGTCTCTGTTTTAGGGATTTTACGGCTGAATGTATTTGTTTAAGATTTTTGGGCAAATCTGAATATGCGAGCTGAAACAAATCGATTGATCTCACGAGCTATCCTATTCGAATGACGTCTCGAGTTTCTCAAAAGTTTGCGAGTAGTTCGAATCGAGCCTGAAAAGCTCGTCATTTTTCACAAGCTTGAAGATGTAACGCCCCACTTGAGGTACGTAGCTAATGCTTCTTCTTTTGCTCTTACTTTGAGTCGGTTTATTAGTATTATTGTTTGGTTGGCCTTTGATTGAGTGGTTGAGTGGTATGTTGAATACTTGCCTTGAAATGGGTTGAAAATAGGAGAAGTTTAGTGTTCCAGGCTTCGCCGGGCCGAAGAATAATCTTCGTCGCGGCGAAGAGGTGTTGAAACCCATGGGGAAGCTGCTGGACAGCTTCGCCGTGGCGACGTGCCGACCAAAATGTTTGTTAAGTTTTAGATATTTTCTTCCTTAAGGGCAATTTGACCATTCTACCCCTAATTAGTAGGAAAAGTGGGGAGTAAAATGTAAGGAATTTTCATGGAGAATATGTTAATATGGGGGTGTGTTTGTAATGAATCAAAGGATATAGATGGAATTCCCAAGGAAGAGTAAGGGCAAAATGGGAATGCTTGTGCATAAATTGTATTAAAAGGAATTAAGTCATTTCAAACCCTTCATTCTTCTTCTCCACCACCATTCTCTTTTCTTACTTCCTCTCAAATTCTCTTTCTTTTGTTCAAGGATTTTTAGTGGGCTTTTGGAGTGGTTTAGGGTAGAAAATCAATCTAAGGCATCCTAAGGTAAGGATTCTTGCTTTGGATGTGAAGTTTTGTGAGATTTTGAGTATATTTGCATATTGAGGGCTTTTGGTTGAATTGTTTAAAGGGTAGAGAAAAAGTCAAGCAAACCAAGAGAAAGGAAGTGCTAGTGAGATCTCTCCATCAGAAGGTAAGCAAATCCCAACCCAAGTTGAGATTTGAGAACTTTCTTGATTAGAGATTTCATAGCAATTATGTATGTATGCTATATACATGTTATATGCTATGTTATTGAGTTTTAAATGGAGATTATTATTGCTTGTGCTTGTTCATACACTTCAATTATGAGATGTGAGATGTGGGTTGGAAATGTAGTTTGAGATGGAATTGAAGGATATTGAGAAATCCTTTTTAGAAGTGTTATTCTATGGCAGGAATTATGGCTATGTGAGGGAGTTTTCTCCCGTTTTGGATGGTTAGAGAAAGACATATAATTATTGTTATAGTAGAGTCTTGTTATGCACTTGAGTTGTTTGATGAAATGCCTAATAGAGGTTTGAGTATGAGTAGTGAACCTTAATTCTTGCAACATTGCATGTTGGCATTTCATAAGTGCATTAGTGGAGATGAACCATCCATATGCATTAATTGTGCATTGTGAAGTGACTTAAGAAAAAGTAGAAAACTTTGTGTATGCACTTGCTCTATGAGTAGAGAACTTTGTGAATGCAACTACTCTAAGGGTAGAGAGAATGAGAAGTACTAGAGTAGAGTGAATAAGAAGAGCATTAGAAACGGGTTGATGCTTTGTGATCGTCACCCGGTAGTTATTAGAAACGGGTTGATGCTTTGTGATCATCACCCGATAGTTATTAGAAACGGGTTGATGCTTTGTGATCGTCACCCGAAAGTCATGAGAAACGGGTAGGCGCTTTGTGATCTCCACCTGATAGTTATGAAACCAGGTAGGTGCTTTGTGATCCCCACTCGGTAGTCACTAAGAGCGGGTTGTTGCTGTGTGAACTCCACCCGACAGTCATGAAGAGTGAGATGGTGCTGTGTGAACGCCATACGGCCGTACCTCCGGTAAGATGAGGCCATGACGTTTAGTAGAAAACAATAGAAAGAAAGAGTGAGGAAAGAATTAAGAGAAATAAATACGGGGATAGACAAATAGAGGGTTTACTTACTGAGCATTATTTTGTGCTCACCCCGTTATTTTCCTTTGTGGATGCAGAATCCAGGTGATGATGCAGTCGGAGGGACGTCGGCAAGCGAGGGGAAATAGCTACACTGTTTCCCCTGTTTTGTCTTTTGAAATGGCATTTTGTAAATAATGCTCTTTGTATATAAAAGACTTATTACATATAATAAAAAGAAAAGTTTTGGGCCCATTTTCTATTATTATTATGCATGCATTTTACTAGTTTACAGCAGTTGTTACAGAAGATGAGCTCGAACTCGTGAACTACTTGATTTTTGACGAGTCGAGCTGGAGTTTGTCATGAGTCGATCCCGAGTAGCTCGTGAGCTACTCGGTTCAACTGCACCCCTAGCTGGACCCCTTTTGTCTGCCCTATCTGTAATATATTATTTTATGAGAGCAAACTACCCATTAAAATGTAATAATTCAAATAAGATTAAAGTTAGTTTTCCTTTTATACCTTTATAATAAGTATTTATGAACCTTAATTCTCAACTCTTCGTACTTAACCTTTAAATTAAACATCTAAGCTCTTCTTAAGTAATAATTTCATTAATTTTAAAAATATTTATTTCACATTTATTCAAATAATGAATAAGTCACTAAACGAAAACATAAAAAGGAAAACTTAATATATAAAAATGTTTTTTCGAGTTAATCAATAATTAATATTAATAAAAATGAAAACCTAAATTAAAAAAATACTCTTCTTCCACACCGTTCTTGTTCTCTCATTTTCTACCGCTCACTCTCATTTTCCCCCACGATTGCTCTCATTCTCTTCATCCCCCATCGCTCCACCACACCCGTTTTCCATTGCGAATCCCACCAGCCGCCGCCTCTTCCCCACAAAGATCCCCAAACCCACATACCAAATAACCCGATTTTTAACAAAAAAACCATATAAACCCACACTACCACTAATAGAGGTTGTAGTGATTATTGTGTTAGTATTCAAAGGTTTTCAACGATTCGTGTTTCCATCGTTAGATTAAGGGTATACTGTGATATGGGTGGTAGTGTTGGTGTCGGCGTCAATGGTGGGGATGTGTTGGTGCTAATGGTGGCAGCATGTATGTAACGCCCAACATGGAGGTATATGATTTAAATTATGTTTTATAGCTCTTAGTTAATTTTTATTAAAGTTATTTTAAGAGAATATGAAGAAAATGCCTTAAACTTGCATTAAGGGTAAAATGGTCTTTTCACTCAAAATTAGTTGAAAAAAGTGGGGAGTGAAAAGAGGTAGAATTTCATAAAGAATACAATAAAAATGAGGGCATTATGGTAATTGACTAAGGGACAAGGATGAAATTTCCACAAAAGTGTAAGGGTAAAATGGGAAAGTGAGTTTATAAAATAAGATGATAAGGGTTTGTAACCCTTATTTCCTTCATTCCACCACCACACTACTCCTCCATTTTCTCTCAAATTTTCATTCACTCCTCCAAGGATTTTGAGGATTTTTAATAGGGTTTTGATTCTAGACTTCAAAAGGTAAGAATTAATGCTCTTTATCTATGATTTATTTGTGTAAAAGTTGAGTTCTTATGAAGTTTATGCTTAGGGTTAGAAGAAGTTTTGAATCCAACAAGAGTAGAGAGCTTAGTAGAGAAGACTCAAGTATAAGGTAAGTAAATTCCACTCAAAATCCAACTCAAGTTAAAGTTTAAGAATTCAAGTGGGTAGAGATTTCTTTTTAAGTATGCATATGTTATGATTCTTGAGAAATTGAGATGAGATTGATGATGAATTATGCTTGTTGTTGGATATATTGGAATATGAGGAGTGTATATGATGGTTTGATGATGGGTTGCAATTGGAAGAATTAGAGAAATCTTTTGGAAGTGTTTGCCGTGTAGGTATGGTGATGCTACAAGAGAGATTTTCTCTCATTTTTGGATGGTTGAGAAACAAATTGAATGATAATTAAATTAGGGTTTGTATATGCACAAGTAATGTTTGATGAAATGCCTAAGAGAAGTATAAGTTTGAGTAGAAATCTTAATTTTATGCAACATTGCATATTTGCATTTCATGAGTGCATCCAAGTAAGAATTTCAAGCATGAGCCATCCATATGCATATAATTGTGTATGTGTAGAAATTTAAGAAAGAATAGAGAATAAAGACATAAAGAATAAAGAGTAAAGCAAGAAAGAATAAAACACTCTAAGAATAAACAGAGGAAGAAATAAGCATTAAAGAATTAAGGAGTGGTAAAGAAGAGAAAAGAATAGGTTTTTGTGATGGGGAACCGTGAGTGCTAAGAAGAAATTCCCACATACACGCCACCTTAATTGAGTGGCATAAGAAGAAGAAGAATTGAACGACCCGTAAGAGTGTATGTGGATGAGGGTTGTACTAAGAAGAATTTCCTACATGCACGTCACCTTAATTGAGTGGCCTAAGAAGAAAGAAGAATTTGTATGGTCCGCAAGAGTGCATGTAGATGAGGACTGTACTCACTCACACGGCCAAGGTTTCAAATCCATACATCAACCAAGACCGATCGGCAAAGAATAAGAAAAGAAAGAATAAGAGAGAATAAGAAAGAATAAGAATAAGAAAGAATAAGAAAAAGAAAAGAAAAGAAAAACAAGAAAGAATAGAAAAGAATAGAAAGAAAAGAAAAGAAATAGAACAAGAAAATAGAAATGAGAAAGAAAAAGCATTTTATGCATTATTGCATATGCATTTTATTCATGCATATTGCCATGAATTTCATCATGGTTAGGAAGAATAGAAAGAAAGAACAGAGAGAAGTAGAAAGAAAGAAAAGAATAGTGAGAGTAAGAAACAGAGAAAGAAACAGCAAAAGAAAAGATAAGGAATTAAGTAAGGAAAAAACTAAGAAGGAGAAGAGTTAAGGGATTTACTTACTGAACATTTTTATGCTCACCCCGTTGTTTTTCCATATTTTTGCAGGAAATAGGTGAGCAGAGGTTGGAAGGACGTCGACAAGCAGAGAGGATTGGCATTACTGTCCGCCGTTGCTAAGTTTTTGTACTTGTTATTTTGATATATGTAAAGAATTATGTTTTGTAAGTAAAGAAAAATTTGGGCCCAACTATGTTCATATACTAAGTATGTATGTTTTATTGTATATGTTATAAAGAATACTAGTAGAAAGAAGTCATTACAATGTATCTTTCTTTTTGGGACTTTACTATTGAGTTGATTGTATGTGTGGGTGTTTTTTGCTATTGATTTTTGTGCTAGACTGTTGAGATTTTTATCAGCGTATCAGAAATGATTTTTTTTCTTTTTTTGGTATATTTTTATTGGAATCTTGTTTGTGTATGTTTTCTGGAACGTGCTCTCAAATCGATGCGGATTTGAGCGTGTGTGTTGTAGAAGGGATATGTTTTTATAAGTTTTTATTGATTTATGTTTTATTTACGAGTAATGCTACATGTAAAAACAAATCTTACAAAGATTTGTGTACAGATGTAGCACAAAATAAGTGGAAGAGTGAATATGATGAGTTTGACTTTTTATATTCATTTTTCCATTCATTTTATGCTACATCAGTTTATATACAAATTTTTGTAAGATTTGTTTGTACATCTAGTATTATTGTTTATTCTTTATGATTGATAAACAAAAATTCATAAATAAAAGTAAGATCGTATATTATTTTATATGAATTTATTTTTGTTTATTGTTTTGTTTTGTTTTGGTTGAGGGTATTAATGTCATTTACTGTGATTTTGCTAAAGTAAACTGAAAAAAACCCTAATGATAGGGCCAATACTATAGGGGGTTTATGGTTTTAGACCAAACCATATCTACCATCTAAAGCAAGTAATACAACATATAGTAAAACCTCTTTATAGTCATAATGGTATGACTAATTAATTTTATTACTATAAAGAGGTTATAATTTAATAGAGGTGCAATTACAAAAATTTCTTATTTTGTAATTCATGTTTTAGTAGTACAATATTAAGATTTCAATTCATGTTTCAATAATATTATGATTTCAATTTAACATTTCAATTGTCTACTTTTTAAACGAATAGAAGATCGTAACTTATAACTAGCAAAAATAAATGTCCTTGATGGAATTGTAAATACAGTTGCTACATGGTTAAACTGATGTAAAGCCATAGACAATTGCTAATTGTTTTAAGCATTACAAAATTAGGAGTACTCTTGATGTCGATGAATTGCAAGTTATAAATAAAGTGGATGAGAAGAATCAAAGAGTCATTGTAGAATTGAGTGATCAGATTTGACAACTTCACTACACCAATCGAATGGATATTAATGTCTTCCTCAATCATTCAAATGAGCAACAAGTTAAGTATACTTTAACTGAAGAAGAAATCAATGCTACAATTACACAAGAAAAAAAAGGAAATAATCATGAGGATGATAGTACGAAAATACAAAAAGTTTCATGCGAAGAAGCTCCAAACATGCTTGAGAAGCTATAAATATTTTGGCTTCAACAAGAACATGTACATGCTAACGAGTAATGTACTCGCAAGTTAAAAGATGTGGTAACAACTCTAAAGTATAAATCATTCTCTCAAACAATTTTAAATAAATATTTTATTTCATCTTAAATTTTTAATGTAACAAGTAATAACTAATATTTTTTTTTTTTTGCAATATAAACATAATTATTACTATGTGGAGGCAACTTTTCTTAAGATAGAAATTAGAAAAATTATAACTTATTACAATATAGAGTTTATTCTTATTTATAACTATCTCAAATTGGGAATATAATTTTTTATGATTATGTAGAGTACTTTATTCTTATATAGAGTATCACTATAGAGAGATTTTACTGTATAATGCTAATGTAAATGGGTTTGAAAAAGTCTCTAAGTTGATTAGTCAACGATCTTCACTTCGGTCAAGGCCTCACAAAGAGAATTAAATATGCTCAGTTAATGGCTTATCAGAGCCACTATCAGTCTATCACAAAGCAAAGTTTGGTAAAAACTATAAACTACCTTTTTTAGTTCTTCTTTCATTACGAGAATGAGTCAATTGTGGTGGTGGGTCCGATATTTTGGTCTCCTACCAAACACTGTTAACCCATCTAAATCCCTACTCACTTCAAATGAAGATCCTTTTTTGGAGACGGATTTGTCATCACTGCATGGCATTTTCAGTTTCATCTATGATCCCAAAATGTATGAAGAAAATATCAAAGGTTTCTTAAGCACTAAGGCAGAAAGTGAAGTGTTTTATGGTTTTGTTTTGTGTACTAAATTAGAATGTAAACATTAAGCAAGTACAGTTCTTGCTTGAACCATTGGGTGGATTCATGGATGAATTGTTGTTAAATCAAAAGGCTTTATAGTTTATTCGTTATCTCCTGGTGTTAATTTCTATCAAATAATACTAATATCAACACTTGAATTTATTAAGTCATTTGAAAATTAATAATTTTAATTAAGATATGTAATGTGTTTGTTTTTAAAATTAATGATATCTAGATAAAATGTAACGTGTTTGTTTTTTTAAATTAATCAAAACACAACACTGAATCACAAAGCAAAATCATTGGATTACACTTCAACAAACCAAAAAACAAAATAACATAAACTCCAGACATGCATTCATAAGTTATAACAAAAATATAACAAGTCACAGCAGAAAAAAAAAAAAAAAAAAAAAAACAATCTAGAATGAATTTTACTTGCTTCAACGATTAGCTAAACGACAGCCAAAAAACCCCAAAAGATAGTCCCAACAAACATAGCAACAATTGATGCTTATTTCGCAAATCTAGCATAGTCAAAGCAACAAACCTATGTATTAATCATTAATAATAATAATATCTTAAAAAAAAAAAAAAAGTCGAACAAACAAATAGTAATAACACTACCCTAAATAAAAAAAATGGAAATTTCAAATGAGAAGCCTTTTGTTCATCAACACCTCAAATGCAAGAAAATACTCCTCTAGATTCCAATTGTTGCTTTAGAGTGCCTGATTTGATGTTGTTTCGTTTGGGCTTCAAGTTAGGGTTTCTAATCTTTGTCGATCTCTCGATTTCTTGTGTGTTTTCGACTTCAACAAAATTTTAATTGAGGATGGGTTCAAATTCAAAGGCTTACAATGGTTATGTGAGGCTATGATATAAGATTCTAAGAGTCTGCTTGAGAGTTTTTTTTTTTCACTGGTTTTGGGGGATTTTTAATTAAACTGGTTTTAAGGTGTTCTAAAACCATTACTTGTCAGATTTTTTATGGACTGGTTTTGACTGGTTTAAAAACCTTCCAAAACTAATGTAGTGTATTTTTGAGGGGTTTATAAAATACTCCAAATCGGGGTGTTTTGGCTGGTTTAAAAATTTTATCCCAAAAAAACCCCTTTCCACTATTATTCCGTGATATACAATAATCCCTTTGCTGCTAAAAAAAAAAAAAGTCACATAATAGAGGGCCAAAGGAAAAGACTGGCCTTTCTTCGTTTGATTCTTCCTTCTCCAGCTTCTTCAATTCTCTCAACAAGGTTTGTTTCTCTCTTTCTCTCTCATTTTTTGTTTGGGTTTACCATGCCATGCTTAAATGAGGGAAGGATCCTTTGTTCTTCTTAATTGATTTGCCCTAGATTTGCAATAGGTTATTCTTTTTAATTAGGTTTTCATTTAGTGGTAAAATTAATCACATTTGAGATATTGTGACTTCTTTGAGATTGATTTGCCCTAAAATTTGATGTACAATTATTCACAATGTACATAGTAATTTTACAACAGGATTAGAAGGAATACACTGAATAAAAAGGAAAGGAAGAATATGTATGTCAGCACGAAGCCACTTGTTTGAAAAGAAATGAATTGCCAGCAGTGAACATTGTGAGAGTAGAGTCAATGAATTTGAAGAAATATGGTTTATAATATAGATGTACCTAGCTCCTTTGTTTCATTGGTAGAAATGAATTTGAAGAAAACAAGTATTGGCCTTGGTCCAACCACTGCCATAGTAGACATGAGAACTTGCTTGACTTCAGAATTTAATATTCATTCTGTTAATTATAAAAGTTGAATAATGTTTGCTCAAACTACAAAGAGAACAAGTAAAGTTCAAAGTGAGTTAATTAGCTCAGTGTTTAAGCTCACAGAGCAATTTACTTAATTCTGTTATCTTTGCTAACTCTAGCTGTGACTGTGAGTTAGAAGTTTTTACAATTATAGACATTCATGCTGAGAAATGCAGCAAATGGTACACATTATTATTTTAGTTTTGCTTTCAATGTATACAGACATTCAAGTTGCGAACTACTTCACGTTTGTTGGATATAAAGAAGACTTTATTTTATTTTATTAGAATGATGATTTGATCATGTTACATATTATTTGATAATAACTCTTTTGTTGTGTGCTCGCTTTTATTTATTAGATGGCTGACCATGATGACTTAAATAATGATGATTTGATCATGTATGCTATCATTTGTATACATCATATTCATATGATGTTTCTACTACTAGTTGGATGTGTTTTAGCACAACAACCCACAACACAAACTACTTCACGTTTAAATAGAATTAATCGTGCAATACGCTTGCAAAGTGAGCGAATTCGAGATGAAATAATGCAACGTATTGTTGGACCAAGTGGTAGACATTTGATTCGAATGGGTCCTGCAACATTTGTAGAATTTTGTGGAATTTTAGCAACTGAAGGGGGGCTTCATTCAACTCAACGAGCTGCAGTTGAAGAACAAGTTGCTAAATTCCTTTGGATTATAGGTCAAGAAACTAGGCATAGTGCGTGTTCATTGCTTTTCCATTGCTCCGGTGAGACGGTTAGTCATCACTTTCATAAAGTGTTGGAAGCAATCATAGAGTTAGAGGATAAATACCTCTTACAACCAAATGGACTGCAAGTGCCACTTGAAATACAAAACCACAGTAGATTCTATCCATACTTTAAGGTATACAACGCAAACATAACACTTTAAATACTTATACTAGTACCTTTACCTAATTAGATAAATAATGATAGTATTGTGTTGGGGTAATAGATGGCACGCATATTCGTGTTAAAGTACTAGTTGTACATGCTGCTAGGTACCATGGTAGGAAGGAATATCCAACTATGAATGTTTTGGTTGCTTGCACATTTGACTTGAATTCACGTGTGTGTTGACTAGGTGGGAAGGAACTGCTTCTGATTCTAGGATAATTAAAAATGCCTTAACAAGAGATTATCCACTCCATATTCCAACAGGTATTAGTTTGAAATTTGGTTTGTTTTGCTTTTGAAATTATTATGCTGACAATAAACGTGGTAATGTACTAGGAAAATTTTATCTTGTTGATGTGGGTTTCATGCTTCGAAGTGGTCTCATCACACCTTACAGAGGAGAGCATTATTACATTAAAGAATAATCACAACGAAACCCTCCTAGAAATGCTCGTGAGCTATTCAATCATCGACACTCTTCATTGCGCAATGCAATAGAGAGAGCATTTGGTGTACTCAAGAAATGTTTCCCCATTATTGGAAGTGGGACTGAACCGATGTACAACATTCAAACACTAAAACTAATTGTGTCTGCTTGTTGCATAGTTCATAATTTTCTCATGGGAGTGGATCCGAATGAAGGTCTGATTGCTGAGGTTGATGCGGAAATTGCTACAGAACCTATAGAGCATACAAACCATGCCCATAATTTAGATAATCACGAAGATGCAAGAAAAGGAGAGTTAATTGGAAACTCAATAGCAAATGCAACGTGGGAAGCATATTATTTGAACCAGCATTGAATGCTAATTACATTTGTGTTGTACTTTTCAATGTACTTTTTTTTTTTTTTTTTTGGGTTAACATTAAGTGGTGTGATATGGTGTAGTGACTTGCTATTATTGCTTTATAATAAGTTGGATCATTTGTATTGTATTCGTAATCCTAATATAAATTATGTTTGTTTGTAAACTTTTTCTTTTTTGGATAATTATTCCTTATAGGAAAGTGATGCCTCACAAGGTGAAGAAGTGTGGGACAAACTTATCGAGGTGGGCTCATGTTTAATTGATTACATACACTTTAAATATGCTTGTTGGAGAAATTATATTGTTACTTACCATGTGTGTATTTTTATATAGTCAAATCCTAGTGTTGTTGAATGGAGGAGCAAGCTTGTATATAACTGAGACAAGTTATGTGAGCTCTTTGCAAAGGATAGGGCGAATGGGGAAGATGGTGACACCCCTAGGGAGATGAAGAGAAAAAGAGCTCATTTATCTCAAAACAATGTAGAATGTTCAACTTCAGTTGAGGACATTGATAACATGGTAGCACAAAATCAAGCTTCATTGAATGCTGTCAATGTTGAAGGAAGTGAAAATGACTTGACTTCTCCAGGTTGCTAATCCGAAGTTACATCACGTAAGTTGAAGAATAGATGCAGAGTTAAAGAGGACAACAATCCTATAAAGGAGGCTATTAGTGCAGTGGATAGGGCAACACATTACCTAGGTAATGTGTTATTGTTGTGTGCTAATAAGTCTTCTTTGAAGGACAATGAATTGTTGGAGCATTTAGTTGAGATTGGGATAGAAGATAATGATGAGTTGGTACATGCTACGACTTTCCTTCTTGAAAATCCCACGAAGTTGCGTGTATTTTACTCGTTTCCAGCACATCCCCGCAAGAGTATCTTAATGAAAATGCTTGAAAATGCTTGAAAATGCAGCAACTTATTTCCTTTACCAAGGTAAATCCCACAATAGCGGCTAGTTTTTTTGACTGTTTGGCTTGAAGAAACTTAAGAAGTGGTTTTTTGATTTAGTTGATGCACATCCTAATTAATTTTGTTTTATCTAGTGCAGAATGCTCATTTGGTAATGGACATATGAGTAAATAAGGATTTGATATTGTGAAACAACATTGAGCTGTCATATGGCCATTGTCTAGATCTTTGTGGAGTAATGGAGTCCAAGAGTTTTTGTGCTTTCAACAGTTCATGCCACAAATAGATTCTTTATTTCTTTATCACTTGGTCATTAGCTTCATTGTCTACCTCATTTAAACTGAAGTCCAATTAATTGAATTTTGGATGAAAAATTAAATTATCAATTACAGGAGGCTTATCTGAAGAGTTTTTGTGCTTTCAAAGGTTCACTTGCAGATTTATTGCAGAGATTGTAGTTAATGGTACCATTGCCTCTATGGTGGTGTTAAAATGGTACCTCATCTCCAATTGCTTACACCTACCCAGAATGTTTATTTTTATCCCTCAAAACAGGCAGGCATGGGATGAGGTTTACACGATGCTAATGAGTGCAGTTTTTGCATCCTATGAATTTCTTATGAAAAAATCTACACTATTCTAGTGAAGATGAGAAACCACGTTATTCTTGATCTTTGGGTAGAGTATGTTTTGGTAGAAAATAGTCTCTTTGCTTGAGGCAGTTAAAAGTGCACCTATATCTCCTTAAACATGTGATAATTCTTGAAATTTTTGCTTCAATTTTGGTTGCTTATATTCAAACTATTTATTTTTCTGAACAGTTCTCTTTCAGAGTTTGCTGTTCTTGGATATGAATTGGGTTATTCAATGGAAAACTCGAACTCATTGGTAATGTGCGAAGCTCAATTTGGCTTCTTTTGCATATATTTTCAACAAATCTAGTTGTTGAGTGGAAGTCAAATTACCAAGTATGCTAATAGTGTCAGCATAACGAATGTCATCAACTAAATTACATATTTTAGTGAGAACATACAAATAAATTAAATAATATACAATGAAGAACTTACAAATAAATTAAACTTGGAAGGAACTTTGATACTAAGTATTGGTAATTGAAAAAAACAACTCCCAAGTACTGGTTGAAGTTGGTGTAATATACTGTCTAGCTAGTAATTCTTTAAGAAATATATGACAAAATCCACTAAATAACTTTTGTAAACATATATACATAATGTAAAATCTGAAAATTCTAATTTTAATTAGGGGTGAGCATGGGTAGCGGGTAGAACCGGAACTTGCAGGTAGAATCGGAACCTACCCGGAACCGGCACTGTACGGGTAGGTTCCGGTTCCATTTTATTGGAATTGACATTGTACAGTTCTCGTTCCGGTTCTTATGTGTGGAGGAACCGGAACCGAAACCTGGAAAAAGAACCTTAAACGGGTACCTTGCTTGGAACCTGTAGCGGGTACCCGATTTGGAACTTGTTTGGAACCGATTTTTGGAACCTGTTTTAAAACCTACTTTGGAACCTATTTTGGAACTTTGGAACCTGAGCTCCAATGAAATATTTGTGAATAATGGGGAGTTTCATTATTTTACATATAAAATATTTAAAATAGAAAAAGTTAAAATTTTAAAATAACCTAATTAAATAAATATACAATGATACTTATTACATATAAACTACACCATATTAAAAACTTTAATATATTAATATTAACGTTTTGATTAATTAAGTGTATAATTGGAATTAGGATCCAATTAAAAATGTTTTAATGTTATTAAAAGAATCATTTTTGAATAAAATAGTATATTTGATTGAATAATAATATATTTAGTTATTTACTTCAATTATCAAGTTTTAAGTATATCTATAGTAAATTAACAATTAATTAATTATATATGATAAATTAATAAATATTAATAAATTTAATTAGTAGTTAAATATCATACTTCATCAATTATAACACTACATTATAGTTAAACGATTACTTAATTAATTATAATTTTATAACATTACTTAATTGATTTATAGTGTAATTAATTATAGCATTACATTAATTGATTACTACTTAATTAATTGACTTATAACATTTAGTATATTACTTAATTAAATAATTAGAAATTTAATTAATTATAGCATTAGTATTTAGTAATTATTTATAGTATAATTACTTAATTACTTAATTAATTATAACATTTCATTATAAACATTAGTACAATACTTAATTAAATGATTAAAAATTTAATTAATTATAATATTACATTAAAGATTTATAGTATGATTACTTAATTCACTATAACATTATATTATAGTATTATCACATAATTAATTATAACATTAAATAATTAAATGATTACTTAATTGATTATGACATTATATTATAAACATTTGTAATTACTAATTTACTACATAAACGTTAGCACAATACTTAATTAATTGTAACATTAATTAAATGATTACTTAATTAATTATAACATTCTATTATAAACAAATTAATTATAATATTATATTAAAGATTTATAGTATGATTACTTAATTCATTGTAAAATTTCATTATACTATGATTACATAGTTAATTATAACATTACATTATAAACAAATGATTACTTAATTAAACGATTAAAAATTTAATTAATTAAACATTACATTATAGTTAAATAATTACTTAATTAAATTATAACATTATTACATTACATTATATTATGGTCACTTAATTAATTATAACATTACATAGTTAAATGATTACTTAATTAGTTACAAATTTATAACATTACATTATAAACATTAGTAATTTACTACATTATTACAATACTTAATTAAATGATTAAAAATTTAATTAATTATAATATTACATTAAAGATTTATAATATGATTACTTAATTCACTATAACATTACATTATAGTATGATCACATAATTAATTATAACATTATATAATTAAATAATTACTTAATTGATTATGACATTATATTATAAACATTAGTAATTATTAATTTACTACATAAACATTAGAGCAATACTTATTAAATGATTAGAAATTTAATTAATTATAACATTACATTATAAATTTATAGTACGATTACTTAATTAATTGTAGCATTACATTATAATTAAATGATTACTTAATTAATTATAACATTTTATTACAAACATATTAATTATAATATTATATTAAAGATTTATAGTATGAGTACTTAATTCATTACAGTATAATTACATAATTAATTATAACATTATATAATTACATGATTATTTAATTGATTATGACATTATATTATAAACATTAAATTATAATATTATATTATAAACAAATGATTACTTAATTAAATAATTAGATATTTAATTAATTAAGCATTATATTATAGTTAAATAATTACTTAATTAAATGATAACATTATTACATTACATTATAAACATTAGTAATTTACTACATTATTACATTACTTAATTAAATGATTAAAAATTCAATTAATTATAACATTACATTATAGAGTTATAGTATGATTACTTAATCATTATAACATTCTATTATAGATTTATAGTATGATTACTTAATCAATTACAACATTCCGTTATAAACATTAGTATATTAATTAAATGATTAGAAATTTAATTAATTACAATATCAAATTATAGATTTATGGTATGATTACTTAATTCATTATAACATTACATTATAGTATGATCACATAATTAATTATAACATTATATAGTTAAATGATTACTTAATTGATTATGACATTATATTATAAATATTAGTAATTTACTATATAAACATTACCACAATACTTAATTAAATGATTAGAAATTTAATTAATTATAACATATTAACATTACATTATAAATTTATAGTACGATTATTTAATTAATTGTAACATTACTGTAACACCCCCCTCCAGTCGGGTACCCTCTAAGTATTCCATTAGGATGGAAAATTAGAGAATTCACGCCTGGAAGGTTGTGTATTTTAAAATGTAAATCCTGGTTACAAACATGTACTATATGAAAATAAATAAATAAAAACTTCTTCTCTCATTTATATTACTTTCTTAATCAACCTATCAAGACATGACTATATACGAAAAATATGGTTTAAAGAAAACAACAACATCAATTGTTTTATTAGCGGAAGCAAATATAAAATATCTCCCATCATTTATAAGCAAAACATATTTACTATTTCATAAAACTTATATTATAAACATTAAACTATATACATTAAATTCAAAAGCAACATCCTTTATATAACATCATAAGTTTAGTTAGAACAAAAACATACATGCCCCAAGCCTCCTTGACCGCCACTCACCGTTACCGCTTTAACCATTACCTGCAAAACATGAAAACTAGAGAAACGAGTGCTAATCACTCAATAAGGGTATCGATCATTTAACCCTATGTAACATTCTTAAACTTAGGAAGTATCTTATTTACTTGTACATGAACCAAACATTAATAACATAAAAGTAATATAACATTGCATATTCAATCCATATCATAAGGCATAATATAATTAATGCAATGCTTTCCTTTAATGTTCATGAATAATGTATATCAATGTCATGCATGTATAAATACATTTTTCTTTAAAATCCTTTTACTGTCTACTGATCGGACTAAGCAGAGGCATGGATCACGGAACCTTTGGCCAATGAGCTAGCCTTAACTTATAACACAGTCTCCATGGTCATGCACGCTATGGACTGTTCATTTCTTTTGGTCTAGACATGTGCATGAGTGAGCTCAGGTTCCCCATAACATGCCAACATCTTCCATAAAATTTACAAATAATTTTCCTTCACAAAAATGCATGTCTATGTACCTTGGAAGTATTTTGCTCAAACTTGGGATCAAGTCCCCCTTTTTTTCATCATTAATATGCTTGACATGCTTCATTCTTAAAAAAAAAAACATACACTTTCCATATATGAACATATCATTTCATTATGACCATTTTGTGGATGCATAACAAATTCATAGAACATATCATACTTAGGCTTGTTTATACATACACAAGCTCATAATTAGGTAATACATAACATATTACACATAACCTCCATGATCATTCATTACATCAACTATATATGCTCATACAATCATTAAATAATCATAAAGATCACTAATTCAAACATACTTCAAAACCCTTTAAACATTATTTCCATACTTGGAATCAATCCTAGATTATTAGGCTAAAAATAAATTAAGACATTAGAAGCACTTTTGAAATAGTCATTCTGCACAGGTCAGGTTCAAGAAGGCATAACTTGAGTTATACACATCGGATTGATATGATCTTGGTATCGTTTTAAAGCTTAGAGATAGGGCTACAACTTTTATGTTAGGTCTCAACCCAGTTCAATTGGTAAGATGCCCAAAAATCACTCAGAAGGTCACGGTTGTGACAGGGCAACCATGGTAACATGCCTATTTTAAGGCTTTTCCTTACCTATTTACCTCCACTTACTCTCTAACCTTTCCTAACCATTCTCCCCTGTGAAAACATGTTAAATGATCAATAATAACCTCCTTTGTAATATGTTAAAAAAAACTCATGTCACAACTACTTCCATTGATTGTCATCAAACTTCAATGTTTTTACAATTCACATATAAATCCATCAATTATAGCATTAAACCAAGCTCAATTGCTATTGTGTGACAAGAATTAAGGTTCCCTAATACTAAACCTAGAAACCTAATTCTTATTTCCTATTAAAGGGAGGTTTCCCTTACCTTATGTCAAGAAACCACACTCCTTTTCAAATTTCCTCCTTCTTATCTCCAATTGACCCTTTTCCTAACATAAATTATAAGGAAACTTCAATAACTTGAAATACACAATATTTATATAAGATAAGGAGTTGAAATTTACCTCCTAATATCCTTAATAAAGGAAGAAATATAAGACACTTGAGAGATTGCAACTAAGAGACTTGAAATTTTAATGGAGTAGTGAAGAAAATTATGGAAGATTGTAGAAAACTTGAAGAAGATAAAGAAAAGTGGTAGAAAGCATATGTTGGCCGACCCATACCATCTAATATCTTCTTTTCTTCTTTTCTTTTGTTTTTGCTAAAGAATTATTCATGTGACATTTGTCTTTTGCATTTAATGTCCTATAACATTATTTCCCTTTTTTGCCCTTAACAATTATCTTTTACTTACTCCTTAATCCTTCATCATCTTTATCTTGTCAAGCCAACAAAAATATCATCATTCTTTTACCACTTTACCCCTAAGGCATATGCATGGTAGTTAACTTAGCACATAAAAAGGAAAAGACTATTTTACCCTTGGACGTATTGGTGGGGTTTACAATTACATTATAAACAAATTATTACTTAATTAAATTATTACGTAATTAATTAGAACATTATTACATTACATTATATTATGATCACTTAATTAATTATAGCATTACATAGTTAAATGATTACTTAATTAGTTATAAATTTATAACATTACATTATAAACATTATTAATTTACTACATTAGTCATTAGTACATTACTTAATTAAATGGCTAAAAAATCTAATTAATTATAACATTACATTATAAATTTATAGTACGATTACTTAATTAATTATAATATTACATTATAAACATTAGTGCAATATTTAATTAAATAATTAGAAATTTAATTAATTATAACATTATATTATAATTAAATAATTACTTAATTAATTACAATATTATTATATTACATTATAAACATTAACAATTTATAACATTAAATTAATAATTTACAAATGAATAATTTTTTGTGCCTTGGTTTTGATTGAAAAGTTTTATGTGAATTGTGATGAATTTATTGAATTCAAGCGTTACCTAGAGATTAGAGGATTTATGAGTTACATTGGACACAAATGAATGAATAATCAAAATTTGTTAGGGGTGTATTTGTAAACTTTTAAGGTATTTTTGTCATTTTTTAAACTAATAGGGGGGTAATTGATTTTTTATAGGATACCCAGGAAAGGAACCGGAACCTACATTTTAGGTTCTGGTTCCTTGAATTTAAGAACTCGGACGGTGCGGTTCAGGTGCAGGTTCCTGAAAAATTTAAGGGAACTGAACGGTTCTGTTCGTTTTGGGAATCGCACCTGTAGTTCCTGCCTTCGCCTCTAAAAATGCAGGGTACCCGGAACCGCTCACCCCTAATTTTAATTAATATAAACATATATACAAAATAACTCATAGTACAAGGTAGTCTTGGACAATGCCGCCAAACTCCTCTGCTTCTTGACATCCCACCCAATCGTAAATCATCTAACACCTACAAAACAGTAAAATAACTGAGTGAGCACTAATTGCTCACTAAGTAAACCATACTGCATGACTGTTCTTCCTCCGTTACTAATGTTTTGATTTTCCTTTTCTCACTTTAATCTTTGCTAATATTCTTCATTCCTTTATGATATTCTGTATTCTTTTTTGATACTCTGATTTCCTACTTATCAAAGTGCAAAGACAATGAATAAAACTGTACATCGTCTAGCACATAAGAAATACTGAATCACGTATGTAGCATAATACATATGCAGAATAATAAACTTTCCTGAGAAAAGAACTTTCTTTTCTTTTCTATTATATGTCTCTTATGTTGTATCTCTTTCCTTTCTTCTCTGTTTCTCTTTCTTTTCTTTCTTCTATTCTGGTTTGCCGATTGGACTAGGTTGATACATGGATTTGGAACCCAGGCCATGTGAGTGGCTACAGTCCTCATCTACATGCACTGTTGACAAACTGTAAAATACTGTATCTCTTTGCTGTGGTCGCTCGCTCGTGGCGGCGTGCATGTAGGTATGCTCTGCTGGGTACAGTTCTCATCCACATACACTACCGACGGATGGTACAAATACTGTATCTCTCTGCTGTGGCCACTCGCTCGTGGCGGTGTGTATGTGGGCATCTCTGTCACTTACGGGTTCCCCATCGCAAAAACCTTATAACATAGTATGCTATAGAAAGAGAATAGAAAGAGATACTATACACATTTCAACATGAATTTCCAAGCTATGGAAATTCTACACTTGCATTCTTTAGTAAATGAGAAAATATACATACTTGCATGTTAGCTTAAAAGAAAATTACTAGCCATTTTCTTTTCTTTCTTTCTCAGTCTTTGCTAACATATTCTTTCATATTCTCATTTACTAAATCAAGGCTAGATATATAATCATGTGCACAATAAATGTGCATGATCAAACTCATTCTTTAATATGCTTTCCAAGTTCACATATACAAACTTGCAAATTCATTATGGCATAGTGGCATGTCATGACATATTCTACCATTCTCTACTGTCTCAAGTGCCATATCAAAGTAACACTTTAACATGCAATTCTTCTCTAACACTTTCATGTGTTATTCAAGAAGTAGTAAAGGTTCAAGTAACTAGAACCAAGCACTAAGGGCCATTTTTCTCATGGAACTAACATGACCAAGTGATATATTAAATTTTGCATAACAATATGCACTCTTGAATACTAACATTTACACTTGGTTAAGCCCAAACATAATCTTCCTACTTCAATTCTTACCTTTCTCTAACCCTTTCTTCATTAGGGTTTAGCCAACTCATGCATGTATTTTCTCTTTGGATTTTCATCAAACATTTCATATGCACATACAACTACTAAGTTGGCTACACTTCCACATCTCTCTCATTCCACCAAAATGTGAGCCAAAAACTCACTAGTTATAGCATCAAACCTGTCCATTTTCAACAATTCTCAACACTTAAAAAATTTCAACACTAATTCTTCCTTAACTTCACCAAATCATCACATAACCATACACTACTTCTCATGGCTGGAAATTACACATCATTCAACATCAAAAACAGCCAACAATTCTCACATACAATCACATAAAAACATGCAAGAATCATACTACACAAGTCTTGCTCAAATCAAGGCTAAAATTGGGGTTTACTTACCTTGAATGTGAGATATAACTTCTTTTTGCTAAAAGTCTCTTCCTCTTGGACCTAGATCATATAAAAACCATAAGAATTTAAAACTTTAAAAGTTAATCACACACCTTGTGCTAGAATCTTACCTTTGGATGCTTTAGGATTGAAAATCTATAAAAATCCAAGCCAAATCCTATGAGTTCCCTTTGAAATTTAGTGAAGAAAATTGAGAGAAAATGGGGTGAGGGTGGCGTGTACAAGGGCTGAAATATGGCTAGGGTTTCTTCTAATGAAACCTTACATCTAATATTATATCCATGTCTTCCCATTTTACCCTTGCACTTTCTATGAAATTCTTTCTATATGCTTTAGTCAATTACCAAAATACCCTCATTTTTATTATCTTCTTCACATTATTTTGCTTCCTTTCACTTCCCACTTTTTCATCTAATTATGAGTGAAAAGACCATTTTACCCCTAATGAAGTTTTAAGGAATTTTCTTCACATTTGTCTAAGGTAACATCAAAGAAATCCAACTAAGGGTATTAGGGCATAAATAAAATTACGTACCTTGATATGGTGTTACAATTCCCCCTAAAAAAAAGAATTTCATCCCCGAAATTCAACTGAACAATTTAGGATAGCGGTTGCATACATCTTGCTCCACTTCCCATGTAGCTTCTTCTACTGTATGATTCCTCCATAGAACTTTTACTAGTGGAATACTCTTATTTCGGAGCTCTTTACCTTTTATGTCCAGTATCTAAACTGGGCGCTCCTCATAAACAAGATTTTCCTTTAATTCCACTTCTTCTGCTTTCAATATATGGGAGGGATTGCTGACATACCTTCGAAGCATTGATACATGGAAAACATTGTGCACTATATCCATATTTGGTGGTAGTGTTAACTGGTACGCTACTTTTCCTACTTGTTGCAATACTTCAAAGGGCCTAATGTGTCTAGGGGCAAGTTTTCCTTTACCACCAAACCGCATTACCCGCTTGTAGGGGGGAAATATTAACAAACACTTTATCACCCACTTCAAATTCTATATCCTTTCTCTTAAAACCCACATAGCTCTTTTGTCTGTCTTGAGCTTGTTTCACTCTATTTATGATCAACTTAATATCTTCCATCATTTTCTGAGTTATCTCCGGTCCAAGAGCTGGATTCAAAGCATCTTCCTCTCCTACCTCATCCTAGTGCAGTGGGGATCTACATAGCCTACCATATAGAGATTCATAAGGAGCCATTTTAATTGTAGACTGATAACTGTTATTATAAGCAAACTGTATCAATGGTAGCATCTCATGCCAGGTCATTTTATAATCCATACAAGACACTCTCAGCATGTCTTCAAGCACCTAATTGGTTATATTAGTTAGGCCATCTGTCTATGGGTGGTAAGCTATACTAAATGCTAACCTGGTACCCAAGTTTCTCTATAGACTAGTCCAGAAAGTTGAAACAAATCTAGAATCTCTATCTGATACTATTGTCTTGGGCACCCCATGCAATCTAACTATCTCTCTGATGTAGATCTGGGCCAACTGATCTGAGGTGGTACTGTATTTTACTAGAAGAAAATGCGATGATTTGGTTAATTTGTCTACTATCACCCATAGCACATTATAACCCTTTTGAACTGTTGGAAGGCTTGTAATGAAATCCATTGATATACTTTCTCATTTTCATTCAAGAATGCTAAGTGGCTGAAGCAGTCCTAATGGTCTCCGGTGCTCTACTTTAACCTGTTGACAAACCAGACATCTTGCTACGTACTCTCCGATATCTTTCTTCATAACTGGCCACCAATAACTCTTCTTTAAATCTTGATACATTTTGGTTCCTCCAGGATGTGCAGTATATGGTGTATCATAAGCCTCCACAAGAATCCTTTTTCTTAGCTCAACATTCTGAGGAATACATATACGGCTCATAAAACTGAGAACACCAGCTGAAATCTGATACTCTGATATCTTGGCTTCCAACACTTGTCGACTCATTTTCTGACACCACTCGTCGACAGCTTGCTTTTCTTTAATTTCTTCCAGTAAAGTAGATTGAATTTCTAACCTGGCAATTCTTCTTGGTACCATCTCTATCTGTTCCTTAAGAAATTCTTCCAACGGTTCTTTCTGCACTGTGAGCTGAGACAAAGAGACTTTTCTACTCAAGGCATCAGCTACCACATTAGCTTTTCTAGGTTGATACTTGATTTCACAATCATAATGTTTTATTAGCTCCAACCATCTCCTTTGTCTCATATTCAACTCTTTTTGGGTGAAGAAATACTTAAAACTTTTATGATCGGTATAAATATTACTCTTTGCCCCATACAAGTAATGCCTCCATATCTTTAATGCAAAAACTACAGTTGCTAACTCTAAATCATGCGTAGGGTATCTTGTCTCATACTCTTTCAACTATCGGGAAGCATAAGCTATTACCCTATCCAATTGCATCAACACAGCACCAAGTCCCTGAAGTGAGACATCTGTATAAATATCATAGTCTACACCTTCCTGTGGTAACACCAGAATAGGAGCTGTGGTGAGTCCTTGTTTGGTAAGAGCTGTAAACGGCTTAGCCAATTGGGCAAATCCTGCTACAAACTGCTTGTAATAACCTGCAAGGCCCAAGAAACTTCTAACCTCTTTCACTGTCTTCAGCCTTTGCCACTCTAGGATTGCCTTTACCTTATTGGGATCTACTGACACACCTTCTTTTGAGATAGTGTGGCCCAAGTCTTGGCAATATCTTGCTCTACAACTCTTACTTGATAATAACCCGACCTCAGATCAATCTTTGAAAACACTGCTGCTCCTTTCAGCTGATCAAATAAATCATCTATGCGAGATAACGGGTACTTATTCTTCACTGTCATTTTATTCAACTCTCTGTAATCTATGCACATCCATAGCGACCCATCTTTTTTTTTCACAAATAGAATCGGAGCACCCCAAGGAGAATGGTTGGGTAAAAAAAAAACCCTTGTAAAACCCCTCCCTAGCCAGGTATTTCCTAAGTATCCTTTGGCCATTGAGAACCTAGAAAACGCACGCCTAGGAAAGAATTTTATTTTAAAATCCTATTTAAAGAATAAACTTGTAGTTTAAAAACATATAAATATATATATATATTTTCTTAATTAAGTTCATTGTATGAGTCAAAAAATATAGTTTCCTTTCTTGGAGTAAATTATGAAATCCGTAGTAATACTTACTAGAACATACACACATTTACAAAATTTACTAGCAATTTGATTTCCTTTATTAACACAACATATTTACTCCATTATAGAACATGGACATATTTATTGCATTATGAAATATGAACATAATTACTACACTAAATACTAGCAAAACCATTCAGCAATCATCATCAAAACATCCCTTCATGCTCATAGCGTCCCTTGGAATCCTCTCCTACCTTCATGCCTTAATCCTTACTTGCAAAACATTTTAAAACAATTCATGGGGTGAGCGCTAATTGCTCAGTAAGGAACATGGCCATTTATAAACTATTAAGGTTCATTATACAAGTATATTACTTAGGACCTTACCTACCTACAAAACATGACCTTCATTCTTTGACATAACAAGTTCATAAAACATATCATACACTTTGGACTTTTCTCATAAACATAAGTCATAACATAACCATACATAATATAACATAGAACATATATGACTTATGAAATATTCATGTACATGGCATGCTTATTTCTTTTGTCTTTATACTTGATGGTTTCATTAGTCTTTGTTATCCGATCGGATTCATTTGAACCATTACCTTGTTCTTGGTCGTCACGTCAAAGGACTCATGGTTTCCATAAGAATTCCATTCCTCTGATCTTGGTTTATACCTCAAGAGACTCATGGAATTCATTCTTTAACATTTCATAAATTTTTCATAAGACAACTAAATAAGCTATATGCATTACCATTATGAATGCAAACATATGGACTAACATCTCCCATGCTCAATCATACTATATTCTCCTACTAAACTTCTTAACTTAATTCATTCAATTTCTCATACAAGACAAGGAATTTCAGTAGTAAGATTATTCAGGGGTTTATTAGAATTAAAAACAAATGGGAGTTTCCATTAAGAGGGTGGATGCCATATAGTTCGTCACTTTTCAAGCAATTTTTCCCTTATCTTCCAATTCGAATTGATTTTTGGCTAAAACATAAAAGTTTTAGGTCTATTTATCCAATTTTTAAAACTTCAAGAATCAACTCAATCGAACTTCTATAACTTCAGTTATGACTGATTCAGTGAAGCATGTACAGTATAAGTCTTAAAAAGCCAAATCCGAATTCTATTCATTTTAACCATGTAACCTTCATTTGCACATTCACATCATTTGCCATATCATTCTTAGTATAAAAGGCCATAAAAACCTCCCTTTTTACAGAACCAAAAATTGCCAAAACATCGTCCAACTACAAATCTCTTAATTGGTATAATCATCCTTCATATGCACACATACACCAATCAACACACCCATTTAAACTATCCATAGCCAAAACATAGCCTCACACTCATACTAACATAAATAAATGTAAGTTTCATAAACCCTAGGAGTTATCAATTGTAGTCATAAGGGATTTTTTTCCTTACCTTAGTATTCAAAGCACAAAGACACTCCCCCTTAGCTCCAAAGGTTCACTCTTTCTACCTTATACACATATATAACCACTTATGGATTTCTCTTTTAACTAAAAGATCAGAACAACTAGGGTTTTGAAACTCACCTTAAACCCTAAAATTGAAGTTCTTTAAGTGTGGATGGTGATCTCCTTTGAAAATCAACTTGAAATCCTAAGAAAATTTGAGAATAAAATGCTTGGATTAGTGGCTTTTATGGTGGATTTGAGAGATGAAGAAGAAGATGATACATTTAGGGTGTACAAGGCCGACTACTCTCTCTTTAAACCTTTAAATATTTATTCCATTATTGCTCTAATGATTGATCAATAAAAGTTAGATATAAGGGCATAATTTTTTCATATAAGGGCGTTTTGGTCATTTCTACTGCAACATAATAATTAGCACTCATTTAATGCCATTTGCCTTCTTTAAAACACTTAACAATTAAGCAATCCCATTAGGTAAATGACTAACTTACCCTTGGTGCACTTTTATGGATACTTATTTCATATGGATTTGTATGAAAAGACCATTATACCCTTGGTTACCGTTTATGCCATTTAACCATATTAATCAACTTTATGACCATTCTACCCTCATTTCTCTTCAATGACATCACCCCTTACACTTTATAATGGCCACATCTCGAAATACATGTAAATTGACCATTTTACCCTTCGATTCAAAAAAAGAAAATTACTTGAAAAGGTAAATTTCATACCTTAGGGCATCAGAAGAATACCGCGGGGTTTACAACCCTTGTCCAGGAGTTCTTGGAGCTGCTTCTTCAATTCTTGGAGCTTGGCTAGGGCCATACGATAAGGGGCTTTAGAAATTGGTGTTGTCCCTAGTACCAACTCAATGCTAAACTCCATTTCTCTTTCTGGAGGTAAACCTTGCAAATCATTCAAAAATATATCTGAAAACTCCCGGACTACTGGCACATTCTAGATCTCTGATTGAGGGACATCACTGCTTTGCACCACATGGGCAATATACACGGAGCACCCTTTTCTTAACGTCTTCTGGCTTTTACATTGCTGATTAACATACTAAGCTGATGGCCTCTCCGAAACTGAACTTATCGCCATCATCAAGATTAAACTTTGCTTTCTTCTTTCGGCAGTCAATCTCTACTCCATATCTCCCTAGGAAATCCATGCCAAAAAATAACATCAAAGTCGAGCATATCAATACAATCAAATCCACTGTTAACATCCTTCCGTGGATCACTACGGACTCCCCTAAAAACATCTCCCGAGTTACCACACTATCACCATCTGGCAATTTTATCTTAATGGGTTGATCTACTGTATGTAAGTAAACGGTCTCATATACGCAGCAGAAACAAAAGCAAATATAATATAGAGATCGTTTACATGAGCCAAGATCAAGGGTATAATTTTACAATTCATATTAAAATAAATTCTACAAAAAAATAAATCTGAGTTTAAAGAAAACAAACGCACGTTGGAGGCTTCTCCAAATTTGTCAACGAATGTTTTGCTACCGATCCAAGTGTGGGATTGAACCCACGTAGTCCACACAAAGACAATCTCAAAAGAACCAAAGAGGGATTTGCTAGATCCTTTTTGGCTTCAAGATTAAGAAGAAAGCAAATCAATTGAATTGATTTTTAGGCCAAAAGGTGTTGCTGTCGTGGGAGAGAAAGAGAGGGGTTGTGTGTGTTTTAATTTCAAAGGAAATAAAAAATTAATTGAATAATCACACACTTTTCTTTTTATAGTAAAATAATCAAGTCGCTCTATTCCCATATGGAATAGGCTTGGGCTCCAACCCAAACACCCCATGTTGCCAAACACTCCCAATTTGATATTTTATTTTCCATCATTATCTCAATTAAAATCAATTAATATATATTAACATTTAACAATAATGATAATATATTTAAATATGTGCAAACACATATTTAAACGTAATTTCACTTATTTAATTTTTCTAACAAATTAAATAAAGGCTACGACCTCAGCAAATTTAATTGCACTGTGAAATGACCAAAATACCCTTTCGCCTTAAAAGACGAAAATGCACTTCTTTCTTCCTGAGTCTTAAATTATCTTCTATGTATGTAACCCATAGGCTCCTCATCATACCGGCAGTGTATAGTATCATGATTAACAGCAATTAGTCGTCTTACTAATACACAGACCAAAATTGGCCCCTAGCAAGGCATCATGGCCACCCGATAGATTTGGATTCAAAGAAAGTAGCTACCCACAACGATATGGTTATCCGTGCAATTCCCGATTCTTTCATCATACGTTATCTCGACGAGACAAAGGCATAGAAATAGTGTCAACCTTCGGTTACTCTCGATATTATGTATTCAGTTTCTGGACCAATGACCCATATTATAATCCAGATAGAGCAACAACTCAATCCCACTGTGGCCACAGTTTTTAGTGTCATTGTCATATACTGAATTGCGCCGTGAGATAACTTCTCCCGCACCTGGGAGTGATGAATCCTCTGTCAATCCACCATAGTCTTGATACACTCCTTGATGCAGCCAATCACCACCGTATTGATAGCTTTGAAAAGAACTGCGTTAGGCTAGTGTCAAATTGTACCAATCGGTGCACAAGGCACTCTGGTGATCTCAAGTCTAAGGATCACATACACCACCATTCGTTAGAGGATTTATTCCATAGACACTGGGGTTACAATCCATATGGAATCCTTTGGTGGGTCAGTCCAGTGAACTTGCCGCGGTGTATCCGCCACAAAGAAGCACCCATGTGTTGCACCAGTTGTCACCAAACAACCTTGACAAGTGAGATCGCCATCGGCTTTCGACAGGGTCATTCAACACTCTGATAGCCTTACCGTATTATCTGTGCCCTTACTTCAGAATAATACTGGGGCTACGGACGTTTCTAAAATGACCACCATATGTGCTCATAGGGTTCTCACTATCAAGATTTGAAACACTTGATATCCTCGTCACGGTTCTACCATTCTAAGGACATGTATCAATACATATTGCAATAATAATGATTTATGCACTCAACACTGAATGACCTAAGTGCCTGCACTATAGCTAGTCATTCATGCACTCAACATGGAATGACCCAAGTGCCCATCATGCTTTTGCTGCGACAAAAACTTTAATAGTGGGTTGGTAGTTATTCTACAAATTTGCACATTCCCTTTCTTATCGATCCTTCAGATCAAATTGAATCAACTAAGTAAGTGTTTGGATTACTGGTGAGACCGTGATTTCTCAGCCACAACAATGGCTCCATTGTTATCGCAGTATAACTATACTGGATTAGCAATGCTTGAAATCAAATCAAGTTCAGTAATGAGCTTCTAGATCCAAACGGCCTACACGGCAGCATTAAAATGCAATACACTTAGCATCAATTGTAGAACTCACTGTAGTACACTGATTCGAGTTCTTCCAGCTCACTGTAGTTACATTGAGACAAAAATGTGTAATCCCAAATTGCGAACTATAATCATCCTTTTCCCGTTTGGAAATAGCGTCACTATATTCTCATACAGAGAGCTCATCTTTCCTCCATAATCCAAGAATATATATTCTTAAGCCCTTTTCAAGTACTTAAGAATGTCCATTGACACTCACCCAGTGTCAGTGTCATTTACTTGGATTTAGTTGATAGCTTCTACTAGTGCTGAGTGCACATAAGACATCAATCTAAGTACATAACATATTGCTCACTTGAGCCTGATTGATATCCATTACAAGTACTGAATGCACATTAGATATCAATCTTAGCATACAAGATGGATCCACTTGTTGAAGCATGTGGGATCCTCTTCATTCTATCTCTCTCATTATGTGGTTAAGGACACATATCCTCACAGAGATAGACACCATATGCCATCAGACGAAATCCCTTCTTGGATTTTTCTATACTGAATGCGTTCAGTACCTTGTCTATGTACTCTGACTTAGTTTGAGCAACCTACACGATCTATCACGATAGACTTTATTCCAAGGATGTAGGCTGCTTCCCCTAAGTCCTTCATGGAGAAGCACTTGGATAACCAAGTCTTTACCAACTGCAAGTTCGGTATATCATTCCCGATCAGAAGTATGTCATCGACATACAACACTAGGAATACTACTACGCTCCCACTCACTTTCTTGTAAACACAGGGCTCATCTTCGTTCTTGATAAAATCGAATTCTTTTATGGCTTCATCAAAACGAATGTTCCAACTCCTTGAAGCTTGCTTGAGTCCATAAATGGATCTCTGCAACTTGCATACCTTATTAGCTTGACTATGAAGAACACAACCATCAGGTTGTGTCATATACACATCCTCCTCAAGGTTTCCATTCAGGAAAGCAGTTTTGACATCCATTTGCCAAATCTCATAGTCATGATATGCAGCAATTGCAAGCATAATCTGGATGGATTTAATCATGGCAACTGGCGAAAAGGTTTCTTCATAGTCAATGCCATGAATTTGTTTGAAACCTTTGGCAACCAGTCGTGCTTTATAAGTATGCACGATGCTATCCATGTCAGTTTTCTTCTCAAAGACCCATTTACGCCCTATGGGTTTTACCCCTTCAGGTAGTTCCACCAGGGACCACACTTGGTTCTGGTACATGAAGTCCATCTCAAATTTCATGGCTTCAAGCCATTTAATGGAATCTGGATCCGATATAGCGTCTTCGTAGGTTCTGGGTTCATCATCTTGGTAGACTAGTACGTCACCATGTTGAGTCACGAGATAACTGTATCTCTCGGGCTCATGGCGTACTCTCCCAGATCTACGTAGCTCTTCGCTACTTGAGGTGGTTCACTTTGATCCATAAATTATGGAGTAACCTCCTCATGATGCTCAACCACTTCCTGTGGCACATCATCCCGTCTTTCGTCTAGTATATCTTGTGGTTCTAGAACTTCATCAAGTTCTACTTTTCTCCCACTAGTAATTCTTAGAAAATATTCCTTTTCTAGGAAGACACCAGATCGAGCAACAAAAATTTTGTGCTCTTCTAGGTGGTAGAAATAGTATCATTTGGTCTCCTTTGGATACCCCACAAATATACATTTACAGGATTTTGGGCCCAGCTTGCTCGAAGTCAATTTCTTAACATAAGTTTCGTAACCCCAAATCCATAGATAAGACAAGTTGGGCTTTCGCCCACTCCATAGCTCATATGGAGTCTTATCTATAGACTTTGACAGCAAATAGTTCAAAACGTGAGTCGCAGTCTCTAGGGCATAACCCCAGAATGATGCAGGTAAATCACTAAAACTCATCATGGACCTAACCATGTCAAGTAAGGTCCTATTCCTCCCTTCTGACACTCCATTGTGTTGGGGTGTATAAGGAGGGGTGAGTTGTGATACTATCCCACATCCCTTCAGGTATGTTTAGCTCAACTTGCCAAAGTTGGCATAGTTGTCATTTTTGAGATTATCCCTTGTTGTCTTTCTTAAGAACATATTATTATGAAACAGTTCCATAAAGAATATTATTTATACTCAGGGACAATAATCCATTAGTAAACTAATATTCTCATTTGTCCAATGTGGACACAGAAATATAATTTCTAGAAACTGAAAAATAATCCATAAGTTCCAAGAAACAAGTCCATCGGCTAAATTAGACGATAAGATCCTACAAAGCAAATGCAGCAGCACGTGCTTCATTTCCAACTGGTAGGTCCACCTCTCCTTTGACGAGCAATCTACTCTACCGTAGTTCCTGCACATTAATCAAATGTGAGAACCACATCTTGTGTTAACTAGATGTTTACGAGAGAAGTTAATCTCAAGAATGTACCTGACGAAGAAGTGACATTCTTCTTCTGTTTTGCTAGGAAGGCCTTGCAATGTTTCCTTCCAATAGCTGGGATTCCCACAGTGAGGACAAATGTCTTTCCTTTCTGCAACAGTTCTTTCCAATGACTTATGAGCCCTTTCCTTTTCACTTGAGTTGGCTTCAACCAACGTCAATGTTTCTAACATTTTCATGCCTGACTCAATAGCCTTTAACAAATCCAGAAGCTCGGAAAAGGTATTCTTCTTATCTTCCTCAATGAAGTCATAGACAAATTGGGAATAAGAATCTGGTAATGACTGTAATATTAGGTTTATTGCTAAACCTTCTTTAAGTCCACATCCCAAAATCTCAAGCTTGTTCATATACTCGGTCCACTTGAGTATATGATTCGCCAATTTTGGTACCCTCTTCCATCCTACATCTGAATAATGACCGAGACACCATATGCTTCTCATTTCTTCAAGAAAATGAAGAATAGAAGCTAAATCCATTTTCTCGGCACTACTGCGAGAATGGTGCCATTGATGCAAGCACAATGTATCTAGTCATTTCGCTTTTTGCATCATGTGTATGCTTCACATATGCACTCCCAGTCTCATGGATAGAACTATCAGCAGGCTCTTGTGATAGAGCTTACTCAATGGTGTATAATCTATCGCTTGACTGAAGTATATTATTTATACTTCTATATTAGTCAACGAAATTTTCACCATTCCATTTCTCTCCCAGTTCGATGATTTGTCGCAGTGATGTTGGGATCATTTTACTCAAATTTAAGTGAATCTACAAGTGCAGAAAAAGCAACCGTTATTACCATGTTCATTATTATTGTTTAATATGGTCTTTTATTAAACGAAGCTCCCACTATTTTACTCAAGTTAATAGCCCTCACCATTAACTCGGGAAAGCCCGTTGACTTTCCTAGTGGACCGAGATCCCATCTTGCCCATTTCAAACCTTCGCTTTGGCGAACAAGCCAAAATGAGTTGATTAGGTAAGCCAACAAACTTAATCCACACCAGTTCATAGCTCCTACTATCAACCTCAAATGTGAAAAAGCCAACAAGCCAATCACACAATCCAATGGTCACTACATGCCATCATCCTCAAGTGTGATTCTCAGTATCCGTAGAGTGGACACTACATGTCACCACGTACACAGTATATGTGTACTACTCTACTATGCCTATGACGCACGTTTATCAACCTTCGCTTTGGCGAACAAGCAAAACTATCATTTTAAGTCGACCCATCACCATTAAGAAAAACTCCAATGCATCTTAACCTCCCACTGGTAGAAGTGTACCCTTCGCTTTGGCGAACAAGATTTCGACGAACAGTGGTTTGATTAAAACCATAGTGATGGAAGGCTTACTTGACTTAATATACTTTAATTGAGGGTTTTGTTATTTAATGTCTCACCAGATTATTATCTTTGTTAGAATGACATTGTTTGGCATGTTATTGAACATTCAACCTTATCATAAATTCTAAACAAACTATTAAAACGTGCCGGTACATGGCCCAACTAAAACCGATTTCCTCGAGCCTAGAGGAATCGGTGGGTCACCTAGGGGTCCTGTAATAAACATCATGAGTCTTCAAGTATGGTTGCCTCGCCCTTTTGCTCCGTCCTTCAAGTACATTACAAAAATATCGTTCTAAATTTACAATAAATAATTATACAAATTCTTTACATCAATAAATTTAGAAACCTCGATTTACATTCGAGGGGAATGAGATGAGAAGAGACTGTACATCGAGAATATGAGAAAGGCAGGACACGCAAGCCCTATTTAATAAATTATAGAACCATACATACCCAAAAATATTTTAAAACATTCACCCTTAGGTCTAAGACTCATGTACTGGGCACCATGCAATATACAAACAAGTAAAAAGCATACATTTCAAAAACAATCAATTTTTGAAATTTGTGGGTTAATTACCATTTACCCCCTGACAATTTACAGAATTATGTTTGGTCCAAAAGTTTTTAAACTTTATTTTTAGCCCCCTGCACACTCGGAAGTGCGCTCGCTGCAGCGATGAGTTAGATCGCTTGGTAACTTGCGTTCGCAGCGTCCGCGCAGATTTGGAGTACGAGTTGCTCGTCCCTGGGGCGATCGCCGGGAGGGCGATGGATTATATCGCCGCGGCGAGCGCTATTTTCTTACAACACTCGTCCAGAGGACGATCACCGCGACGATGCTTTATATCGCCGCGGTAAGCGCTGGTTTCGTCACCAGCGCTAAGTGGAACAACGCTCGCTGCGGCGATGGGTTATATCGCCGTGGCGAGCGTACACGGATCTATAGCTCTGGATCTGCTCATACAGCAACCATATACACTTTAAACGGATTTTGCAATTAATCAAACACATTGATCTCAACAAAAATCCATCAACCATTAAACCAAACTTGCAGTTCATCAACAAATCAGATTAATCGATTAATCAATTTCTCAAAACATGATTTAAGGTAGATTTTATAAGGCAACATTATATCATCAAATACATGTTATCAACCATCCAAATAAAAATTGTAAAATTCAATACCCTAGGCTCTGATACCACTGTAAGTAAACGGTCTCCCATATACGCAGTGGAAACAAAAATAAATATAATATAGAGATCGTTTACATGAGCCAAGATCAAGGGTATAATTTTACAATTCATATTAAAATAAAATCTGCAGAACAATAAATCTGAGTTTAAAGAAAACAAACGCACGTTGGAGGCTTCTCCAAATTTGTCAATGAATATTTTGCTACCGATCCAAGTGTGGGATCGAACCCACGTAGTCCACACAAAGACAATCTCAAAAGAACCAAAGAGGGATTTGCTAGATCCTCTTTGGCTTCAAGATTAAGAAGAAAGCAAATCAATTGAATTGATTTTTAGGCCAAAAGGTGTTGCTGCCGTTGGAGAGAAAGAGAGGGGCTGTGTGTGTTTTAATTTCAAAGGAAATAAAAAATTAATTGAATAATCACACACTTTTCTTTTTATAGTAAAATAATCAAGTTGCCCTATTCCCATATGGAATAGGCTTGGGCTCCATCCCAAACACCCCATGTTGCCAAACACTCCCAATTTGATATTTTATTTTCCATCATTATCTCAATTAAAATCAATTAATATATATTAACATTTAACAATAATGATAATATATTTAAATATGTGTGAACACATATTTAAACGTAATTTCACTTATTTAATTTTTCAAACAAATTAAATAAAGGCTATGACCTCATCAAATTTAATTGCACTGTGAAATTACCAAAATACCCTTTCGCCCTAAAAGACGAAAATGCACTTCTTTCTTCCTGAGTCTTAAATTATCTTCTATGTATGTGACCCATAGGCTCCTCATCATACCGGCAGTGTATAGTATCACGATTAACACCAATTAATCGTCTTACTAATACACAGACCAAGATTGGCCCTAGCAAGGCATCATGGCCACCCGATAGATTCGGATTCAAAGAAAGTAGCTACCACAACGATATGGTTACCGTGCAATTCGATCCTTTCATCATAATGCTATCTCGGACGAGACGAAGGCATAGAAATAGTGTCAACCTTCGGTTACTCTCGATATTATGTATTCGGCGACCAATGACCCAGATTATAATCCTGGATAGAGCAACAACTCAATCCCCACCGTGGCCACGCTTTTTAGTGTCATTGTCATATACTGAATTGCGCCATGAGATAACTTCTCCCGTGAGTGATGAATCCTCTGTCAATCCACCCTAGTCTTAATACACTCCTTGATGCAGCCAATCACCACTGTATTGATAGCTTTGAAAAGAATTGCATTAGGCTAGTGTCAAACTACACCAATCGGTACAAGGCGGTCCGGTGATCTCAAGTCTAAGGATCACATACACCACCATTCGTTAGAGGATTTATTCCATAGACACTAGAGCTACCATCCATATGGAATCCTCTGATGGGTCAGCCCAATGAACTTGCTGTGGTGTATCCGCCACAAGAACACCCACCCGTGTGCCGCACGTTGTCACCAAACAACCTTGGCAAGTGAGATTAGTCACTGCCTTTCGACAGGGTCGTTCAACACTATGATAGCCTTACTGTATTATCTATGCCCTTACTTCAAAATAATACTGGGGCTACGGACGTTTCTAGAATGGCCACCATATGTGCTCATAGGGTTCTCACTATCAAGATTTGAAACACTTGATACCCTCGACACAGTTCTACCATTCTAAGGATATATATCAATACATATTGCAATAATAATGATTTACGTGATATAGAATAAGATGCCTTTTATTATTGATTAATGAACATTATTATAAAGAGTCAATTCTACAATAATTGATTGGCTCTAAGGCACCTACTCCAACATTGTAATAGGTTGTAAACCCAATCTCTCTATAATCCCATGTGTAATGAATGAGTGTGTGGCTCCATAATCAACTAATGCATAAAGGGGAATTGAATGAAATAATAACTGACCAGTAACTACAGATGGGTTGGCCTCGGCTTCACTCTGTGCAACTGTAAATACTTGAGCATTAGTACCTTTGGATGTCTGTGCTGTGGGTGCAGGAGGGGCCTCATAGTCTTTTATCATATGTCTGGGCTGTCGGCATCTAAAACACACACCTTTAAGACACTCTCCGGGATGATGTTTCCCATATTTCTGACATTGGGAAAATGATGCGTGTTTCCTACAACATGCAATATGTAGCAAGTATACTAGTCGCACTAAGTAATAAAGTGATGAGTGAGTATCGTTCCCACGAGGATAGTGTTACTAAGTACCGATTTTTCTAGTTAAAGTCCTAATTGAAGCAACAATATATTGGATTGATGGACGATTAACAAACTAAAAACAAATGAAAAACCCAACAACTTAATTAATTAAACAATGCTAAAAAATGCTAGGGTGTTGATTTTACCTAGATACGCTAACTCAAATCATAGAATCTATTACCCAAGTTCTAATTCCTTGATTGAAAATCGAATTCCCTAAGTTGTAAAACATACCTTCTCAGGCTACATTTCCCTACTTATCCCTATTAAGCTTCCGCACCTAACAAAAATGAAGATTAATAGTTCAAAGTCTTTTAAGCTTTATGGAATTCTATCTAGATTTCATAGATCGCTAAACCTATCTCTAGCGTTTGCTAATCTATGGTATTTATCCCAAAAGGCATAATCACAAATCACTTCTCAGTCTCATTATGAACAACACACATTTGAATGATGATCAAGCATCCAAAGGTCATTAAGCAAAGAGATAAACACTCAATCATGAAATTGAAACTCAAAGTAAATCAATCCATATAAATTTGAATCATTGTATCAAGATTACATCAAACCCTAGCTAAACAACTCAGTTCATACTCCAAAACGAAATAAAACAACAAAAACAAACTGAATCAAGATTCAGCATTGAAAAGCAAGCAAAAGATGGAGAAATCTTCTCTAATTTGAAGCCCAAATCTTCAATAATCTTCTCCTTCCATGAGCTGCCCCCCAAATCCGAACCAAGACTCCTTTTCTCTTCCTCTTCGCTCTAATTTATACCTCTCTCACTTAAGGACGAAACCCTAGCAAGCCAAAATGCGTCGTTTTATTTTTAAATCGAGCAGGCCTCAGTGAAGCTTTGTCTTCGCCATGGCGAAGACTTTCAGGCCAAATATGAGCATGATATATCCTGAATCTGGAAAATTTTTAAACATATTAATTGTAGCCCTTTAAATTATATTTCCTTTCGTTCAAGAATCAGCACAATCCGAGGTCTACAGCTCAAGTTATGGTAAAAATACTGAAGTACATCGAAAGACATTTTTCTTCAGTTCCCAGCATACTTTTCACGACTTCAAGCCAAGTGTTAACCATTTTCCAGTCAGAATTAGCAAAAAACCAAAACATGAAAGTTGTAGCTCTTCTTCTTAGCTTTCCAAAGCTTCTTAATTCAGGTCATTCCAAGTTTCCAAGCTCAAGTTACACAATTTACGCTCAAAACTGTCATTTATGCTCAAAATCATCGTTTAGGCCTGCAAAGACAAATTAATAGAATTAGGTAGAAATTATGGCCCAAATTGTATGAAAAGTATCATAATTCCTATCAAAATTCAATGCAAAATCATAGTGTAAAATATGATTATCAGGAAACTCAATAGTCCTTGGCCGTTTATTCTTCCTGTCCCTCTTGTTCCTCTTTGATTGAAATCTTTTCTTATTCTTCCCTTCTCTATTGCTGGGAACATCAAATTTGTCTCTTTGTGAAGTGGGAGGTGGAATACTGGGCATTGCTGTTGATGGAGTCAATGGAGTTAACTTATTCACAAATACTTCAGCTTGTAAAGCTCGCTCCAAAGCCTCACTATAAGTCTGAGGGGGCTGAGGGCACCCGCCATCACATCTCGAGCTATTTCTGGATTCAGCCCATGCACAAATTTGTTCATCCTCAATTCTGGTGTGCTCACTATACCTGGTGCAAACCTCGCTAAGGAATTAAATCTAGTGGAATATTCTTTCACTGAACTGATTCTCTACCATAGGCTAATAAATTCCTGTATCTTTTCATGAATTCTATTAGTTGTCTTGTATTCTGCCTCAAAAAGTTGTCTGAAATCTCCCCAGGTTATAGCGGCTACATCATGAGTATCCTCTACCAGCTCCCACTAGATCCAGGTATCACTTTTAAACAAAAAACTAGCATACCGAATCTTCTCCCAATCTGTCATAGGAAAAAGTGCTGTTGTACGCTCCACATATCTAATCCATTCTTTTGCCACTACTGGGTTAGTTATACCTCTAAATTCTGATTGCTGATGCTGACTAGGTAACCCATAAATAGGTTCAAGATGACTCTGCACTATCGGAGGTACCAGCCTTTCTCTCTCCTCTCTAATGGTCGGTAATACAACTGGGTCTTAACTCTCTCCGATATAGGTCACCCCTGACTCTCTGCCAATACCTGCTGAATAATGTTATGAATCCTTGCTTCATCGAGGACAGGGGGAGTAGATCTGGATGGGTTGGATGGCTCACCTGTACTCAATGCATTCTTACTATCGGATCGAGTCGTCCGTCTCATCTTAAACACAGAGCACCAATACTATTAGTCAACTAATACATGTGAGAAAAAAAAATAACTTACAACGATTGGCTACAGTACATCAACACGGCAAGAGAGGCACACTATCAATTTCCCAAAATCAACGCTCTAATACCAAAAATGTAATATACTGTCTAGCTAGTAATTCTTTAAGAAATATATGACAAAATCCACTAAATAACTTTTGTAAACATATATACATAATGTAAAATCCGAAAATTCTAATTTTAATTCATATAAACATATATACAAAATAACTGATAGTACAAGGTAGTCTTGGATAGTGTTGTCAAACTGCTCCGCTTCTTGACATCCCACCCGATCGTAAATCATCTAGTACCTGCAAAACAGTAAAATAATGGAGTGAGCACTAATTGCTCAGTAAGTAAACCATACTGTATGACTGTTCTTCATTTGTTACTCATGTTTTGATTTTCCTTTTCTCACTTTAATCTTTGCTAATATTCTTCATTCCTTTATGATATGCAACATTCTTTTCTGATACTCTGATTTGCTACTTATCAACATGCAAAGACAATGAATAAAACTGTACATCGTCGAGCACATAAGAAATACTAAATCACGTAAGTAGCATAATACATATGCAAAATAATAAACTTTCCTGAGAAAAGAACTTTCTTTTCTTTTCTATTATCTGTCTCTTATGTTGTATCTCTTTCTTTTCTTTCTTCTATTCTAGTTTGTCGATCAGACTAGGTTGATGCATGGATTTGGAAATGTGAGTGGATACAGTCCTCATCTACATGCACTCCTAACGGACTGTACAAATAATGTATCTCTCTGCTGTGGCCGCTCACTCGTGGCGACTTACATTTAGGTATGCTCTGTTGGGTATAGTCCTCATCCACATACATTCTTGCATGCATAAATATTGTATCTCTGCTTTGTGGGTTTGCTCGCCTCGTGGCGGCGTGTATGTGGGCATCTCTATCACTCATGGGTTCCCCATCGCAAAAACCTTATAACATAGCATGCTATAGAAAGAGAATAGAAAGAGATACTATACACATTTCAACATGTATTTCCAAGCTATGGAAATTCTATACTTGCATTCTTTACTAAATGAGAAAATATACATTCCTGCATGTTAGCTTAAAAGAAAATTACTAGCCATTTTCTTTTCTTTCTAACTCATTCTTTGCTAACATATTCTTTCATATTCTCATTTACTAAATCTAGGCTATATATATAATCAAGTGCACAATATATATGCATGATCAAGCCCATTCTTTAATATGCTTTCCAAGTTCACATATACAAACTTGCAAATTCATTATGGCATAGTGGTATGTCATGACATATTCTACCATTCTCTACTATCTCAAGTGCCATATCAAAGTAACACTTTAACATGCAATTCTTCTCTAACACTTTCATGTGCTATTCAAGAAGTAGTAAAGGTTCAAGTAACTAGAACCAAGCACTAAGGGCTATTTCTCTCATGGAACTAACATGACCAAGTGATATATTAAATTTTGGAATAACAATATGCACTCTTGAATACTAACATTTACACTTGGTTAAGCCCAAACATAATCTTCCTACTTCAATTCTTACATTTCTCTAACCCTTTCTTCATTAGGGTTTAGCCAGCTCATGCATGCATTTTCTCTTTGGATTTTCATCAAACACTTCATATGAATATACAACTACTAAGTTGGCTACACTTCCACATCTCTCCAATTCCACCAAAATGTGAGCCAAAAACTCACTAATTATAGCATCAAACCTGTCCATTTTCAACAATTCTCAACACTTAAAAAATTTCAACACTAATTCTTCCATAACTTCACCAAATCATCACATAACCATACACTACTTCTCATGGCTGGAAATTACACATCATTCAACATCAAAAACAGCCAAAAATTCTCACAGACAATCACATCAAAACATGCAAGAATCATACTACACAAGTCTTGCTCAAATCAAGGCTAAAATTGGGGTTTACTTACCTTGAATGTGTGATATAACTTCCTTTTGCTAAAAGTCTCTTCCTCTTGGACCTAGATCATATAAAAACCATAAGAATTTAAAACTTTAAAGGTTAATCACACACCTTGTGCTAGAATCTTACCTTTGGATGCTTTAGGATTGAAAATCTATAAAAATCCAAGACGAATCCTATGAGTTCCCTTTGAAATTTAGTGAAGAAAGTTGAGAGAAAATGGGGTGAGGGTGGCGTGTACAAGGGCTGAAATATGGCTAGGGTTTCTTCTAATGAAACCTTATATCTAATATTATATCCATGTCTTCCCATTTTGCCCTTGCACTTTCTATGAAATTCCATCTATATCCTTTAGTCAATTACCAAAATACCCTCATTTTTATTATCTTTTTAACATTATTTTGCTTCCTTTCACTTTGCACTTTTTCATCTAATTATGAATGAAAAGACCATTTTACCCCTAATGAAGTTTAAAGGAATTTTCTTCACATTTGTCTAAGGTAACATCAAAGAAATCCAACTAAAGGTATTAGGGCATAAATAAAATTATGTACCTTGATGTGGGTGTTACAGTTGGGGTATTTTTATGGGCATATATGTAAATTTATCATTTTAAAAAATTGTCAAAATCCTTGGAAAATAAACTCCCAAGCATAGGTTGGGTGTTTTAAAAACCGCTATTAAAAACCCCTCAAAACCGCTACAGTGGTTTACCCTCAAAACCGCTACGATGGTTTACTGTCATAACCACTACCATAAAACTCGCAAGCAGACGCTAAGGGTTTGTGTTTGCTGAGAGAGAAAATAGCAAAGAGAATGAAAAATAAATGCGGAATAATAAAACCTATAACTATCCATATAATACCCAAGATGTCAAAGGTATGTTCCCAACTCAAAATAGTCCTTTAGATGTTAATTTTATGTTAAAAAGAATAAAATCTAACAAATGGCAAAATAGTCAATTCATTTGAAACGGTATGAATCAATTATCCATAAAAGGGTATTAGGGGCAAAATAGTCATTTTGCCTATGGATAAGCATGCAAAAGTCAAGGATGAGTAGGCTTAATTGCATTTAATGGCATTAATTTAGTAATAATTATGTTTAGTGCCAAATGACCAAAATGCACTTATATGAAGAAATAAGGACTTATGAGTTATACAATTAAAATAATTCGGCCAATAGCATAATTTTGAAAAATTAATGAAATATTTTCCTATAAATGAGAGGAAATTCGTTCAAGCCAAGGGAGATATCATGTCTTCAACGTTTCTTCTATTTTCTCTCAAATCTTCCATGAAACAAGCTTTCTCTCTCTAAGTTTTAAAGGAGTTTTGCATAATTTTTTGAAAGATCAGCATGCATGAAGAGTGGTGGAGATGAAGAGTGAAAGCATAAAAGGATGGATTTTAAAAACCGGTTTTCAAACAAAGCTTGGAAAAGAGATTATACATACTCCTTTGCCTTGGATTGATGAAGATTACCCTCAAAGTAATGAGACCTCCACACTTTAACACCACCTTGAGAGGTTTAGAGAGTGGTCGTGGCTTTGAGAGAGTTTTAGTTTTGCTTTGAGTGAACAATGTGTGTTATGAACTAAAATGCAACCTTTTGCATTTATATATACTTGGGCAATTTTGCAATTATTTGGTTTTCACTTCCAAGCCCAATAAAATCTTATTTTAAAAAGTGACCCCAAGTATTTATTAAATTTATTATGTCACCCTTTGAATAATCAATATTATTCAAGGGTCCACGTAAACTACACTAGTTTACATTAACAACCCATAAACTTACCCTTTTACCCTTTAACTATTAAAAGGTTATTTTCGTTCATCTCATTAATCTTAACACTTTAAGATATAATAATTAAATATAATTAATTATTGCTTGACCATTTTAACCCTTAAAATGTCACAAACAATTTTCTATGTAACTATTACCATAGAAATCCCGTCATTACCCTCGGAAGGTGCTAGCCCTCTTCGGATAATCATTTCTCTCTCTCATCATTCTCTAACTTCTCAAGGCTATTGGTGTGACCATGTAGGTCCACCGTGGATTAGCCGTGAGCCGGTTCTGGATGAATTCGAAAACTTGTCCGGAGGCCCAACGGCTATGGTAAACATCTAGTAATGTGCCATAGTCCCTAAACCACGATGAAGAAATACTTCATCGAACCCATTTCAGATTATACGTACCATGCAGGTAAAGTCCCTCCATTGAAATATCCTGATCAAGCACGGATTCATGGAACGTCAAAATCATAAACTCGATCTTCTACCGAATCGTCGATCAATATTTCCGGAACTCGTCATCACAAACTTGCTTTTGTATGACTAATAATAGACTCTAGCCAGAGATTCTGTTTTTCGACATTTATTGACGTTCGTCTAGGAACTCGAATCCGGATGGAGTCATCGGTACTCCCGATCCTATATTTCCGAGTCAATGGATCCCCTCTTGACCATCGTTCATTTCCACATACAAACAACGCATGACCAAATAGGCTTTATTATATGAAACATGATTAGTCTCGTACTTATACACCGTATGAACCGTACGCATTCGTATCGGATCTGACTACAATGTCTCAGGTCAAAGGACTACATCGTGCACTGATATAACCAAACGATATATCATTGACTACATGCTTTTCCAAGTGATTTGTCGTTATTCGGTCCACGCTCAAAAAACAACACCAATCGCTAATCCATACCAATGCCCCGCTGACATGACTATCATCGCCATCCGTACTTCTATCAACTCATGATATCTTTCGGAAGCATCGATATGCCTCTTGTGCAACACATTGCCCAAATTATATTGCTTCCGTAGGGAACCCTTTTCGATAATTCATTTACCGATTAAATGAATCATCTGGACAATTTATATACATACTTTATTTTAAATGCATGACTGAATAAAGGAAGCAATTTATATATATGAATTGAAGAACTCTTTCTTCTATTATTTATGATACATACATACAAGACAAAATGCTCTAAAACCGACAACATGAATGGTTTCTAGGGCATACACTAATATACACTAAAATTTTTCAAGGAGAACAAGATATGAGCCTTGGATCTTCAAATTGAAAGGTTTAAGGTAAGGAATAAAAACCCTAGTTTTGATGTGATTTGAAGATTTGAGGTAGATGTTAAGGCATAATGTTATATATGTAGGAATAAGGTGTAAAAGAAGATAAAGGCAAAGGATTTGGTGGGGGAATTCTTTAAAAAGGTAAAGAAGAACCTCCCATGACTTTAGGAATTATGCTACGGTTTGTAGATTTTAATAAAAACCTTAAATTAAGGTTTTAAGGCATAGAATTAGTTGATGGCAAGTGTAGTTGAACTCTTTAATGTTATTTATTGCCTTGAATTCATTATACATGAAGTTATTGCCATTTATGTTTTATGAGTTGTTATGTTTTAATTGAAGAAAATGAAGTATTGATGTTGATTGTGGCAAAACTTGTAGTATTGAAGGCCACATGGTGTTGAATGGTTGCTATTAGAAGTGTTTATGTGTTGTTTGCATTAACTTACAATGTTATAGCAATGATGGATGATCATGGGAGTGAGGTTTTACCCTTCCTTTAAGATGTTAAAGACTATTAAGGGGAGGTTTTGTTAGTAAACGGTTTCATATACGCAGTGGAAACAAAAATATAATATAAGGATCGTTTACATGAGCCAAGATCAAGGGTATAATTTTTACAATTTATATTAAAGTAAAATCTGCACAAAAGGTTATTCATGAGTTTAGAACGATACGCACGTTTGGAGGCTCCACCACGTTTGTCTTTGAATGTTTTGCTACTGACCCAAGCGTAGGATCGAACCTACGTAGTCCACACGAAGACAATCACAAAAGAACCAAAGAGGGATTTGCTAGATCCTCTTTGGCTTTAAGATTAAGAAGAAAGGAAATCAAATTGATTTGATTTTAGGCAAAATGTGTTTCTGCCGTGGGAGAGAATGTGAGGGGTTGCTGCGTGTTTTTATTTTAAAGAGAAAATCAATTAACTTTCAATTAACACACACTTTTCTTTTAGAGTAAATCAAGTTGCCCTATTCGCATATGGAATATGCTTGGGCTCCAACCCAAACACCCCATGTTACCAAACACTCCCAATTTGATATTTTATTTTCCATCATTACCTCAATTAAAATCAATTAATATATATTTAATATATATTAACATTTAACAACAATGATAATATATTTAAATATGTGCGAACACATATTTAAAAGTAATTTCACTTATTTAATTTTTCTAACAAATTAAATAAAGGCTACGCCCCAACAAATTTAATTGCACTGTGAAATTACCAAAATACCCTTTCGCCCAAAAAGACGAAAACACCCTTTTTTCTTCTTGGCTCTTAAATTATCTTCTATGTGTGTGACTCATTGACTCCTCATCATACCGGTAGTGTATAGTATCACGATTAACACCAATTAATCGTCTCACTAATACACAGACCGAGATTGGCCCCTAGCAAGGCATCATGGCCACCCAGATAGATTCGTATTTAGCAAAAGAGGGTGCTCACGATATAGTTATCGTACAATTCGATCCTTTCATCATCTTGTATCTCGATGAGACGAAGGCATAGAAATAGTGTCAACCTTCAATTACTCTTGATATTATGTATTCAGTTTCTGGACCAATGACCCGTATTATAAACTGGATAGAGCAACAACTCAATCCCACTGTGGCCATAGTTGTAATGTCATTGCCATATACTGAATTGCGATGTGAGATAACTTCTCTCGTACCCGGGAGTGATGAATCCTCTGTCAGCCCACCATAGTCTTGGTACACTTCTTGATGCAGCCAATCACCACTGTATTGACAGCTCTGAAAAGAACTGCGTTAGGCTAGTGTCAAACTACACCAATCGGTGCACAAGGCGCTCTGATGATCTCAAGCCTAAGGATCACATGCACCACCATTCGTTAGAGGATTTATTCCATAGACACTGGGGTTACCATCCATAAGGAATCCTCTGGTGGGTGCCACTTGAACTTGTCAGGTGTATTCGCGTATGGGCAAGCATCCATGTGTTGCACCAGTTGTCACCAAACAACCTTGACAAGTGAGATCGGATCATCCTTTCGATAGGGTCGTTCAACACTATGACAAACCCCCTTTACCGTATTATCTCTGCCCTCTTACTTGAGAATAGTATCTTGGGCACGCTTTCTAGAATGGCTACCATATGTGCTCATTGGGTTCTCACTATCAAGATTTGAAACAGTTGATACCCTCGTCACGGTTTTACCATTCTAAGGACATATATCAATACATATTGAATTAATAATGATTTACGCGATATAGAATAAAATGCCTTTTATTATTAATTAATGAACATTATTACAAAGAGTCAATTCTACAATAATTGATTGGCTCTAGGGCATCTACTCTAACAATCTCCCACTTGCACTATAGCCAATCATTCATGTATTTAATACCAAATGATCTCAAGTGCCTTTCATGCTTCTGCTGCAACAGAGGCTTTGTCAATGGATCTGCGAGATTGTCATCAGTATGCACTTAACTAAGCTGCACGTCTTTCCTCTCGACTATCTCTCTGATGAGATGGAATCGTCTGAGTATGTGTCTGGATTTCTGATGAGACCGTGGTTCCCTGGCTTGAGCAATTACTCCATTGTTGTCATAATAGATGTTTATAGAATCAACAATCGTAGGAGCCACATCAAGTTCAGTAATGAACTTCTTAATCTAGATTGCCTCCTTGGCCGCATTTGACAATGCAATATACTCAGCCTCCATTGTAGAATCCGCTATAATGCTTTGCTTGGAGCTCTTCCAGCTCACTGCACCGCCATTGAGACAAAATACGAACCGTGATTGCGATCGATAATCATCTTTGTCCGTTTGGAAACTAGCATCACTGTATCCTCTTACAGTGAGCTTATCTTCCCCTCCATAAACTAAGAACATATCCTTAGTCCTCTTCAGGTACTTAAGAATATTCTTGACAGCCATCCAGTGACGCTCACCTAGATCCGATTGATATCTACTACAAGTGCTCAAAGCACATGAGACATCAATCCTAGTACATAGCATGACATACATGATGGATCCAATTGTTGACGCATGTGTGATCCTCTTCATCCTATCTCTCTCATATTGTATTTTAGGACACAATTCCTTAGAGAGATAAACACCATGTGACATCGAAAGAAATCCCTTCTTGGATTCTTCCATACTGAATCTTTTCAGTACTTTGTCAATATATGCACTCTGACTTAGGCCAAGCAACCTACGCGATCTATCACAATAGATTTTTATACCAAGGATGTAGGTTACTTCCCCTAAGTCCTTCATGGAGAAGCACTTGGATAACCAAGTCTTTACCGACTGCAAGTTTGGTATATCATTCCCGATCAGAAGTATGCCATCGACATATAACACTTGGAATGCTACTGCGCTCCCATTCACTTTCTTGTAAACACAGGGCTCATCTTCGTTCTTGATAAAACCAAATTCTTTTACGGCTTCATCAAAACGAATGTTCTAGCTCCTTGAAGTTTGCTTGAGTCCATAAATGGATCTCTGTAACTTGCATACCTTATTAGCTTGACTATCAAGAACGAAACCATCAGGTTGTGTCATATACACATCCTCCTCAAGGTTTCCATTCAGGAAAACAGTTTTGACATCCGTTTGCCAAATCTCAATGCAAGCATAATCCGGATGGATTTAATCATGGCAACCGGCGAAAAGGTTTCTTCATAGTCAATGCCATGAATTTGTTTGAAACCTTTGGCCAACCAGCCGTGCTTTATAAGTATGCACGTTGCCATCCATGTCGATTTCTTCTTGATGACCCATTTACACCCTATGGGTTTTACCCCTTCAGGTGGTTCCACCAGAGACCATACTTGGTTCTGGTACATGGAATCCATCTTAGATTTCATGGCCTCAAGCCATTTAACTGAATCTGGATCCAATATAACGTCTTCATAGGTTCTGGGTTCATCATCTTGGTAGACTAGTACGCCACCATGTTAAGTCATGAGATAACCGTATCTCTCGGGCTCATGGTGTACTCTCCCAGATCTACGTAGCTCCTGTGCTACTTGAGGTGGCTCACTTTGATCCACAAATTATGGAGTGACTTCCTCATGATGCTCAATCACTTCTTGTGGCACATCATCCCGTCCTTCGTCTAGTACATCTTGTGGTTCTAGAACTTCATCGAGTTCTACTTTTCTCCCACTAGTACTTTTAGAAAATATTCATTTTCTAAGAAGACACCAGATCGAGCAACAAAAAATTTTGCCGCTCTTTCTGGGTGGTAGAAATAGTATCCTTTGGTCTCCTTTGGATACCCCACAAATATACATTTACAGGATTTTAGGCCCAACTTGTTCGAAGTCAATTTCTTAACATAAGCTTCACAACCCCAAATCCTTAGATAAGACAAGTTGGGCTTTTGCCCACTCCATAGCTCATATGGAGTCTTATCTACAGACTTTGATGGCACACGGTTCAAAACTTGAGTCGCAGTCTCTAGGGCATAACCCCAGAACGATGCAGGTAAATCACTAAAACTCATCATGGACCTAACCATGTCAAGTAAGGTCATATTCCTTCTTTCTGACACTCCATTGTGTTGGGGTGTATAAGGAGGGGTGAGTTGTGATATTATCCACATTCCTTCAGGTATTCTGAAAACCCTAAGCTTAAGTATTCACCTCCTCGATCCGACCGAAAAGCTTTAATACTTTTGCCCAACATATTCTATACTTCATTCCTGAATTCCTTGAATTTATCAAAGGCCTCAGATTTATGTCTTATAAGGTAGACATAACCATATCTACTGAAATCATCAATAAATGTGATGAAGTATGAATATCCACCTCTGGCTTCAACTGTTAATGGACCACATACATTACTATGGATGATGCCTAACGGTACTCGAGTCTTTCTTTCTGCCCTATGAAAGGAGACTTGGTCATCTTGCCTAACAGCATGACTCGCTTACCTCAAATGAACTGAAAGTCAAAAGGGTCCAAAACTCCATCCCTTTGAAGTTTTGCAATGCGAGTCTTATTAACATGACACACCCAGTGCGAGATATGTCTGGTTTTGATCGCTATGTTTAGCTTTCTCCGTTTCAATGTTGAGAATATCTTTATTGTTTAAATCAAGAATATATAATCCATTATATAACCTTGCAATTCCAAATAGAATACCATTCAAACTAAAGAACAACAATCCATTAGATATCTCAAAATGATACCTTATATTATCCAAAGCAGATACCGAAATAATATTTCTAGAAATAGAAGGTACGTGATAACAGTTATGTAGTTCCATTAACAAGCCTGTAGGTAAAGATAAACAATAAGTCCCTATAACCAATGCAGCCACATGTGCTCCATTTCCAACTCGTAGGTCCACCTCTCCCTTGGCGAGCACTTTACTCTACCTTCGTCCCCCTGCATCGGCACAAATGTGGAGTACCACATCCCTGTGTCAATGACCCAAGATGTTGAGGGAGAGAAATTAATCTCAATCATAAAAATACCTAAAGTCGTAGCCTCTGACTTCTTCTTGCTTGTGAGGAAAGCCTTGTAGTGCTTCCTCCAGGGCCGGGCTTGCCACAAAAGAAAGAGGGGCATACCTTGCCCTTCCCTATGCCATTCTCAGGCCCAAGAGCAACCTGTCCTTTAGGCTTGGGCTTGGGTTTGGGCTTGGCCTTACCCTTGCTGTTACCCTTTGGTTTACCGAACAAGAATCCGAGAAAATAGGCTTGGACTTTTCAAGTCCCGCCTCTCTGCTTCTCAGCATGTTTAAGAGTTTTGACAGGGTTTTCTCCATCGTGTTCATATTGAAATTCATTATGAACGGAGCATAAGAGTCAGGCAAGGATTGCAGAATTAAATCCATTTGTAATTCTACATCCAAGCCACATCCTAAAGTCTCAAGCCTCTCTATGTGCTCGATCATCTTGAGCACATAAGGACCAACTTGGGCTCCCTTAGTCTGACGACTCCCAAATAGTGCTTTCGACATTTTGTACCTCTCATGTTGAGCATTTGTTTGAAAAGCTCCCTGAGATGTAGAATGATGGAAGAAGCATCCATATTCTCATGCTACTTTTGCAGTATAGGTGTCATCGATGCTAGGATCAAGCATTGAACGCTATCAGCATCATCAATGAACTTTTGATAAGTATCCTTAACTTTCTGAGTGGTATCAGGATCAGGCTCAGCCATGTATGGCTTTTCAAGGATATACAATTTCTTTTCTGACTTGAGTATAATCCGAAGATTATGATACAGTCTGAGAATTGGATCCATCCAACCTGTTTTCATTCTCGATTATCAGTCGCAGGTTCATAATGCTCATTTTGGTGAATCTACAATTGCAGAAAAGATAAAGTTATTATAAAGTTCATTATTATTTACTATAGTCGTTTATTAAACGATACTCCCACTATTTTACTTAAGCCAATAGCCCTCACTATTAACTTGGAAAAGGCCGTTGACTTTCCTAGTGGACCGAGATCCCATCTTGCCCATTTCAAACCTTCGCTTTGGCGAACAAGCCAAAATGAGCTGATCAGGTAGGCCAACAAACTTAATCCACACCAGTCGATAGCTCTTACTATCAACCTCTAATGTGAAAAAGCCAACAAGCTAATCACACAATCCAGTGGCTCCAACCATTGTCCTCAAGTGTGATTCTCAGTATCAGTACAGTGGACACTACATGTCACCACGTACACATAATATGTGTAATGCTCTACTATGCCCATGACGCATTTATCAACCTTCGCTTTGGCGAACAAGCAAAACCGTCATTTTAAGTGACCCATCACCATTAAGGAAAACTCCAATGCATTTTAACCTCTCACTGGTAGAAGTGTACCCTTTGCTTTGGTGAACAAGGTTTCGACGAACAGTGGTTTGATTAAAACCATGGTGATGGAAGGCTTACATGACTTAATATACTTTAGTTGGGGGAGGGGTTTGTTATTTAATGTCTCATCGATTATTATCTTTGTTAGAATGACATCGTTTGGCATGTTATTCAACATTCAACCTTAGCATGCATTCTAAACATAACATAAAACGTGCCGGTACATGGCCCAACTAAAACCAATTTCCTCGAGCCTAGAGGAATCGGTAGGTCACCTAGGGGTCCTGTAATAAACATCTTGAGTCTTCAAGTATGGTTGCCTCGTCCTTTGCTTCGTGTTCAAGTACATTACAAAAATATCATTCTAAATTTACAATAAAATAATTATTCAAATTCTTTACATTAATAAATTTAGAAACCTCGATTTACATTCGAGGGGAATGAGATGAGAAGAGAATGTACATCGAGAATAGGAGAAAGGCAGGACACGCATGCCCTATTTAATAAATTATACAACCATACATACCCAAAAATATTTTAAAACATTCACCCTTAGGTCTAAGGCTCATGTACCAGGCACCATGCAATATACAAACAAGTACAAAGCGTACCTTTCAAAAACAATCAATTTTTAAAATTTGTGGATTAATTACAATTTACCCCCTGATAATTTATAGATCTACAATTTGGTCTAAAAGTTTTGAAACTTTACATTTTAGCCCCTGCACACTCGGAAGTGTGCTCGCTGCGGCGATGAGTTAGATTGCTGCAGCGTGCGTTGATTACCCGGACGTTCACGCTCTACGGCGATTTGGTACAACGTTTCAGTCCCTAAGGGACGATCGCCGCCCAGTTGATAGGTTATAAATCGTCCGCGGCAGGGGCAGCGTCAGCTGCTGGCTGTTCAGAGGACGATCGCCACAGCGATGTTTTATATCACCATGGCGAGCGCTGGTTTTGTCACCAGTGCCAGCGTGAACAACGCTTGCTGCGGCAATGGGTTATATTGCCGCCACGAGCGTACATAGATCTGTAGCTCCGAATCTGTTCATACAGTAACATGTACACTCAAACGAATTTTCAATCAATCAAACACACAGATTTCAACAAAAAATCCATCACCCATTAAACCAAACTTGCAGATCATCAACAAATTAAATTAATCGACTCATAAATATATTAAAACATGATTTTAAGGCAAATTCTATAAGGCAACATTATATCAACAAATACATGTTATCAACAATCCAAATAAAAATTGTAAAATTTGGTATCCTAGGCTCTGATACCACTACTAGTAAACCGGTCCCATATACGCAGCGGAAACAAAAATATAATATAAGGATCAGCCCCATATGAGCCTAGATCAATGGGTATAATTTTTACAATTTATATTAAAGTAAAATCTGCACAAAAGGTTATTCATGAGTTTAGAACCATAAGCATGTTCGGGAGGGCTCCACCACGTTATTCTTTGAACGTTTTGCTACCGACCCAAGCGTAGGATCGAACCCATGTAGTCCACATGAAGACAATCACAAAAGAACCAAAGAGGGATTTGCTAGATCCTCTTTGGCTTTAAGATTAAGAAGAAAGGAAATCAAATTGAATTGATTTTAGGCAAAAAGTGTTTCTGCCATGGGAGAGAATGAGAGAGGCTACTGTGTGTTTTTATTTTAGAGAGAAAATCAATTAACTTTCAATCAACACACACTTTTCTTTTATAGTAAATCAAGTGGCCCTATTCCCATATGGAATAGGCTTGGGCTCCAACCCAAACACCCCATGTTACCAAACACTCCCAATTTGATATGTTATTTTCCATCATTATCTCAATTAAAATCAATTAATATATATTTAATATATATTAACATTTAACAATAATGATAATATATTTAAATATGTGCAAACACATATTTAAACGTAATTTCACTTATTTAATTTTTCTAACAAATTAAATAAAGGCTACGACCTCATCAAATTTAATTGTACCGTGAAATTACCTAAAATACCCTTTCGCCTAAAAAAGACGAAACGCCTTCTTTCTTGGCTCTTAAATTATCTTCTATGTGTGTGACCCATAGGCTCCTCATCATACCTGGGTAGTGTATAGTATCGCGATAACACCAATTAATCGCCTCACTAATACAGAGTCCAAGATTGGCCCTCAGCAAGGCATCATGGCCACCGATAGATTCTGGATTCAACAAAAACAGCTACTTGTCAACGATATGGTTACTGTGCAATTCGATCCTTTCATCATCCATTATCTCGATGAGACGAAGGCATAGAAATAGTGTCAACCTTCGTTGCTCGATAATTATGTATTCAATTTCTGACCAATGACCCGTATATAAACTGGGATAGAGCAACAACTCAATCCCCACCTATGGCCATAGTTTTAATGTCATTGCCATATACGAATTGCACCGTGAGATAACTTCTCCCGCACTGGAGTGATGAATCCTCGTCAATCCACCATAGTCTTGATACATCTCCTTTGATGCGGGCAATCACCACCGTAATGACACAACTCAAAAAGAACTGCGTTAGGCTAGTGTCAAACTACACCAATCGGTGCACAAGGCACTCGGTGATCTCAAGTCTAAGGATCACATGCACCACATTCGTTAGAGGATTTATTCCATAGACACTAGGGTTACCATCCATATGGAATCTCTCGGTGGTCAGTCCCAAATGGAACTTGCTTTGCAAAGTGTATTCGCCACAGAAGCACTCCATGTGTTGCACCGAGGTTGTCACCAAAACAACCTCGACAAAGTGGAAGATCAACCATTGCCTTTCATGGGGGTCATTTCAACAACTATGATAGCCTTTACCGCCACCATCCGTGTCCTTCATTCTTGAACAATAATACTAGGGCTACGACGCTTTCTAGAATGGCCACCATATGTGCTCATAGGGTTCTCACTATCAAGATTTGAATCACTTGATACCCTTGTCACCGTTCTACCATTCTAAGGATATATATCAATACATATTGCAATAATAATGATTTACGCGTGATATAGAATAAAATGCCTTTTATTATTAATTAATGAACATTATTACAAAGAGTCAATTCTACAATAATTGATTGGCTCTAGGGCATCTACTCTAACAGGTTTAACTGATCCATAAGTTGACATATTTGTTAATTGTCAATAGAAGTTGATATGGCATGGTTTAATATGAAAAATTTGGCTTTGGCAATTTTAGGGGTTATGTTAAACATGCTTCAGTATTTCGATCATAACTTGAGTTATAAAAATCTAAATGAGATGATTCTTGAAGCACTAGAAACTTAAGACATAGACCAATAACTTTTATTTTTATGCCAAGAGCCAATTCGTTTATGAAATGGATGGAAAATGGCATGAATTATAAGACTCTAGTTATTAAAGTTTAAGATTTAACATAATTAATTCTTATGATTATGAATTGATTATATATTGATGTGATTAAACCATGTACTAATGTTTACCCATTAGTTAGATGATATTTGAAAGATATACATGGTCATGGATGAGAATGCATGATTAATGTTATGAAATGGCATGAAGATGCAATTTAATATATGTTTTAAGATTATGAATGTGAGCAAGAGGTAATGTAAATGGATTGATAATCCATAGATGAATCAAAAGTATTAAGCTCACTAAAACATGTATTTACATGCCATAAGACATTAGAGATGCATATAGATAGGATGAAAAAGGCATAAGCATATCCTCGTATATCCGGTTGAGGAGAGATGAATATATGCTTTAGATGTTAAATGACGTGTAAGCACGACTCTAGATGATATGAGCTCTAGATGAATTTGAGGCTAAATAAGAGGAAAGATGAATATATGTTTCAGACGCTAATTAACACGTAAGCATATCCTCGTATTTTGGTTAAGGAAAGATGAACATATGTTTTAGATGATAAATAACATGTAAGCACGCCTCCCGATGATATGAGCTCTAGATGAATTTGAGGCTAGATGAGAGGAAAGATGAATATATGCTTTAGATGCTAAATAACTCATAAGCATGCCTCCTAATGTTATGAACTCTTGATGAATTTGAGGCTAGATGATATGAAGTGCTTAACATGCTAAGAAAAGTTCGATTGGCTGGACGTTAAATGATTTATATGCATTTAGTTGCATTACATGAGTTATGATGTTATTTACATCATGAGATGATTTGTACTCATGTTAGATGATATTTAGATGTTATGTCATGACATGTATGTGTGTGCACTATGTTTACATACTTATTTGTATGTGTACACTTGATGTTTTATATGACCATGGGGAAGACGATGAAAAGCATATGAGTTAGTAAAGAAAAGGAACCATACTTTGATGCAAAAGAGGTGTGGTATGTGCATGAATGTGTTTCAATGAATGTCAAATAACATACTTGGTATTAAATGGATCATTCATTACTAAGCAATTAGCGCTCACCCTTTCATGGTTGAATGTTTTACAGGTAGTCCAGAAGCAAGGGATGTTGGAGATACCAAGGGCTATGCATGAGGAAAGAAAATTTATTGTCATCCTGATGTTTTATCTTGATATAAATAATGTAAATGACAAATGTTTTTGAAACACCTTTTTGAAGCTTCCACCATATGAATGAAGATAGCATTAATATGTTTTGATTGATTGATGCCCAAATGAATTTAAGTTTTTACTTTTATTTTTGAAGGTACAAATTTTGATCCTGCAGTACATCTTATAGTAATGTTTCGGACATTATTATTACTCTTGCACAGGTTTTCTAAATACAACTCATTCCCCATACATGAATTCTCTAGATTCTCATTAAGGGATAGTCAGAGTGTACCTAACTGGGGAAGGGTTTTACATTTGGTATCAGAGCAAGTATTTTGTGTTAGGAAATGATCATACATGGCAGCGGAATCAAAAATTATTTAAACATTATAGATCGTTCCTTTGAACCAAGATCAGGGCACAAATTTTAAGTTTATACAACATATTAAAATCTGTAATAAAATAGTTCAACGTTAAGAAACCATACCCACGTTTGGAGGCTCCTCTAATTTGTCTCGGAATGGGTTTCGTTACCAACCCAAGTGTAGGATCGAACCAATGTAGTCCACACGAAGACAACCTCAAGGAACTAAAGAGGGATTTGCTAGATCCTCTTTAGCCTTTAAGAACCAAGATGAAAATCAAATGAAATATTTTCTTCAAGCAAAAGAAATCTGGCATGAGAGAGAAGAAAAGGGGCTGGAATATTTTGCTTTCAATGAATGAATGAATTAATTTAACAATTCACAAAGTGTTGCACTTATATAGTGCACACTTTGCCCTATTCCATCATGGAATCGGCTTGGGCTCCAACCCAAACACCCCTTGTTTCCAAACAGCCCCTTTAAGATATTTTAATTTTAATTATTGTTGTTATTTCAATTAAATTCAATTAATATATATATTTCATATATTAACATTTAACAATAACAATAATTCATTTAAATATATGCGAACATATATTTAAATATAATTTCACTTTTTTAATTTAATTAACAAATTAAGTAAAGGCTACAACCTCAGCAAATTTAATTGCACTGTAAAATTACCAAAATACCCTTTCCCCTAAAAAGACGAAACGCCCTTCTTACAAATTGGTTCTTAAATTATCTTCTATGTGTGTGACTCGTAGGCTCCTTATTATACCGGCAATGTGTAGTATCGCGATTAACACCAATTAATCGCTCACATACACACGTTAAATCCAAGATTGGTCCCCGGCAAGGCATCAGTGGCCACCCGATAGATTCTGATTCAAATGGGCAGCCTACTCACAACGATATGGTTACCGTGCAATCTAATCCTTTCATCAAACGTAATCTCAACGAGACCGAGGCATAGAAATAGTGTCAACCTTGGTTACTCTCGATATTATGTATTCAGTTACTCGACCAATAACCTGAATTATAAACTGGATAGAGCAACAAATCAATCCCACCGTGGCCACAGCTTTTAGTGTCATTGCCATTTACTGGGAATTGTGCAAGAGATAACTTCTCCCATACCCTGGGGGTGGAGGGGGTGATGAATCCTCCTTGCTATCCACCATAGTCTTGATACACTTATTGATGCAGGCCAATCAATGCCGTATTGACAAATTTCCTCAATAGATCATAGAGTAGATGCCGTAGAGCTAATCAATTATTGTAGAATTGACTCTTTGTAATAATGTTCATTAATCAATAAAAGACATTTTATTATATATCACGTAAATCATTATTATTGCAATATATTTTGATATATGTCCTTTGAATGGTAGAACCGTGGCGGAGGGGTTTCCCAAGTGTTTCAAATCTTGATAAAGAAGGGAACTCTATGAGCACAAAATGGTGGCCATTCTAGAAATGTCCGGGTAGCCCTAGTATTATTCTAAAGTAAGGGCAACGGGATAATACGGTAAGGCTATCATAGTGTTGAACGACCACCAAAGGCAAAGAAAGCGGATCCGCATCTCACTTGTCAAGGTTGTTTGGTGACAACCTAGTGCAACACATGGGTGCTGCGTAGGCGGATATACCGTAGCAAGTTCAACCGGGATCGACCCTCCCACTGAGGATTCCATATGGATGGTAACCTTAGTGTCTATGGGAACAAATCCTCTAACGAATGATGGTGCATGTGATCCTTAGACTTGAGATCACCTGGAGCGCCTTTGTGCACCGATTGTGCCCGCTTTGACACTAGCCTAATGTAGTTCTATTAAAAGCTATCAATACGGTGGTGATTGGCTACATCAATGAGTGTATCAAGACTATTGTGGATTGACAGAGGATTCATCACTCCCGGGTATGGGAGAAGTTATCTCATGGCACAATTCAGTATATGGCAATGATACTAAAACGCGGCCATAAGTGGGATTGAGTTGCTCTATCCGCCTTTTATAATACAGTCATTGGTCCTACCTCCCGAATACATAATACCGAGAGTAATCAAAGGTTGATACTTATTTCTATGCCTTCGCCTCGGTTTGGAGACAGGGATGATGAAAGGGATCGAATTGTACGGTAACCATATCGTTGACAGTAAGCTACTTTTGGGCCAATCAATCTACTCGTGGGCATGATGCTCAGCATGGGCCAATCTTGGTCTGTGAATTAGTGAGATGATTAATTGTGTTAATTGCGATACTATACACTATAGGTATGATGAGGAGCCTATGGGTCACACACATAGAAGATAATTTAAGAGCCAAGAAGAAAGAAGGGATGGGCGTTTTTGGGCTTTTTGGTGAAAAGGGTATTTTTGGTAATTTCTACGGTGGCAATTAAATTTGTTCCCCAAGTCATAGCCTTTATTTTATTTGTTAGAAAAATTAAATAAGTGAAATTACGTTTAAATGTGTGTTCGCACGTATTTAATTTAATCATCATTATTGTTAAATGTTAATTAAATATTAATTGATTTTGATTGAGATAATGATGAATTAAATTAAAATATCTAAATAGGAGTGTTTGGCAACATGGGGTGTTTGGGTTGGGAGCCTAAGCCCATTCCATGTGGGAATAAGGGCAACTAAGTTTGCCCTATAAAGGAAAGGTGTTTGTGTGATTTGTTAATAATTAATTTTGCCCTTTTGAAAGAAAAACACACACACAACAAAAGCTCTCCCACGCCACTTTCACTGCTTGATTGAAAATCAAATATTTCTTTTCTTCTTGATTTCTTAAAGCCAAGGAGGATCTAGCAAATCCCTCATTGGTTCCTTGTGATTATCTTCGTGGACTTCGTGGGTTCGATTCCCTACACTTGGATCGGCAGCAAACACGTCGTAGACAATATTGGTGGGAGCCTCCAACGTGGGTATGAATCTAAACTTTAGATTTATTTGCCCGTAGATTCTTGATGTAATATAAATAAACGAACCCCTCGCGCCCTGATTTTGGGTTCTAAGGAACGATCCATGGTTTTAAAATTTTTGTTTTTCCGTTGCACAACTTGGATCGTTTCCTAACAAGAACTGCATTAGGCTAGTGTCAAACTACACCAATCGGTGCACAAGGCACTCTGGTGATCTCAAGTTTAAGGATCACATGTACCACCATTCGTTAGAGGATTTGTTCCATAGACACTGGGGTTACCATCCATATGGAATCCTTTGGTGGGTCAGTCTAGTGAACTTGCCTATAGTAAGCACCCATGTGTTGCACCAAAGGGTTGGGTCACCAAACAACCTTGACAAGTGAGATCACCACCGCTTTGGACAAGAGTCGCTTCAACACTATGATAAGCCTTACCCGCATATCTCGTGCCCTTACTTCGTAATAATACTAGGGCTACTTGGACGCTTTCTAGAATGGCCACCATTTGTGCTCATAGAGTTCTCACTATCAAGATTTGAAACACTTGATACCCTCGTCACGGTTCTACCATTCTAAGGACATATATCAAAACATATTGCAATAATAATGATTTACGCGATATAGAATAAAATGCCTTTTATTGATTAATGAACAGTATTACAAAGAGTCAATTCTACAACAATTGATTGGCTCTATGACATTTACTCTAACAATCTCCCACTTGCCCTACAACTAATAATTCATGTATTTAATACCAAATGATCTCAAGTGTCTTTCATGTATTTAATACCAAATGATCTCAAGTGTCAGTGGATCTGCGAGATTGTCGCGCATGCATTTACTAATCCCGCACATCTTTCCTCTCAACTATTTCTCTGATCAGATGGAATTGTTTGAGTATGTGTTTGGACTTTTGATGAGACCGTGGTTCCTTGGCCTGAGCTATTGCTCTATTGTTGTCACAATAGATGTCTATTGGATCAATAATCATGGAAACCACACCAAGTTTGGTGACGAACTTCTTAATCCATACAAGCCTCTTTGGCCGCATCTGATAATGCAATATACTCAGCCTCCATTGTAGAGTTTGCTACGGTGTTTTGCTTGGAACTCTTCTAGCTCACTACACCCTAGTTGAGACAAAATACAAACCCTGATTGCGATCGATAATCATCTTTGTCCATTTGGAAACTAGCATCATTGTATCCCCTCTTACAAAGGAGCTCATCTTCCTCCATAAACTAAGAACATATCCTTAGTCCTTTCGGGTACTTAAGAATATTCTTGACACCATCCAAGACGGCTCACTGGGATCCAATTGATATCTACTATAAGTGCTCAAAGCACATGAGACATCAATCTGAGTGCATAACATGACATACATGATGGATCCAATTGCTGACGCATATGGGACCCTCTTCATCCTATCTCTCTCATCTTGTGTTCTAGGACACATTTCTTTAGAGAGATAAACACCATGTGACATCGGAAGAAATCCCTTCTTGGATTCTTCCATACTGAATCTTTTTAGTACTTTGTCAATGTATGTACTCTGACTTAAGCCAAGCAACCTACGCGATCTACCATGATAGATCTTTATTCCAAGGATGTAGGCTGCTTCCCCTTAAAGTCCTTCCCCCATGGAGAAGCACTTAGATACCAAGTCTTTACGAATCGCAGTTCGGTATATCATTCCCGATCAAGTATATCATCGACATACAACACCAGAAATGCCATGTAACATCTACTGAAAACTGTACAATGCATGCATAATAACAATAGAAAATCGGGGCCCAAAGTTTTTCTTTTCATTACAACTCATGTGTCTTTTATACATAAAGAGTATCATTTACAAAAATGTATTTTAAAAGACAAAACAGGGGAAACAAGCGTAGCTATTCCTCATTGCTTGCCGACGCCTCCGACCGCAACATCACCTAGAACTCCGCATCCACAAAGGAAATAACGGGGTGAGCACAAAATAATGCCTGCAAGTAAAACTCTCCTGTCTCCCGTCCCCTCCCGTGAATAACTCTTAATTCTTTCCTTATGCTATTTCTATTCTGCTTTCTGTTTCCTAGTAACATCATGGCCTCATCTTACCGAGGTACGGCCGGATGGCGTCACACAAGACCATCTCACTCTCTATGGCTATCGGGTGGAATTCACACGCACCAACCCGTTTCTTAGTGACTACCGAGCGAGGATCACAAAGCACCAACTCGGTTCTTTCTAACTATCGGGTGGAGGTCACCTAGCACCTACCCGTTCCTCATGGATTTTGGGTAACGATCACCAAGCATTTACCCGCCTCTAGACACTATCGGGTGATGGTCACAAAGCATCAACCCGCTTCTACTAGCCGCTTGGATGATGATCACAAAGCATCAACTTACCTATCTCTTTAACTAACCTAGTGGGTCACAAAGCATCTACCCATTTCTACTACCTCATCGGGTGACGATCACAAAGCATCGACCCATCTCTCTAAGGGCGGCTATTCGGATGATGATCACAAAGCATCAATCCGATTCCCTTATAACGGTCGGTGATGATCACAAAGCATCATCCCAACTATACTACTCTTCTAATTCATTCTATTGTAGCATTTTTTCAATGCTCTCTACCCTTAGAGTAATTTTACCCACTAAGCTCTCTACTCATAGGGTAATTGCATAAACCATTTCCTTACACTTTCTTAGGTTACTTTTCCATGTACAACTAGTGCCTATGGATGGTTCATCTTCATCAATGCACTTATGAGATGCCAACATGCAATGTTGCAAGAATTAAGGTTCATTTCTCATACTCAAACCTCTATTAGGCATTTCATCAAACAACTCATGTGCACTATAAAACTCTATCATAGCCATGATTCTAAAACTTTTCTTAACCATCCAAAATGGGGAAAACCCTTCACAAAGCCACAAAACCTGCCATAGAAAACACTTCTAAAAAAGGGGATCCATAATACCCCTTAAATTCCATCTCAACTACCTTGCCAAACCAACAACCCATTTCTCAAATTTGCAAGGTATAAACAATCACAAAGCATAGAAATCTCTATTTAATCCTTCATACATGCTATAATTACATGCACATCACACACATACATCATCTATCAAAACCCTAATCAAGAAAATTCATAAATCTCAACTTGGGTTGGGGTTTTACTTACTTGCTATGTAGAGACTTCACAAATCCTTCCTTTCACTTACTTAGCTTGACTTTTCCTCTTAATCTTAACCAAAAGAAGGAAAACCTCAAACTTCAATATGGGTTAAAACTCACAAATCACACAACTTAAGGAGAAATCCTTACCTTAGGAAGCCTTAGGTTACTTTTCCACCCCAAAGCACTTCAAAACCCCTTGGAATACCTTGATCAAAAGAGAAGAGAAGTTGAGAGGAGTAAGGATGGGAAGTTGCGTTTGAGAAGAAGAGAATTGAGGGGTTTTTGATTCTAATTCCTTTTAATGAAATATAAACACACTCATTCCCATTTTGCCCTTATTCTTCTTTGGGAATTCCATCCATATCCTTTGATTCATTACAAACTCACCCCTATCTCAACCTATTCTCCATGAAAATTCCTTACACTTAACTCCCACTTTTCCTGCTAATTAGGGGTAGAAAGGTCAAATCGTCCTTAAGGAAGAAAAAATATCAAAACTTCATCAACATTTTATTCGGCCTGTCCGCCGCGCGAAGAAACTGCGCAACCCGCCCGGCCAGCCCTTCCCGTTGCTTCAACCTCTCTTCGCGAACTTCGCCTGCAAGAACGGCAGATCAAATTCTTCTCGTTTCAACCAATTTCGAGGCAAAGCGCTTCAACACAACACTAAATCAAACAATAACACCAAAATCCAACTCAAAATAAGAGCGAAAGAGGAAACAGAATAACGCACCCTCTTCGGGTGGGCATAATTCTTCCCCTTAAAAGAATTTCGTCCCGAAATTCACGCAAATAACTCGGGAAACGAGTCTCATGTCCCGCCTACTTCCCAAGTGGCCTTCTTCCACTTTGTGATTCCTCCAAAGGACCTTAACTAGCGGAACACTCTTGTTCCGGTTCTTTTAACCCTTCGATCTAAGATCCGAACCGGACGTTCTTCATATACTAGATTTTCTGCTACTTCAACGCCTTCTACGCCTCGATGTGGAGGGATCACTTACATACTTTCGTAGCACGAGACATGGAAGACATCATGCACCCTCCCGTCCAAGCTAGGTGGTAGTGCCAATCTATAGGCCATCCTTCCCCACTCCGGTTGCAAGACCTCAAAAGGACCTACATACCTGCTAGCTTCCCTTTGCTTCCAAAGCCGCATTACTCGCTTGTGGGGAAACTTTCGTAAACACTTTATCACCCACTTGGAATTCTACCTCTTTCCTCTTCAAGTCGGCATAACTCTTCGTCGATCTTGGGCTTGTTTCATTCTATTTCGGACTAACTTCACATCTTCTACTAGCTTCGAGTCATCTCTCGCCCAAGAGCGGTACTCCAATCATCTCTTTCTCCTACTTCATCCCAATGGAAGTCGGAGATCTACACCGTCCTACCATACAAAGCCTCGTAAGGCGCCATTCTAATTGTAGATCGATAATCGTTATTGTAGGCAAATTCCACTAATGGTAACATCTCATGCCAGGGATACTCTATAATCCATGCAAGGAGCTTCAACATATCCTCGAGCCCGCTTCGTTTCTCTCGGTTTGGCCATCTGTCGAGGATGATAGGCAAGATCAATGCTAAACGGGTACCCAAACTCCTTCGTAAGCTTGTCCGTAAGGCCCTCAAACAACGGAATTTCTCTATCGATACTATAGTCTTGGGCACACCATGCAACTGACTATCTCCTGAGGTAAACTCGGGGCCAACGATCTGTAGAGGTACTATCCTTTCATCGGGAGGAAATGGGCCTGACTTGGTTAACCTATCCACAATCACCCATATAGCATTATACCCTCTCTGCACTGGGGAGAACCCGTGATAAAATCCATCGAAATGCTCTCCCATTTCCACTATGGGATACTCAATGGTTGAAGCAACCCCACGACAAGTTGTGTTCCCGCTTTCACCCGCGACGAGTTAGGCATTTAGTCACAAACTCTGCAATGTCTTTCTTCATACCCGATCCACCAATAGCCTTTCTTGATATCGATACATCTTGGTTGCTCCTTGGATGAGCGGTGTACGGTGTCATGAGCCTCCATAAGAATTTTCTCTTTCAACTCCTCATTTGGAGGAATGCACAACCGATTTCTAAATAGAGGACACCATCTCTCACAAAGAACTCGATGTCTTGCCCTCACGCACTTGCCGAATCGTTTCTCGACACCACTCATCTCGCCATTTGCTTTTCTCTAATTTCCTCTAGTAAAGAGGACTCGTACCTCGAGGTCGGGCAATTCGTCCCCGGAACCACTTCAATCGCTCCCTTAGACAAATCTTCTATTAACTCTTTCTGCTCGTAAGCGGAAAACATGGGCTTTTCTACTCAAAGCATCGGCTACTACATTGGCCTTTCCCGCCTTGATACTTGATCTCACAATCATAATCTTTGACCATCTAACCACCTTCTCTCGCCTCATATTCAACTCCTTTTGAGTGAAGAAGTACTTTAGACTCTTATGATCGGTGTAGATATTACTCTTCACACCATAAAGGTAAGTGCCTCCAAATCTTTAAGGCAAAGACCACGGCCGCTAACTCTAAGTCATGCGTAGGGTATCTGGTCTCGTACTCTTTTCAATTGACGAGAAGCATAAGCTATAACCCTACCTAATTCCGCATCAACACAAACACCAAGTCCCCGCAAAGAAAGGCGTCCGTATAAATGTCATAATCTACACCCTCCCCGTGGTAACACTAGCAGAGCGATGTTAGCCTCTTCTTCAACTCTTGAAAGCTTTCTTCACATGCCGTTGACCTGCACAAAAGGAGTCTTCTTCGCTTTGGTAAGAGCTGCAACGGTTTAGCCAACCTCGGGCGAATCCTCGGCTACAAATCGCCGGTAGTAACCTCCGCTGCTAAGAAACTCCCCGATTTCTTTCACTGCTCGCTTCCGCCACCTCCTGAGGGATTGCCTCGCACTTTACTCGGATCTACCGAAATCCCTTCCTTCGACACTGGTATGACCCCAAGAATATCACTTGGTTAAGCCTTTAAAATTCACACTTAGAGAATTTAGCACACAACTTCTTTCTCTCAACGCTTGCAATACTAATCTCAAGTGTTTATCATGCTCTTCTCTTGACTTTGAGTAAATCGTAATGTCGCCGATGAAGACAACAATGAACTGATCCAAATACTCATGAAATACCCCTTGTTCATCGGTCCATAAAACCGGCTGGGGCATTAGTCAAGCCAAAAGGCATCACTACAAATTCATAATGCCCATATCGGTACGAAAGGCGCCTTAGCCACATCTTGCTCAACCACTCTTACTTGATGATACCCTGACCTCAAATCAATTTTTGGAGAACACCGCCGCTCCTTTCAACCCGATCAAAAAGGTCATCTATCCGGGGTAACGGGTACTTATTCTTCACCGTAACTTTATTCAGCCTCCCTATAATCAATACACATCCTTAGTGATCCATCCTTCTTTTTCACAAACAGGGATTGGAGCTCCCAAGGGGAATGACTTGGTCGGATAAAGCCTTTATCTAAAAGCTCTTGAGTTGCTTTTAGTTCTTCGAGCTCACCTGGGGCCATTCGAGCAAGGGGTGGGGCTTTAGATATTGGTGTCCCCATGCCCTCCCCGGTGCTAGTTCGATACTAAACTCTACCTCCCTCTCGGAGGCAAACCCGTGAACTCTTCCGGAAATACATCTAGAAGTCTCAAACTACGGCACCCTCTCGATCTCCCTAACCTGTGGGACATCACCACTGCACTACATGGGCAATATAACCCAAACACCCCTTTCTCAACATCTTCCTCGGCACATTACTAATCAAAGATGCTCAACCGATGGCCTTCTCCAAAACTAAACTTATCTCCACTATCAAGGTTAAACCTCGCTTTTTCTTTTCCGACAAACAATCTCTACTCCATATCTCCCTAGGAAGTCCATGCCCTGAATCACATCAAAGTCGGGCATATCGAAAACTATTAAGTCAACGATTAACTCTCTACCCTCCCCCGGATCACTAAGGACTCTTAACAAAAATCTCTTGAGTCACAACACTAACCCCATCGGGTAGTTCTATCTTAATGGGTTGAGTCGCTTTAGAGGTTTCAAACCTAATCTCTCAAGCATCCCATAAGATATGAACGAATGGGTAAGCACGAATCAATTAAAGCATATAAAGGGACCGCATGAAATAATAATCCCGACCCTCGCAACGGCCGATGGATCGCCTCTCTCCCTCCCTTGTGCCACAAAGAAAACTGCATTCGCAAAGCACTCCCGAACCCCTCCCCGAGTAGTTGGTGGAAGAGGAGCTTACAATCTCTCATCATGTGCCCTGCCGCCGCACCTATAACACACTCTCGATCCCTCGTACACTCTCCCGGGTGATTCTTCCCGCATTTAGGGCAAGGAGGAAACCCTTCCGTCCGAGGTCGCTTACTCTTCCACTCCTTTCTATTTTGTCTATACCTGAACTTCTTCTTCTGATTCTTCATGTCTTTACCCTTCACATCCTCATGTTTCTCTACGAGGAGCGGAGGGTAGCTCCTTCCGGTCCTCTTGTCGAGGATCCTACGGGGAAGATTTTATTCTCAAAAATCTCCGCCTTCATCGCACCTCAAAGCCTCACTATAATTCCGGAGGAGGGTTGGAGCTTGTCATTAATATCCCTGCCATTCTCCGGCTTCAATCCATGTACAAATTTATCCCTTCTCAAGGCCGAGTGCTAACTATTCCCTGCAAACCTTGCAAAAGCATTGAACTTCACCGAGTACTCTTTCACGGCCGCTAGTCCCTTGTCAGAACCGATAAATTCTGGACCTTCTCATGAACTTGGTCCTCCGTTCTATACTCACCTCCAAACTTGCCTCGAACTCTTCCCACGTTATTATTGCGCGTCCATGAGTTTCTTCCATTAATTCCCACCAAATTCCGGGCATCACCCCGAAACAAGAAACTCGCATACCGGATCTTCTCCCGGTCCGACATGGGAAATAAACCCTCGTGGCTCGTTCTACCGCCTCCCAAGCCACTCTTCGCTATCACCTGTCGTAGTACCCTTTAAACTCGAGGGTTGATATGGCAGAGAGACCGTGGAAATCGGTTCAACTGCTCGCTACCGGGGAGGTACCGTTTGTCCTCTTTCGACATGTGTAATCGGCGGTACTCCGAACAGGGGGTACAACTCTCCCGAGTTCGCCATAACTTGTTGAATAATTCCCCGATTCTAGCTTCATCCAAGGGAGGGGCGTAGACTCGGTGGGTTAGAAGGTTCTCCTTCATTCACCACACCCTTACCGCGATTTCGATAACTACGCCTCATCTACAAAATGATCACACTAATAAACTCAAGGAACAATTGCTATAAGGAAAGAATTACTCACACAATCGGTTAGAGGACGTCGTGGCGATGAGAATAGTGCACTGCTCAATCCCAAAATCTTTGCTCGATACCAAAAAATGTAACATCTAAAATCACTATAATGCATGCATAATAACAATAGAAAATTGGGCCCAAAGTTTTTTCTTTTTCATTACAACTCATGTGTCTTTTATACATAAAGAGTACATTTACAAAAATGTATTTTAAAAAGACAAAACAGGGAAACAAGGTAGCTATTCCTCATTGCTTGCCGACGCCCTCCGACCGCAACATCACCTAGAACCTCCGCATCCACAAAGGAAATAACGGGGTGAGCACAAAATAATGCTCAGCAAAACTCTCTCTCTCGTCGTCCCCGTGTGAATAACTCCTAATTCTTTCCTTATGCTATTTCTTATTCTGCTGTTTCCTATAACATCATGGCCTCATCTTAATGAGGTACGGCCGGATGGCATTCACACAAAGACCATCTCACTCCCCTATGGCTATCGGGTGGAATTCACACAGCACCAACCCGTTCTTAGTGACTACCGAGTGAGGATCACAAAGCACCAACTCTGGGCTTCTTTCTAACTATCGGGTGGAGGTCACCTAGCACCTACCCGTTCCTCATGGATTTTGGGTAACGATCACCAAGCATTTACCCGCCTCCTAGTCACTATCGGGTGATGGTCACAAAGCATCAACCCGCTTCTACTAGCCGTTGGATGATGATCACAAAGCATCAACTTACCTATCTCTTAACTAACCGAGTAAGGGTCACAAAGCATCTACCCATTTCTACTACTCATCGGGTGACGATCACAAAGCATCGACCCTCCTCTCTAAGGGCTATTCGGATGATGATCACAAAGCATCAATCCGATTCCCCATAACGGTCGAGTGATGATCACAAAGCATCATCCCAACTATACTACTCTTCTAATTCATTCTATTGTAGCATTTTTTCAATGCTCTCTACCCCTTAGGAGTAATTTTACCCACTAAGCTCTCTACTCATAGGGTAATTGCATAAACCATTTCCCTTACACTTTCTTAGGTTACTTTTCCATGTACAACTAGTGCCTATGGATGGTTCATCTTCATCAATGCACTTATGAGATGCCAACATGCAATGTTGCAAGAATTAAGGTTCATTTCTCATACTCAAACCTCTATTAGGCATTTCATCAAACAACTCATGTGCACTATAAAACTCTATCATAGCCATGATTCTAAAACTTTTCTTAACCATCCAAAATGGGGAAAACCCCTTCACAAAGCCACAAAACCTGCCATAGAAAACACTTCTAAAAAAGGGGATCCATAATACCCCTTAAATTCCATCTCAACTACCTTGCCAAACCAACAACCCATTTCTCAAATTTGCAAGGTATAAACAATCACAAAGCATAGAAATCTATTTAATCCTTCATACATGCTATAATTACATGCACATCAAACACATACATCATCTATCAAAACCCTAATCAAGAAAATTCATAAATCTCAACTTGGGTTGGGTTTTACTTACTTGCTATGTAGAGACTTCACAAATCCTTCCTTTCACTTGCTTAGCTTGACTTTTCCTCTTATCTTAACCAAAAGAAGGAAAACCCTCAAACTTCAATATGGGTTAAAACTCACAAATCACACAACTTAAGGAGAAATCCTTACCTTAGGAAGCCTTAGGTTACTTTTCCACCCCAAAGCACTTCAAAACCCCTTGGAATACCTTGATCAAAAAGAAAAGAAGAGAAGTTGAGAGGAGTAAGGATGGGAAGTTGCGTTTGAGAAGAAGAGAATGAGGGGTTTCTTTGATTCTAATTCCTTTTAATGAAATATAAACACACTCATTCCCATTTTGCCCTTATTCTTCTTTGGGAATTCCATCCATATCCTTTGATTCATTACAAACTCACCCCTATCTCAACCTATTCTCCATGAAAATTCCTTACACTTAACTCCCCACTTTTCCTGCTAATTAGGGGTAGAAAGGTCAAATCGTCCTTAAGGAAGAAAATATCAAAAACTTCATCAACATTTTATTCGGCCTGTCGCCGCGGCGAAACTGTCCAGCAGCTTCCCCCGTGGCTTCAACCTCTCTTCGCCGCGGCGAAGAACGGCAGACTGAAATTCTTCTGTTTTCAACCAATTTCAGGGCAAGCGTTCAACACAACACTAAATCAAACAATAACACCAAAATCAACTCAAAATAAGAGCGAAAGAGGAAACAGTAACAACGTACCTCAAGCGGGGCGTTACATGCCACTACGCTCCCACTCACTTTCTTGTAAACATAGGGGCTCATCTTCATTCTTGATAAAACAAGGTTCCTTTTTTACAAACCCTCATCAAAACGAATGTTCCAGCTCCTAGAAGCTTGCTTGAGTCCATATATGGATCTCTGCAACTTGCATACCATATCAACATGCCTATCAAGAACGAAACCATCGGGTTGTGTCATATACACATCCTCTTCAAGGTTTCCATTCAGGAAAGCTGTTTTGACATCCATTTACCAAATCTCATAGTCATGATATGCATCAATCGCAAGCATAATCTGATGGATTTAATCATGGCAACTAGTGAAAAAGTTTCTTCATAGTCAATACCATGAATTTGTTTGAAACCTTTGGCAACCAGTCGTGCCTTATAAGTATGCACCTTGCCATCCATATCAGTCTTCTTCTTGAAGACCCATTTACACCTTATGGGTTTTACCCTTCGGGGAAGGTGGTTCCACCAAAGACCATACTTGGTTCGTACATGGAGTCCATCTCGAGGATTTCATGGCTTCAAGCCATTTAACGAATCTCGGATCCGATATAGTGTCTTCATAGGTTCTCGGGGTTCATCATCTTGGTAGACAGACGTCACCATGTTCCGAGTCACGAGATAACCGTATTTCTCGGGCTCATGGCGTATCTTTCCCTGGGCCATCTACGTAGCTCCTGTGCTACTTAAGGTGGTTCACTTTGATCCACAAGTTATGAAGTAACCTCCTCATGATTTTTAACCATTTCCTTTGGCACATTCCTTCATCTACTATAATTTATGGTTCTAGAACTTCATCGAGTTCTACTTTTCTCCCACTAGTACTTCTTAGAAAAAATTCCTTTTCCTTTTAAGAAGACACGTAACGAGCAACAAAAATTTTACGCTCTTCTGGGTGGTAGAAATAGTATCCTTTGGTCTCTTTTGGATACCCCACAAAGATACATTTATAGGATTTTGGGCCTAGCTTGTTCGAAGTCAATTTCTTAACATAAGCTTTGGAATCCCAAATCCTTAGATAAGACAAGCTAGGCTTTCGCCCACACATAGCTCATATGGAGTCTTATCTACAGACTTTGATGGCACACGGTTCAAAACTTGAGTCGCAGTCTCTAGGGCATAACCCCGTTAACGATGTAGGTAAATCACTAAAACTCCTCATGGACCTAACCATATCAAGTAAGGTCCTATTCCTCCTTTCAGACACTCCATTGTGTTGTGGTGTATATGGAGGGGTGATTTGTGATACTATCCAACATTCCTTCAGGTATTCAGAACACCCTGAGCTTAAGTATTCACCTCCTCGATCCGACCGAAGAGCTTTAATACTTTTGCCCAACATATTTTGTACTTCATTCCTGAATTCCTTCAATTTATCAAAGGCTTCAGATTTATGTCTCATAAGGTAGACATAACCATATCTACTGAAATCTTTAGTAAATATGATGAAGTATGAATATCCACTCTGGCCTCAACTGTTAGTGGACCACATACATCACTATGGATGATGCCATACTACAAGAGTCTTTCACCTTGTCCTGTGAAAGGAGACTTGGTCATCTTGCCTAACAGGCATGACTCGTATACCTCAAATGATTGAAAGTCAAAAAGGTCCAAAACTCTATCACTTTGAAGTTTTGCAATGCGGGTCTTATTAACATGACCCAATCTACAGTGCCAGAGGTATGTCTAGTTTTGATCGCTATGTTTAGCTTTCTTGGTTTCAACATTGAGAATATCTTTATTGTTTAAATCAAGAACATATAATCCATTATATAACCTTGCAATTCCAAATAGAATACAATTCAAACTAAAGGACAACAATCCATTTGATATCTCAAAATGATACCCTACATTATCCAAAGCGGATACTTAAATAATATTTCTAGAAATAGAAGGTACGTGATAACAGTTATGTAGTTCCAACAATAAGCTCATATGCAAACATAAACAGTAAGTCCCTACAACCAATGCAGCCACATGTGCTCCATTTCCAACTCGTAGGTCTACCTCTCCCTTGGCGAGCACTCTACTTTGCCTTAGTCCCCGCACATCCAAGACAAATGTGAGTACCACATCCCCGTGTCAATGACCCAAGATGTTGAGGGAGAGAAGTTAATCTCAATCATAAACATACCTGAAGTCGTAGCATCTGACTTCTTCTTGCTTGCGAGGAAAGCATTGTAGTGTTTCCTCTAAGGTGGCCGCTTTGCCACAAAAGGAAGGCCAACTACTTTGCCCTTCCCTATGCCACTCTCAGGCCTAAGAGCAACCTATCCTTTGGGCTTGGGCTTGGGCTTGGGCTTGGGTTTGGCTTTGGCCTTACCTTTGTCGTTACCCTTTCCTTTACTTACAACAACCGGTAAAATAGGTTTGGACTTCTTCAAGTCCTACTTTGTAGCCTTCAGCATGTTCAAAAGCTCCGACAGGGTTTTCACCACCGTGTTCATATTGAAGTTCATTATGAACGGTGCATAAAAGTTAGGCAAGGATTGCAGAATCAAATCCATTTGTAATTCTGCATCCAACTCAAATCCCAAAGCCTCAAGCCTCTCTATGTGCTCGATCAGGTTCACCATGTATGGCGTTTCAAGGATATACAATTTTTTTTTGACCTGAGTATAATCAGAAGATTATGATACCAGTCTGAGAAATTGGATCCATCCAACCTATTGTTAGAGTAGATGCCCTAGAGCCAATCAATTATTGTAGAATTGACTCTTTGTAATAATGTTCATTAATCAATAAAAAGGCATTTTATTCTATATCGCGTAAATCATTATTATTGCAATATGTATTGATATATGTCCTTAGAATGGTAGAGCCGTGACGAGGGTATCAAGTGTTTCAAATCTAGATAGTGAGAACCCTATGAGCACATATGGTGGCCATTCTAGAAAGCGTCCGTAGGGCCCCCGTATTATTCAGAACTAAGGGCACGAAGAATAATACTGGTAAGGCTATCATAGTGTTGACGACCGTCAAGAAAGGCGGTGGATCGATCTCACTTGTCAAGGTTGTTTGGTGACATCGTGCAACACATGGGTGTTTGTTGTAGGCGATTACACCACAAACAAGTTCACCCTGGGATCCGACCCACCAAGAGGATTCCATATGGATGGTAACCCTAGTGTCTATGGAACAAATCCTCTAACGAATGGTGGTGTATGTGATCCTTAGACTTGAGATCACCGGAGCGCCTTTGTGCACCGATTGGTGTAGTTTGACACTAGCCTAACGCAGCTTCTTTTTCGAGCGCAATATGGTGGTGATTGGCTACATCAAGGAGTGTATCAAGACTATGGTGGATTGACAGAGATTTATCACTCCCGGGCACGGGAGAAAGTTATCTCACGGCGCAATTTAGTATATGGCAATGACACTAAAATTTTCGGGTGGCCTGCAGGTGGGATTGAGTTGTTGCTTTATCCAAGCCTTTATAATACGGGTCATTGGTCCTAAACGAATAAATAATATCGAAGAGTAACCGAAGGTTGACACTATTTCTATGCCTTCGTCCTTGTCGAGATAACGTATGATGAAAGGATCGAATTGCACGGTAACCATATCGCTTGACAGTAGGGGCTACTTTGTTAATCCGAATCTCATTCGGGTGGCCATGATGCCTTGCTAGGGGCCAATCTTTGTCGTGTATTAGTGAGACTATTATTGGTGTTAATCGCAATACTATACACTGCCGATATGATGAGGAGCCTAAGGGTCACACACATAGAAGACAATTTAAGATGCAAGAAGAAAGGGCCGTTGGGCGTCTTTTTAACCTTTTTAGAAAGGGTATTTTGGTAATTTCACAGCAACCTTAAATTTCTTTGGAGGTCGTAGCCTTTATTTAATTTGTTAGAAAAATTAAATAAGTGAAATTACGTTTAAATGTGTGTTCGCACATATTTAAATATATTATCATTATTGTTAAATGTTAATATATATTTAAATATATATATTAATTGATTTTTAATTGAGATAATGATGGAAATTAAAAATAAATCAAATTGGGAGTGTTTGGCAACATGGGGCGTTTGGGTTGGAACCCAAACCTATTCCGTATGGGATTAGGGCAAATTGTTTTTAAGTATAAAAAGGAAAAGTGTGTGATTTTAAAACATAGATTTTTCTTTGAAAAACAAAGATACACAGCCCCAAATTTCCCTTTTGAATACACCCCTCGGGCAGATTTATTTGGCTTTGGAATCAATTTCATTGATTCTTCTTTTCTTCTTAATCTTGAAGCCAAAGAGGATCTAGCAAATCCCTCTTTGGTTCTTTTAAGATTGTCTTCGTGTGGGACTACTGAGGTTCGATCCTACACTTGGATCGGTAGCAAACGCTCGACGACAAATTTGGAGGAGCCTTCAACGTGGCGTTTGTTTCTCTTAACTCATGTTGTATATTTATGCAGATTTTATTTAATATAAATTGTTAAAATCATACCCTTGATCTTGGCTCATGTAAACGATCCTGTTATTTTATTTTTTCAGCTTCCCGCCGCGTATACTGGGACCGTTTACTAACAAGGTGTCAGAGCCAAAGGCACCCGAATTTTACAATTTTTTATGTGTATGGTTGATAACATGTATTTGATGATAATATGTTGCCATATTGAATCGGTAAATCTGTCCTTGAAATATGTTTTTAAGAAACTGATAATCGGGATTAATTTAATTTGTTGATGATCTCACCGGTTTGGTTTAATGCATGATGGATTTTTGTTGAGATCAATGTGTTTGATTGATTGCAAAATCCGTTAGAGTGTTTTTGGTTGCGATGAACAGATCCGGAGCACGACTGCACGCTGCGTCGAGAGTTATCGCCACAGAGAATCCATCGCCGCAGGCGATCCCACCACGCCTTGCAAGTATCGCCGTGTGATCGTGTTGACGAGTCAGAGACAGCTGTCATGCGCGGCGAGTAACCCATCGCCATCAGTATCGCCCTTCCTTGGACATGCACTTGTACCAAAACCAATGCACGCCGCGGCGATCTAACTCATCGCTGCAGCGCGCTTCCAAGTGTGCAGGGGGTAAAATGCAAAGTTTTAAAACTTTTTGGACTAAACCAAATCACAAATTATCAAGGGTAAATGTAATTAACCCACAAATTTCAGAAATTGATTGTTTTTGAAATGTATGCTTTGTACTTGTTTGTATATTGCATGGTGCCGGTACATGAGCCTTAGACCTAAGGGTGAATGTTTTTAATTATTTTGGGTATGTATGGTTGTATTTTATTAAATAGGGCTGCATGTCCCGCCTTTCTCCTCTTCTCGATGTACATTCTCTTCTCATCTAATTCCCCGAATGTAAATCGAGGTTTCTAAATTTATTGATGTAAAGAATTTGTATAATTATTTATTGTAAATTTAGAAAGATATTTTTTTGTAATGTACTTGAAGTCGGAGCAAAGGGCGAGGCAACCATACTTGAAGACTCAAGATTTTTTATTCAGACCCCCTAGGTGACCCATCGATTCCTCTAGGCTCGGAGGGGAAATCGGTTTTAGTTGGGCCATGTACGCACGTTTAATTTTTGTTTAGAATGCATGCTAAGGTTGAATGTTTGATAACATGCCAAACAATGTCATTCTAACAAAGATAATAATTTGGTGAGACATTAAATAACAAAACCTCAATTAAAGTATATTAAGTCAGAAAGCCTTCCATCACCATGGTTTTAATCAAACCACCTGCTCGTCCGAAACCTTGTTCGCCCAAAGCGAAGGTACACTTCTACCAAGGAGGTTAAAATGCATTGGAGTTTTCCTTAATGGTGATGGGTCGACTTAAAATGACGGTTTTGCTTGTTCGCCAAAGCCGAAGGTTGATAAACACGCTGGCCATAGGCATAGTAGAGCAGTACGCATATTGTGTGTACGTGGTGACATGTAGTGTCCACTCTACTGATACTGAGAATCACACTTGAGGACGATGGCATGTACTATCCATTGGATTGTGTGATTGGCTTGTTGGCTTTCTTACATTTGAGGTTGATAGTGGGAGCTATCAACCGGGTGTGGATTGAGTTTGTTGGCCTACCTAATCAACTCATTTTGGCTTGTTCACCAAAGCTAAGGTTTGAAATGGGCAGGATGGGATCTCGGTCCACTAGGAAAATCAACGCTTTCCCGAAAGTTAATGGTGAGGGCTATTAACTTGAGTAAAATAGTGGGAGCTTCGTTTAATAAAAGACCATATTAAACAATAATAATGAACATGGTAATAACGGTTACTTTTTCTGCACTTGTAGATTCACTTAAATTTGAGCAAAATGATCCCAACATCATGCGACAAATCATCGAATCGGGAGAGAAATGGAATGGTGAAAATTTCGTTGGATCGGTATAGAAGTATAATTAATATACTTACAAGCGACGAGATTATACACCATTGAGCAAGCTCTATCACTAGAGGCTCATTGATAGTTCTATCCATGAGGACCGGGTATGTATATGTGAAGCATACACATGATGCAAAAGCAGAAATGACTAGATACATTGTGCTTGCATCAATGGCACCATTATCGCGACAGTATGCGTGTAAAAATGGATTTAGCTTCTATTCATTTTCTTCAAGAAATGAGAAGCATATGGTGTCTCGGTCGTTATTCGATGTAGGATGGAAGAGGGTACCAAAATTGGCGATCATATACTCAAGTGGGACCGAGTATATGAATAAGCTTGAGATTTTGGGATGTGGACTTAATGAAGGTTTAATGATAAACCTAATATTACGCTCTTTTGCCAAACTTATTCTCAATTTGTCTATGACTTTATTGAGGTAAGATAAGAAGAATACCCTTTCCGAGCCTTCCTTCCGGATTTGTGAAGACCTACGAGGTCGGTGCATGAAAATGTCGAAACATTGACGTTGGTTGAAGCCAACTCAAGTGAAAAGGAAAGGGCTCAAGTTGATGGAAAGAAGCATGCGAAAGGAAAGGCCCCGCCTTTGTCCCTTCACCGTGGGAATCCCAATCAAACCGGAGGAAACATTGCAAGGCCTTCCTAAAGCAAAAGGGAAGAAGAATGTTACTTCTTCGCTCGTACATTATTGAGATTGACTTCTCGTAAACATCTAGTTGACACAAGATGTGGTACTCACATTTGATTGATGTGTAGGAACTACGGTAGAGTAGATTGCTCACCGAGGGAGAGGTGGACCTCACTGGGCTTGGAAATGAAGCATGTGCCGCTACATTTGCCCGTAGGATCTTATCGCCCTTGATTTAGCCGATGGACTTGTTTCTTGGAACTTGTGGATTATTATGGTTTTTTCTTCGTTTCCTAGAAATTATATTTCGTGTCCACATAGGACAAATGAGAATATTAGTTTACTAATGGATTATTGTCCTTGAGTATAAATAATATTCTTTATGGAACCTGTTTATAATAATATGTTCTTAAGAAAACAACAAGGATAATCTCAAAATGACTACTATGCCAACTTTGGCAAAGTTGAGCTAAACATACCTTAAGGAATGTGGGATAGTATCACAACTCACCTCCTCCTTATACACCCCAACACAAAGGAGTGTCGGGAAAGGAGGAACAAGACCTTACTTGACATGGTTAGGTCCATGATGAGTTTTAGTGATTTACGCATTGTCGGGTTATGCTAGAGACTACGACTCACGTTTGAACCGTGCCGTCAAAGTCTCGTAGATAAGACTTCTATATGAGCTATGGAGTGGGGCGAAAGCCCAACTTGTCTTATCTAAGGATTTGGGGTTGCAAGCTTATGTTAAGAAATTGACTTGGAACAAGTTCCCAAAAGGGCCCAAAATCCCGTGAAATGTATATTGTGGGGTATCCAAAAGAGACCCTCAAGGATACTATTTCTACCACCCGTAAGAGCGCAAGATTTTTATTGCTCGATTCTGGTGTCTTCCCTAGAAAATGAATATTTTCTAAGAAGTACTAGTGGGAGAAAAGTAGAACTTGATGAAGTTCTAGGACCACAGGATATACTAGACGAAGGACGGGATGATGTGCCATAGGAGTTGGTGAGCATCATGAGGAGGTTACTCCACAACTTGTGGATCAAAGTGAACCACCTTAGGTAGCACGGGAGAGCTACGTGAGATCCCGGGAGAGTACGCCATGAGCCCGAGAGATACTGGTTATCTCGTGACTCAACATGGTGACGATCGGGTCCCTACCAAGACGATGAACCCAAAAACCTACGAAGACCGCTACATCGATCCAGATTCTTCCGTTAAATAACTTGAAGCCATGAAATCTCGAGATGGACTCCATGTACCGTAACCAAGTGTGGTCTCGTGGGGAACCACCGGCAAGGGGTAAAACCCATAGGGAGGTAAATGGGTCTTCAAGAAGAAGATCGACGATGGATGGCAACGCATACTTATAAAGCACAATCCGGTTGCCAAAGGTTTCAAACAAATTCATGGCCCCCATTGACTATGAAGAAACCTTTTCGCCGGTTGCCATGATTAAATCCATCCCGATTATGCTTGCAATTGCGCATATCATGAATATGAGATTTGGCAAATGGATGTCAAAATCAGCTTTTCCCGAACTAAACTCGAGAGGATGTGTATATGACACAACCTCGATGGTTTCATTCTTTGATAGTCAAGCTAATAAGGTATGCAAGTTACGAGATCCATTTATGGACTCAAGCAAGCTTCAAGGGATGGAACATTCGTTTTGATGAAGCCATAAAAGAATTCGGGTTTTATCAAGAACGAAGATGAACCCCGTGTTTACAAGAAAGTTGAAAGTGAGCGGGGCAGTAGCATTCTAGTGTTGTATGTCGATGACATACAATAGATCGGGAATGATACTACCGAACTTGGCAATGGTAAAGACTTGGGTTATCCAAGTCTTCTCCATGAAGGACTTAGGGGAAAGCTTGACCTACATCCTGGAATAAAGATCTATCGTGATAGATCGGGTGGTAGGAAATTGCTCCCAAACTAAGTCAAAGTACATAGACAAGGTCCTTTGGAACACATTCAAGGTATAGAAAAATCCAAGAAGGGATTTCTTCCTGATGCATATGGTGTCTATCTCTCGTAAGGGGATATGTGTCTTTAACCACACAATGAGAGAGATAGAATGAAGAGGATCCCACATGCTTTAGCAAGTGGATCCATCTCATATGTTCGATTGATATCTAATGTGCATTCAAAGGCATTTGTGGAAAGTGGATGTCTATCGCTCCAGTGAGCAATATGTTATGTACTTAGATTGATGTCTTATGTGCATTCAAAGACTAGTAGAAGATATCAACTAAATCCAAGTGAATGACACCTGGGTGAGTGTCAATGGACATTCTTAAGTGCTTGAAAAAGGGCTTAAGAATATATATTCTTGGATTATGGAAGAAAGATGAGCTCCACCGTAAGAGAATACATTGACGCTATTTCCAAACAGAAAAGGACAGATTATAGTTCGTAATTTGGGATTACACATTTTGTCTTAATATAACCTGGCAAAGTGAGTCGCAAGAGCTCAAATTGGTGTACCGCAGCGGATTCTACAATTGATGCTAAGTGTATCGCATTTTTAATGCAAAACATAGGCGGTTTGGATCAAGAAGTTCATTACCGAACTTGATGTGATTTCAAGCATTGCTAATCCAAGATAGTTGTATGCCGGATAACAATGGAGCCATTGTTGTGGGCCGAGGAATCACGGTCTCACCAAGAATCCAAACACTTACTTAGTTGATTCAATCTGATCAAGGATCGATATGAAAGTGGAATGTGCAGTATAATACCTACCAACCCACCTATTAAAGTTTCTCATTAAAGAAGTAAGCATGATTTGGGCACTGGGTCGTCAATGTTGAGTGCATGAATGGGATTTCTGGGCATAAGAAGGTGCACTTGGGTCATTGAATGGCTATAGTGCGAGCACTTGGGTCATTCGGTGGTTGAGGCATGAATGATTGGCTATAGTGCAAGTGGGAGATTGTTAGAGTAGATGCCCTAGAGCCAATCAATTATTGTAGAATTGACTCTTTGTAATAATGTTCATTAATCAATAAAAAGGCATTTTATTCTATATCGCGTAAATCATTATTATTGCAATATGTATTGATATATGTCCTTAGAATGGTAGAAGTATGACGAGGGTATCAAGTGTTTCAAATCTTGGATAGGAGAACCCTATGAACACATATGGTGGCCATTCTAGAAAGCGGTCAGTAAGAAAAGTATTATTCCTCAACTAAGGGCACAGATAATACCGGTAAGGCTATCATAAAGGTGTTGGAACGACCCGTCCGAAGCGGAGGCAGGACTAATCTCACTTGTCAAGGTTGTTTGGTGACAACCTCGGTGCAACACATGGGTGTTTGTTGTAGGCGATACACCAAGAAGAAGTTCCAAAGGTGGACCACCGAGAGGATTCCATATGGATGGTAACCCCAGTTGTCTATGGAACAAATCCTCTAACGAATGGTGGTGCATGTGATCCTTAGACTTGAGATCACCGGAGCGCCTTGTGCACCGATTGGTGTAGTTTGACACTAGCCTAACGCAGTTCTTTTCAGAGCTGTCAATACGGTGGTGATTGGCTACATCAAGGAGTGTATCAAGACTATGGTGGATTGACAGAGGATTTATCACCCTCCCGCACGGGAGAAAGTTATCTCACGGCGCAATTTAGTATATGGCAATGACACTAAAACCGTGGGCCACAAAGGGGATTGAGTTGTTGCTTTATCCAAATTTATAATACGGTCATTGGTCCAACCGAATAAATAATATCGAGTAACCGCGGTTGACACTATTTCTATGCCTTCGCCTTGTCGAGATAACGTATGATGAAAGGATCAAATTGCACGGTAACCATATCGCTGACGTAGCTACTTTGTCGAACTCGAATCTATCTGGTGGCCACGATGCCCTCGCTAGGGCCAATCTTGGTCTCTGTATTAGTGAGACTATTAATTGGTGTTAATCGCAATACTATACACCGCCGATATGGATGAGGAGCCTAAGGGTCACACACATAGAAGACAATTTAAGATGCAAGAAGAAAGAAGGGTGGGTGTTCATTTTTAAGGGGGCTTAAAGGGTATTTTGGTAATTTCACAAAGGCAATTAAATTTGCTGAGGTCGTAGCCTTTATTTAATTTGTTAGAAAAAATTAAATAAGTGAAATTACGTTTAAATGTGTGTTCGCATATTTAAATATATTATCATTATTGTTAAATGTTAATATATATTTAAATATATATATTAATTGATTTTAATTGAGATAATGATGGAAATTAAAATAAATCAAATTGGGAGTGTTTGGCAACATGGGGCGTTTGGGTTGGAACCCAAACCTATTCCGTATGGGATTAGGGCAAATTGTTTTTAAGTATAAAAGGAAAAGTGTGTGTGATTTTAAAACATAGATTTTTCTTTGAAAAACAAAGATACACAGAAGCCCCCTTTTGAATACACTCCCACGGCAGATTTATTTGGCTTTGGAATCAATTTCATTGATTCTTCTTTTCTTCTTAATCTTGAAGCCAAAGAGGATCTAGCAAATCCCTCTTTGGTTCTTTTAAGATTGTCTTCGTGTGGACTACGCAGGTTCGATCCTACACTTGGATCGGTAGCAAAACGTTCGACGACAAATTTGAAGGAGCCTTCAACGTGCGTTTGTTTCTCTTAACTCATGTTGTATATTTATGCAGATTTTATTTAATATAAATTGTTAAAATCATACCCTTGATCTTGGCTCATGTAAACGATTTTCCGCTGCGTATACGGGACCGTTTACTAACACCTATTTTCTTTCTCGATTATCGGTCGTAGGTTCATTATGCTCATTTTGGTGAATCTACAATTGCTGAAAAGATAAAGTCATTATAAAGTTCATTATTATTTAATATGGTCTTTTATTAAACGATGCTTACACTATTTTGCTCAAGTCAATAGCCCTCACTATTAACTCGGGAAAGCTCTTTGGCTTTCCTAGTGGACTGAGATCCAATTCGACCCATTTCAAACCTTCGCTTTGGCGAACAAGCCAAAATGAGTTGATTAGGTAGGCCAACAAACTTAATCCACACCAGTTGATAGCTCCTACGACCAACCTCAAATGTGAAGATGCCAACAAGCCAATCACACAATCCAATGGCCCCAACCATCGTCCTCAAGCGTGATTCTCAGTAGCAGTAGAGTGGACACTGCATGCCACCATGCACACACAATATGTGTACTTCTCTACTATGCCTATGACGCTTTTATCAACCTTCGCTTTAGCGAACAAGTAAAACTGTCATTTTAAGTCAACCCATCACCGTTAAGGAAAATCTCCAATGAATTTTAATCTCCCACTAGTAGAAGTGTAGCCTTCGCTTTGGCGAACAAGGCTCTGACGAACAGTGGTTTGATTAAAACTATGGTGATGGAAGGCATACGTGACTTAATATACTTTAATTGAGGGTTTATTATTTAATGTCTTACCAGATTATTATCTTTGTTAGAATGACAGTGTTTGGCATGTTATTGAACATTCAACCTTAGCATGCATTCTAAACAAAATATTAAAGCGTGCCGGTACATGGCTCAACTAAAACCGATTTCCTCGAGCCTAGAGGAATCAATAGGTCACCTAGGGGTCCTATAATGAATATCTTGAGTCATCAAGTACTATTGCCTCTTCCTTTGCTCCGCCTCAAGTACATTACAAAAACATCATACTAAATTTACAATAAAATTAACATTAAAGTAATTTTACATCAATAAATTTAGAACCCTCGATTTACATTCAAGAGGAATGAGATGAGAAGAGAATGTACATCAAGAAGGGGAAGGAAGGCAGGACACGCAGGCCCTATTTTAAAAACTTACAACCATACATACCCAAAATAATTTAAAACATTCACCATAGGTCATAAGGCTCATGTACCGGGCACCATGCAATATATAAACAAGTACATAGCATACATTTCAAAAACAATCAATTTTTGAATTGGGTGGGTTTATTAATTAATTACCCTCTTATATGTGCAGAATGATTATTGGCTTTATAGGTTATTAAAAACTGTAGTTTGATCCCTTCGCAAAAAATACAGAATTGGGACAGCAGCCTCGTCGCCGCGGCGAAGTTTTTATTTTGCCGCGGCGAATAATTCCAGAAGGTACGTCACCGCGGCGAAGTTTTGAAATCCCAAAATGTACAGTTCGCGTTTTTGTAGTTTTTCATGTAATAACACGAATCCAAATCAAATCGAATGCACAAACATTCGACCAGGATACCAACCAACCAATATAACATTCATCAACACATTATTAAACCAATTTCTCAATTCAATCATTCATTCAATAGTAGATTTTGCAGATTTTGCAGATTTAACAAAAATAACATGTTATCAACCAAATACATGTTATAAATCATACAATAAACTATAAAATTGGTACCCATGGCTCTGATACCATTGTTAGGAAACGATCATAAATGGCAGTAGAAACAAAAATTATTTAAACATTTTAGATCGTTCCTTTGAACCAAGATCATGGCACAAATTTTAAGTTTATACAACATATTAAAATTTGTAATAAAATAGTTCAAGGTTAAGAAACCATACCCACATTTGGAGGCTCCTCCAATTTGTCTCGGAATGGGTTTCGCTACCAACCCAAGTGTAGGATCGAACCAATGTAGTCCACACGAAGACAACCTCAAAGAACTAAAGAGGGATTTGCTAGATCCTCTTTAGCCTTTAAGAACCAAGATGAAAATCAAATGAAATATTTTCTTGAAGCAAAAGAAATATGGCGTGAGAGAGAAGAAAAGGGGCGGGAATATTTTGCTTTCAATGAATGAATGAATTAATTTAACAATTCACAAAGTGTTGCACTTATATAGTGCACACTTTGCCCTATTCCATCATGGAATCGGCTTGGTGATGGGAATGCAAAATATCATATTTACCCCCCTTAATGTCTAGTATTTTATACTTATTTGCTCCCTAAATATACTCATTATTATTCTATTTTGATTTAGGATGCAAATGGAGGCGTTAATTGCAAAACGGAACTAATTAAGTGAATTCGGACAGTTTCGACGTTGTTTCGTAATCTAGGCATAACTCTCTCATACGAGCTCCGATTGAGATGATTCAAAATGCTGTGAAACTCTAAGAAAGATATCTAAAACTTTCATGTTTTGAGTTGGGAGAGATACTCGCTGCATCAAGGTTGTAATCGAGCTTGAAGTTGACGCATCTGCACTGGACGTCCTGGAACATTCTGCCTTGTCATGCAAATCAATTGGGCAATTTATTATTGGAGACATGTGGCACGCAAGTTACAGCTCAGAATCACCACTTTCCTATTTTATTTTAGGACTCTATCTTATTTTAAATTAATTAAAATTAAATTAGGATTAATGTTATTTTAGGATAAGAGAATATTTCTTCTAGGAGATTGAGTGGGATTCGAATTCTAAAACTGGATTTTTGCAAAGGGATCAGATTAGGGTTTTTGAGGGGGACCACGTCTCTTTCTTCTCTTCTCTGGAATTTTTCTTTCTTTTGAGTTTTGTTTATGGCCATGAGCGGCTAAAGCTTTTGTAACTTGGTCGTCGGAAACGGAGACCTCGGAATCAACCAACTATGAGATCTAATCTATTTTATTTTAATGTTCAATTTTTATGTTTGAGTATTGAATGTTATTCTGTGCATATCTTCATGATTGATGCAATTAATTACTAGGAGGCCTACTAGTGTATTATTTGTTGCAATCTACTGCTGAGTTTGATATCAAATCCGTAATTGTTTGATCCCTCTAACTTGTGAAGCAATTAGGGTTAATAATTTGCTGCGTCAAGAATTAATAATCTTAAGAAGAACATTCAACTAAATTAAATACAACCGCTTGTGTTTGTGTTGTTTAGCTTCATTGATTTCTCTAATTCTTAAGGCTACCATTAGATTAAATCTTGAACGCTTGTCTAGGGTTGTTTAATGGTAAGATTAATTAAGATCGCTTGTTTCCTAATTAGTTACAATTAAGGAGAGATAGGAAAATAGTTCCAACGGTGAATATTCAGGTATGAATTGATTTAATTTTGCATCAATGATCAGTTGTAAGATTCTGATGGTGGATGTTGCCGGAGACCAAGTTTCGTTATATTAATTGATTTCGATTTGAATTGTTTTTGTTTTGATTTTTGCTAAGATTGTTTTATATTTTACTCAAAACCCCCCAACCTTATTCACATCATCAAAAATTCGGCTAGACACTCTTCGTGGGATCGACCCTTGCTTACCCTATTTACAGTTCAGTAGTTAGGTTAGGAAGGTTTTTAATCTTGGTTGCCTACGACAGCACACCACTTGGGCTCCAACCCAAACACTCCTTGTTTCCAAACAGCCCCTTTAAGATATTTTAATTTTAATTATTGTTGTTATTTCAATTAAATTCAATTAATATATATATTTCATATATTAACATTTAACAATAACAATAATTCATTTAAATATATGCAAACACATATTTAAATATAATTTCACTTAGTTAATTTAATTAACAAATTAAATAAAGGCTACGACCTCAGCAAATTTAATTGCACTGTGAAATTACCAAAATACCATTTCCCCTAAAAAGATGAAAATGCCCTTCTTACAAACTGGTTCTTAAATTATCTTCTATGTGTGTGACCCGTAGGCTCCTTATCATACTGGCAATGTGTAGTATCGCGATTAACACCAATTAATCGTCTCACTACACACAGACCAATACGACCAAGATTGGTCCCTAGCAAGGCATCATGGCCACCCGATAGATTCGGATTCAGCGAAGCAGCTACCTGTCAATGATATGGTTACCATGCAATCTAATCCTTTCATCAAACATTATCTTGACGAGACCAAGACATAGAAATAGTGTCAACCTCAGTTACTCTCGATATTATGTATTCAGTTACTAGACCAATGACCTGAATTATAAACTGGATAGAGCAACAACTCAATCCCACTGTGGCCACAGTTTTAGTGTCATTGCCATTTACTAAATTGCGCAGTGAGGTAACTTCTCCCGTACTCGGTGTTAGAGTCGATGCCCTAGAGGCAATCAATTATTGTAGAATTGACTCTTTGTAATAATGTTCATTGATCAATAAAAGGCATTTTATACTATATCGCGTAAATCATCATTGTATGTATTGATATATGTCCTTAGAATGGTAGAACCATGACGAGGGTATCAAGTGTTTCAAATCTTGATAGTGAGAACCCTATGAGCACATATGGGGGCCATTCTAGAAACGTTCGTAGCCCTAGTATTATTCTGAAGTAAGGGCACAGATAATACTGTAAGGCTACCATAGTGTTGAACGACCCTGTCGAAAGGCCGTGACTGATCTCACTTGTCAAGGTTGTTTGGTGACAACCTGGTGCAACACATGGGTGCTTGCTGTAGGCAAGTTCATTGGACTGACCCACTAGAGGATTCCATATGGATGGTAACCCTAGTGTCTATGGAACAAATCCTCTAACGAATGGTGGTGCATGTGATCCTTAGACTTGAGATCACTGGAATGCCTAGTGCATCGATTGATGTAGTTTGACACTAGCTTAACGCAGTTCTATTCAGAGTTGTCAATACGGTGGTGATTGGCTGCATCAAGGAGTGTATCAAGACTATGGTGGATAGATAGAGGATTCATCACTCCCGGGTATGGGAGAAGTTATCTCACGGCACAATTCTATAAATGGCAATGACACTAAAACTGTGGCCACAATGGGATTGAGTTGTTGCTCTATCCAGTTTATAATATAGGTCATTGGTCCAGTAACGAATACACAATATCAAGAGTAACCGAAGGTTGACACTATTTCTATGCCTCAGTCTCGTCGAGATAACGGATGATGAAAGGGTCGAATTGTATGGTAACCATATCGTTGACAGGTAGCTACTTTGCTGAATCCGAATCTATCAGGTGGCCATGATGCCTTGCTAGGGGCCAATCTTGGTCTGTATATAGTGAGACGATTAATTAGTGTTGATTGCGATACTATACATTGCCGATATGATAGGGAGCCTATGGGTCACACACATAGAATATAATTTAAGAACCAGGAAGTAAGAAGGGCGTTTTCATCTTTTTAGGCGAAATGGTATTTTGGTAATTTCACAGTGCAATTAAATTTGCTGAGGTCGTAGCCTTTATTTAATTTGTTAGAAAAATTAAATAAGTGAGATTACGTTTAAATATGTGTTCACATATATTTAAATAAGTTATCATTATTGTTAAATGTTAATATATATTAAATATATATACTAATTGATTTCAATTGAGATAATGATAAACAAAATTAAAATATTTAAATAGTGCTTGGAAACAAGGGGTGTTTGGGTTGGAGCCCAAGCCTATTCCATAAGGGAATTAAATTTGCACTATAAAAGAAAAGATTTTTCATTATTTCATTTCATTCATTGAAATGAAAAAATCCAGCCCCATGAAATAAACACTCACGCCAGATTTGGGTTTTTGCCTAAAAATCAAATTCCTTTGATTTTCTTCTTTGTTTCTTAAGACTAAAGAAGATCTAGCAAATCCCTCTTTAGTTCCTTGTGATTATCTTCGTGTGGAATACATCGGTTCGATCCTACACTTGGGTCGGTAGCAAAATACGTGTAGAGACAAAGTTGGAGGAGCCTCCAAACGTGCGTATGATTTCTTAAACCCTAAACTAATTTTCTACAGATTCTTATTTTGATATAAACTGTAACTTTGTGCCCTGATCTTGGTACTATGGAACGATCTGTGTCGTTATTAATTTTTGTTTTCCGATGCGTCAATGGATTGTTTACAAACACCCGGGAGTGATGAATCCTCTGTCTATCCACCATAGTCTTTATACGCTCATTGATGCAGCCAATCACCACCATATTGAAAGCTCTGAATAGAACTGCATTAGGCTAGTGTCAAACTACACCAATCGGTGCACAAGGCGCTCCGGTGATCTCAAGTCTAAGGATCACATGTACCACCATTCGTTAGAGGATTTGTTCCATAGGACATTGGGGTTACCATCCATATGGAATCCTCTGGTGGGTCAGTCCAGTGAACTTGCCTACAGTAAGCACCCATGTGTTACACCAGGTTGTCACCAAACAACCTTGACAAGTAAGATCAGTCACTACCTTTTGACACAGTCGTTCAACACTATGATAGCCTTACCGTATTGTCTGTGCCCTTACTTCAGAACAATACTGGGGCTACGGACGTTTCTAGAATGGCCATCATATGTACTCATAGGGTTCTCATGATCAAGATTTGAAATCACTTGATACCCACGTCATGGTTCTACCATTCTAAGGACATATATCAATACATACAATGATGATTTACGCGATATAGAATAAAATGCCTTTTATTGATCAATGAACATTATTACAAAGAGTCAATTCTACAATAATTGATTGGCTCTAGGGCATTTACTCTTAACATTTTGTTACTTTAAAAAGGGTGTTTTAAGATGTTTTCTATTGTGGAGTTATGCATTTATGATAATTGATGACAATATCCCTCATGTAAAGTTATGCTGCTTTGGTTGTCCAATCGATGTAAGTATGTTTACCTGATTTTAGGTAAGGATTAATTTAGATTATTAACATTATATGTGTGATTGAGATAAGGAATAAATATGAGGAAAACAAGGAGAACGGATCCAGGTCACAGTGATGCTTCGAATGCACAAATTTCCCAACAAAGCACCTGAAGCTCCTAACCCAGCAGCTGCTACTTCAAGCGCTCCGAGTTCAGATGTTGCAATATTGGAGCGTATGATCTAGGAGGTTGTTAATAGAGCTTTAAGGAGAACCCCGTCGGAAAGTACAAGCACTCCGATGACGACAACGATGACCAATATTGTACCAAGCCAAGTAGCAGGGACGAGTACCCTAGAAGCAATGGTTCCTGCAAAGCAGATTAGACCAATTTATAGCCTCTCAAGTAAACATCAGCCTCCAAAATTCAGCGGCACTAATGATCTTGTAGTAGTAAAACAATGGATAATATTGGTGGAGAAAGCTACTGCTTTGTTTCCTATGGCAGACCAGTAGCATCCAATATGCTACATATATACTTGTTGAGAGGAGATGCTATGACATGGTGGGAGCTTACAAAGTAGACTCAGGATACCACCACTCTCACTTGGTCAGGGTTCAAGGAACTATTTAAGGAGCAACACCAGATAGCAGTTATGACATCCTCCAAGCTGTTAGAGTTTATTACTTTGCAATAAGGAAATATGGTGATCAAAGAGTAATCAATCAAGTTCAACTCCTTGGCTAAGTTTGCACCCACATTGGTTAGTGCACCACAGTCCCGATTGGAGAGATTTGTAGGCGGACTTCATTCGACTATCACCAAAGATGTTATGTCAGGTCATTAGCCCTCCCAAACATATAGTCAAGCACTTGTCATAGCCATCAGAGCGGAGGTGTACTTGAGGAAGGAGACCAGATTAAATCTTCCCCTAGCAGTGGCAAGTAATCCTCTCCAGATTGGCCAGTCCAGTAGTGCAAAACAAGTTATTGGTAAAGACAATAATGGTAAAAGCAAGAAACAAATCCCACCTAAAGCCAACAATAAGGATATAAAGAAAAAAGGCCAGCAGAGGAAATTGAGATCAGTTATTGTAAGAAATGTCAAAGGAGACACAATGGTAAATGTCTAGTGGGGACCAATGTTTGTTTTAGATGTCGCCAGCCAAGTCATATTATAAGAGATTGTCCCATTGGTTCTGTAGCTTTAGTACCCGTAGTTAGAGGCACGACAACCAAGGTATATAATGTGGCCTATATGTAGGCAGATGCTAGCCCTTCAGGAGTCATGGGTCAGTTATTATTCCATGATACTCCTTTGTATGTCTTGATTGATTTTGGTGTTACACATCCCTTCATCTCTTATGGTATGATTAAAAGATTAGGGATAATGCCTATTAGAGTAGACATGCCATTAGGATTGAATTGCCTGATGGTGAGGGTGTAGTAACTAATGAAGTCTTAATGGTGGAGTTAGGACTATTAGAGGCCTAGGTATGATGGTAGATTTGATTGTCTTCAATATGCCAGACTTTGACATCATCCTCGAGATGGACTTTCTTAGTAGATATGGAGTAGAGATAGACTGACGTAGGAAAAAAGTCAAGTTTAATCTAGACCATGGGGAAAACTTCATTTTTCGAGAAAGGCACCCAACTAGTATGATGATTAGTGTAGCAAAAGCTAGGAAGATGTTGAAAAATGGGTGTCTTGGGTACATTGCACATGTAGTAAATAAGGGAGAGAGTTCGAGCCCAAGTGTGCATGAGGTACCTATGGTTAATGAATTCATTGATATGTTTCCAGATGAATTACTTAGGTTTACCTCCAGAGAGGGAAGTACAGTTTAGTATAGAACTGGTCTTAGGAACGACCCCCATTTTAAAGGCTCCCTATTGCATGGTCTCAGCTGAGCTCCAAGAATTAAAGAAACATACAAGAGTTGTTAGACAAGGGCTTTATCAGGCCAAGTCATTCCCCATGGGGTGCTCCAATTCTATTTTTGAAAAAGAAAGATGGGTCTATGAGGATGTGTATAGATTATTGTAAACTCAATAAAGTAACGGTAAAGAATAAGTACCCACTGCCCAAAATAGATGATTTGTTCGACCAGTTGATAGGTGCCTCAATGTTTTCTAAAATTGATCTGAGGTTAGGATACCATTAGGTTAGAAGTTTTCTAGGCTTAGCAGGGTACTACAGGAAGTTCGTGGAAGGCTTTGCAAAGATAGCTAGACCACTTACAGCTCTCACTAAGAAGGAAGTTCCATTTGAATGGATAGAGGCATATGAACAGAGCTTTCAAGAGTTAAAGAAGAGACTAGCTACAGCTCCAATCCTTACACTACTAGAGGAGGGCATTGGTTATGATATTTATGTTCATGCCTCCCACAGTGGTTTGGGAGCAGAGTTGATGCAGCAAGAAAAAGTCATTGCTTATACCTCTAAACAGTTGAAAGACTATGAGAGCAGATATCCTACCCATGACTTGGAATTAGCAATAGTGGTTTTTGCTTTGAAAATATGGTGCCACTACCTGTGTGGAGTGAAATGCAACATATACATTGACCACAAGAGTTTAAAGTATTTCTTCACCTTGAAAGAGTTGAATATGAAACAGAGGAGATGGTTAGAATTGGTGACAAACTATGACTGCGACATCAAATACCATCCAGGGAAAGCTAATGCAATAACAGATGCCCTTAGTAAAAAGTCTCTTTATATTAGATTGCTATACAGGGACGGTTACAACAGGAGATCCTCCAAGAAGGAATTGAAATTGTGATCAAAGGAGGATTGGCCCAAATAGAGATCAAACCCACTTTAGTGGAGGAGATCAAGATGAAACAGGCTAAAGATGATACCTGCAAGGTGATCTGCCAACAAATGACAGAGGGTAAAGAGACAGACTTTAAAATAGTAAATGGGCACTAATGTTTAGAGATAGACTATGTTTACCTCAAGATGAAGAATTAAGGAATAAGATCCTTTGTGAGGCATACAATACACTTTATATAGCCCACCCCGGGAGTGTAAAGATGTATCAAGATGTAAAGCAAACCTACTGGTGGTCAGGTATGAAGAAAGACACTACCAATTATGTTACCAAATGTATAACATGTCAGCAAGTAAAGTCAAAGCATCAGAGAAAGAATGAAGCAAGCCCAAGATCGACAAAAGAGCTATGCCAACCTAAAAAGAAAAGAAGTGGAATTCCAAGTAGGCGACAGGGTTTTTGTAAAAGTCATGCCTTATAAACATATTATGAGGTTTGGGAAGAAGGGCAAGCTCGCTTCATGTTACATTAGACCCTTTGAAGTATTAGAAAGGGTAGGCAAAGTAGCTTGTAGACTTGCGCTGCCAATGAGCATGGAATGAGTCTATAATGTTTTCCATGTTTTGTTGTTGCGTAAGTATGTTAGTGATCCTTCACATGTGCTTTAGATGGAGGAAGTGGAATTACAGGATAATTTGGTTTATGAGGAACACCAAGTTCATATCCTTGATAAAAAGATAAAAGAACTCAGAAACAAGCAAATTCCACTAGTAAAAGTGCTTTGGAGGAATCACAAGATAGAATAAGCTACTTGGGAAATGGAAAAAGATATAAGAAGTCGATACCCGAATCTGTTTCTATAATTTCGGGGACAAAATTATTGTAAGGGGGAAGGAAATGTAATACCCAAGATGTCAAAGGTATGTTCCCAACTCAAAATAGTCCTTTAGATGTTAATTTTATGTTAAAAAGCATAAAATCTAACAAAGGGCAAAATAGTCAATTTATTTGGAACAGTATGAATCAATTATCCATAAAAGGGTATTAGGGGCAAAATAGTCATTTTGCCTATGGGATAAGCATTGCCAAAGTCAAGGATGAGCAGGCTTAATTGCATTTAATGGCATTAATTAAGTAATAATTATGTTTAGTGCCAAATGATCAAAATGTCCTTATATGAAGAATTAAGGACTTACGAGTTATACAATTTAAATAATTGGGCCAATAGCATAATTTTGGAAAATTAATTAAATATTTTCCTATAAATGAGGGGAAATTCGTTCAAGCCAAGGGAGATATCACTTCTTCAACTTTTCTTCCATTTTCTCTCAAATCTTCCATGAAACAAGCTTTCTCTCTCCAAGTTTTAAAGGAGTTTTGCATAATTTTTCAAGGAGAACAAGATAGGAGCCCTGGATCTTCAAATTGAAGGGTATTAAGGTAAGGAATAAAAACCCTAGTTTTAATGTGATTTGAAGATTTGAGGTAGATGTTAAGGTATAATGTTATATATGTAGGAATAAGGTGTAAAAGAAGATTAAGGCAAAGGATTTGGTGGGGGAATTCTTTAAAAAGGTAAGGAAGAACCTCCCATGACTTTAGGAATTATGCTAGGGTTTGTAGATTTTAATGAAACCTTAAATTAAGGCTTTAAGGCATAGAATTAGTTGATGACAAGTGTAGTTGAACTCATTAATGTTATTTATTTCCTTGAATTCATTATAAATGAAGTTATTGCCATTTATGTTTTATGAGTTGTTATGTTTTAATTGAAGAAAACGAAGTATTGATGTTAATTGTGGCAAAACTTGTAGTATTGGAGGCCACATGGTGTTGAATGGTTGCTATTAGAAGTGTTGATATGTTGTTTGCATTAACTTATAGTGTTATAGCAATTATGGATGACAATGGGAGTAAGGTTTTACCCTTCCTTTAAGATGTTAAAGACTATTAAGGGGAGGTTTAACTGATCCATAAGTTGACATATTTATTGTTAGTAAATGATCCATATACGCAGCGGAAACAAAAAAATATAATACAAGGATCGTTTACATGAGCCAAGATCAAGGGTATAATTTTACAATTTATATTAAAGTAAAATCTGTACAAAAAGGTTAATCATGAGTTAAGAGAATCATACGCACGTTTGGAGGCTCCACCACGTTTGTCTTTGAACGTTTTTGGTACCGACCCAAGCGCAGGATCAAACCAACGTAGTCCACATGAAGACAATCACAAAGAACCAAAGAGGGATTTGTTAGATCCTCTTTGGCTTTAAGATTAAAGAAGACAAATCAAATGAATTGATTTTGGGCGAAATGCAATACTGCCATGGGAGTGTTTTTGTGAGGCTTTCTTTCTTTTCAATCAAATGACATAATGAAAAACCCTATAACATTTACAATTAACACATTTCTTTTATAGTAATGTCTAATTGCCCTATTCCCTTATGGAATAAGCTTGGGCTCCAACCCAAACACCCCATGTTACCAAACACTCCCAATTAGATATTTATTTTATTTCATCATTATCTCAATTAAAATCAATTAATATATATTTAATATATATATATATATATATATATATATATATATATATATAATGATGATTTAATGAAATATATGCGAACACATATTTAAACGTAATTTCACTTATTTAATTTTTCTAATAAATTAAATAAAGGCTACATTCCTCAAAGAAATTTAATTGCATTTGTGAAATTACTAAAATACTCTTTCGCCTAAAAAGACGAAAACACCATTCTTTCTTCCTGAGTCTTAAATTATCTTCTATGTGTGTGACCCATAGGCTCCTCATCATACCGGCAGTGTATAGTATTGCGATTAACACCAATTAATCGTCTCACTAATACACAGACCAAGATTGGCCCCTAGCAAGGCATCATGTGTTGGAGTAGGTGCCCTAGAGCCAATCAATTATTGTAGAATTTACTCTTTGTAATAATGTTCATTAATCAATAATAAAAGGCATCTTATTCTATATCGCGTAAATCATTATTGCAATATGTATTGATATATGTCCTTAGAATGGTAGAACCGTGACGAGGGTATCAAGTGTTTCGAATCTTGATAGTGAGAACCCTATGGTGGCCATTCTAGAAACGTCCGTAGCCCCAGTATTATTCTGAAGTAAGGGCACAGATAATACGGTAAGGCTATCATAGTGTTGAATGACCCTGTCGAAAGGCAGTGACTTATCTCACTTGTCAAGGTTGTTTGGTGACAACCTGGTGCAACACATGGGTGCTTGGCCGTAGCGATTACACCGGCAAAGAAGTTCACTGGGGATCGACCTATCAGAGGATTCCATATGGATGGTAACCCTAGTGTCTATGGAACAAATCCTCTAACGAATGGTGGTGCATGTGATCCTTAGACTTGAGATCACCGGAGTGCCTTGTGCACCGATTGGTGTAGTTTGACACTAGCCTAACGCAGTTCTTTTCAGAGCTGTCAATACGGTGGTGATTGGCTACATCAAGGAGTGTATCAAGACTAAGGTGGATTGACAGAGGATTCATCACTCCTGGGTACGGGAGAAGTTATCTTACGGCGCAATTCAGGATATGGCAATGACGTTAAAAGCGTGGGCCACGGTGGGGATTGAGTTGTTGCTCTATCCAGTCTATAATACGGGTCATTGGTCTAGAAACTGAATACATAATATCAAGAGTAATCGAAGGTTGACACTATTTCCATGTCTTCGTCTCGTCGAGATAACGTATAATGAAAGGATCGAATTGCACGGTAACCATATCGGATGAGTAGCTACTTTGCCTTGAATCCGAATATCGGGTGGCCATGATGCCTTGCTAGGGGCCAATCTTGGTCTGTGCATTAGTGAGACGATTAATTTGTGTTAATCGCGATACTATACACTGCCGATATGATGAGGAGCCTATGGGTCACACACATAGAAGATAATTTAAGATCCAAGAAGAAAGAAGGGCGTTTTCGTCTTTTAAGGCGAAAGGGTATTTTGGTAATTTCATAGTGCAATTAAATTTGCTGAGGTCGTAGCCTTTATTTAATTTGTTAAAAATTAAATAAGTGAAATTACGTTTAAATGTGTGTTCGCACATATTTTATATATATTATCATTATTGTTAAATGTTAATATATATTTAAATATATATTAATTGATTTTAATTGAGATAATGATGGAAAAATAAAAATATCAAATTGGGAGTGTTTGGCAACATGGGGCGTTTGGGTTGGAGCCTAAGCCTATTCCATATGGGACTAGGGCAAATTGATGTACTATAAAAAGAAAAATGTGTTAATTAAATGACACAAATTTTTTCTTTGAAAAAACACAGCAGCCCCTTTTTGATAATACACTCCTACGGCAGAAACACTTTAAGCTCAAAAATCAATTCAATTGATTTGCTTTCTTCTTAATCTTGAAGCCAAAGAGGATCTAGCAAATCCCTCTTTGGTTCTATTGAGATTGTCTTCGTGCGGACTACGTGGGTTCGATCCTACACTTGGATCGGTAGCAAAACATTCGTTGACAAATTTGAAGGAGCCTCCAACATGCGTTTGTTTTCTTTAAACTCAGATTTATTTTCTGCAAATTTTATTTTATGATAAAATTGTAAAATTATACCCTTGATCTTGGCTCATGTAAATGATCCTGTTATATTATTTTTGTTGTTTCCGCTGCGTATACGGGACCGTTTACTCATATCATGGCCACCCGATAGATTCAAATTCAGCAAAGTAGCTACCTGTCAACGATATGGTTATCGTACAATTTGATCATTTCATCATACATTATCTCGACGAGACGAAGGCATAGAAATAGTGTCAACCTTCGGTTACTCTCGATATTATGTATTCAGTTTCTGGACCAATAACCTATATTATAAATTGGATAGAGCAACAAAACAATCCCACTATGGCCACAGTTTTAGTGTCATTGCCATATACTGAATTGCGCCGTAAGATAACTTCTCCTGTACCCGGGAGTGATGAATCCTCTGTCAATCCACCATAGTCTTGATAAACTCCTCGATGCAGCCAATCACTACCATATTGACAGCTCTGAAAAGAACTGCGTTAGGCTAGTGTTAAACTACACCAATCGGTGCACAAGGCTCTCCGATGATCTCAAGTCTAAGGATCACACGTACCACCATTCGTTAAAGGATTTATTCCATAGACACTGGGGTTACCATCCATATGAAATCCTCTAGTGGGTCAGTCCAGTGAATTTGCTACGGTGTATTCGCCTACAGCAAGCACCCATGTGTTGCACCAGGTTGTCACCAAACAACCTTGACAAGTGAAGACTGGGCCACCGCTATCGACACGGTCATTCAACACTATGATAGCCTTACCGTATTATCTGTGCCCTTACTTCAAAATAATACTAGGGCTACAGACGTTTCTAGAATGGCCACCATATGTTCTCATAGGGTTCTCACTATCAAGATTTGAAACACTTGATACCCTCGTCACGGTTCTACCATTCTAAGGACATATATCAATACATATTGCAATAATAATGATTTATGCGATATAGAATAAAATGCCTTCTATTATTGATTAATGAATATTATTACAAAGAGTCAATTCTACAATAATTGATTGGCTCTAGGGCACCTACTCCAACAATCTCCCACCTGCACTATAGCCAATCATTCATGCACTCAACATTGAATGACCCAAGTGCCCATCATGCTTCTCCTACAACAGAAACTTTAATAGTGGGTTAGTAGGTATTCTGCAATTCTGCACGTTCCCTTTCTTATCAATCCTTCAGATTAGATTGAATCAACTAAGTAAGTGTTTGGATTACTGGTGAGACCGTGATTCCTCAGCCACAATAATGGCTCCATTGTTATCGTAGTACAACTATACTGGATTAGCAATGCTTGAAATCACATCAAGTTTAGTAATGAACTTCTTGATCCAAACCGCCTACACGGCTGCATTAAATAATGCGATACACTTAGTATCAATTGTAGAATTCACTGCAGTACACTAATTCGAGCTCTTCCAGCTCACTACAATTACATTGAGACAAAATTGTGTAATCCCAAATTGCGAACTATAATCATCCTTTTCCCATTTGGAAATAGCGCCACCGTATTCTCTTATAGTGAGCTCATCTTTCCTCCATAATCCAAGAATATATATTCTTAAGCCCTTTTCCAGTACTTAAGAATGCCCATTGACACTCATCCGGTGTCATTCACTTGGATTTAATTGATATCTTCTACTAGTGCTAAATGCACATAAGACATCAATCTAAGTACATAACATATTGCTCACTTGAGCCTGATTGATATCCACTACAAGTACTTGATGCACATTAGATATCAATCTGAGCATATAAGACAGATCCACTTGCTGAAGCATGTTGGATCCTCCCCATTCTATCTCTCTCATTGTGTGGTTAAGGACACATATCCTTACAGAGATAGACACCATATGCCATCAGAAGAAATCCCTTCTTGGATTTTTTCTATACTGAATGTGTTCAGTACCTTGTCTATGTACTCTGACTTCGTTTGAGCAACCTACGCGATCTATCACGATAGATCTTTATACCAAGGATGTAAGCTGTTTCCCCTAAGTCCTTCATGGAGAAGCACTTGGATAACCAAGTCTTTACCAACTGCAAGTTTGGTATATCATTCCTGATCAAAAGTATGTCTTCGACATACAACACTAGGAATACTACTGCACTCCCACTCACTTTCTTGCAAACACAGGGCTCATATTCGTTCTTGATAAAATCGAATTCTTTTACGGCTTCATCAAAACGAATGTTCCAGCTCCTTGAAGCTTGCTTGAGTCCATAAATGGATCTCTGCAACTTGCCTATCTTATTAGCTTGACTATCAAGAACGAAACCATCAGATTGTGTCATATACACATCCTCCTCAAGGTTTTCGTTCAGGAAAGCAGTTTTGACGTCCATTTGCCAAAGCTCATAGTCATGATATGCAACAATCGCAAGCATAATCCGGATGGATTTAATCATGGCAACCGGCGAAAAGGTTTCTTCATAGTCAATGCCATGAATTTGTTTGAAACCTTTGGCAACCAGACATGCTTTATAAGTATGCACGTTGCCATCCATGTCAGTCTTCTTCTTCTTGAAGACCCATTTACACCCTATGGGTTTTACCCTTTCAGGTGGTTCCACCATAGACCACACTTGGTTCTGGTACATGTAGTCCATCTCAGATTTCATGGCTTCAAGCCATTTAACAGAATCTAGATTCGATATAGCATCTTCGTAGGTATGGGTTTATTGTCTTAGTAGACTAGTTCGTCACCATGTTGACTCACGAGATAACCGTATCTCTCGGGCTCATGGCGTACTCTCCCAAATCTACGTAGCTCCTTGTGCTACCTGAGGTGGTTCACTTTGATCCACAAGTTGTGGAGTAACCTCCTCATGATGTTCAACCACTTCTTGTGGCACATCATCCCGCTCTTCGTCTAGTATATCTTATGGTTCTAGAACTTCATCGAGTTCTACTTTTCTCCCACTAGTACTTCTTAGAAAATACTCATTTTCTAAGAAGACACTAGATCGAGCAATAAAAAATTTTAAGCTCTTTTGGGTGGTAGAAATAGTATTCCTTTGGTCTCCTTTGGATACCCCACAAATATACATTTACAGGATTTTGGGCCCAGCTTGTTCAAAGTCAATTTCTTAACATAAGCTTCGCAACCTGATGAGAATGCAAAATGTCATATTTACCCGCCCCTAATGTCTAGTCTTTTATAACCCCTCTTAATGTCTAGTCTTTTATACTTATTTGTTGCCTAAATGTACTCATTATTATTCTATTTTGATTTAGGATGCAAATGGAGGCGTTAATTGCAAAACAGAACTAATTAAGTGAATTTAGACAGTTTCAATGTTGCTTCGTAATCTGGGCATAACTCTCTCATCCGAGCTCCGATTGAGACAATTCAAAATGCTGTGGAACTAGAAGAAACAGATCTACAACTTTCATGTTTTGAGTTTGGAGATATACTTGATGTATCAAGGTTTTAATCGAGCTTGAAGTTGACACACCTGCACTACTGACGTTTTGGAACATTCCGCCTTGTCCTGCAATTCAAATAGGCAGATTATTACAAGAAGATTTGAAGACCTATTGCACGCAAGTTACAGCTGGACACACCATTTCCTATTTTATTTTAGGACTTTATTATTTTATTTCCAATTAATCAGATTAGGATAAATGTTACTTTAGGATATTAGAATATTTTGAGGAGATTGAGTAGGATTAGAATTGGAATTTAGATATTTTTAAAAGAGAGATCAGATTGGGACATATCACACACGCCTTTCTCTTCTCTCTCTGGTGGATTTTCATTTTTCCTTGGAATTTTCATGATGGCCATGAGTGGCTAATCTTTATAACTTGGTCGAAGGAAACAAGACCTCGGAATCAATAAACTGTGAGATCAATCTGGTTTTTTTCTTTAAGTGTTCAATTTATGTTTGAGTATTGGATGTTCTTCTATGCATATTGTCATGATTGTTGCGTTTAATTACTAGGAGGCCTACTAGTTTATTAATTGTTGCAATCTACTGCTAAGTTAGATATCAAATCCGTAATTGTTTGATCCCTTTAACTTGTGAAGCAATTAGGGTTTAATAATTTGCTGCGTCAGGAATTATTAAGTCTTAAGAAGAACATTTGACTGAATTAAATGCAACTGCTTGAGTTTGTGTTGTTTAGCTTCATCGATCTCTCTAGGTCTTAAGGCTACCACTAGATTAAATCTTTAGCGCTTGTCTAGGGTTGTTTAGTAGTAAGGTTAATTAGATCGCTTGTTTCTTAATTAATTACAACTAAGGAGAGATAGGAAAATAGTTCCAACAGTGAATATTCAAAGTATGAATTGATTTATTTTTGCATCGATGATTAGTTGTAAGATTCCGATGGTGGATGTTGACTTAGACCAAGGTTTGTTATTTTGATTGATTGATTAATTTGAATTGTGGTTTTCCTGAAATAGTTTATGTTTAACTCAAAACCTCCCATACTGGTTCACGTAACATTAAATTCGGCTAGATACTCTTCGTGGGAATGATCCTGACTCACACTACTACATGTGTTTTTAGGTTTTAATTCTGGGTGCCTACGACAGCACGCCACAACCCCAAATCCTTAGATAAGACAAGTTGGGCTTTCGCCCACTCCATAGCTTATATAGAGTCTTATCTACAGACTTTGACGGCACACGATTCAAAAGGTGAGTCGCAATTTCTAGGGCATAACCTCAGAACGATGCATGTAAATCACTAAAACTCATCATGGACCTAACCATGTCAAGTAAGGTCCTGTTCCTCCTTTCTGACACTCCTTTGTATTGGGGTGTATAAGGAGGGGTGAGTTGTGATACTATCCCACATTCCTTCAGGTATGTTTAGCTCAACTTGCCAAAATTGGCATAGTTGTCATTTTGAGATTATCCTTGTTGTCTTTCTTAAGAACATATTATTATAAAGCAGTTCCATAAAGAATATTATTTATACTCAAGGACAATAATCCATTAGTAAACTAATAATCTCATTTGTCCTATGTGGACAGAGAAATATAATTTCTAGAAACTAAAGAAAAACCATAATAATCCACAAGTTCCAAGAAACAAGTCCATCGACTAAATCAGACGATAAGATCCTACAAAGCAAATGCAGCAGCACGTGCTTCATTTCCAACTGGTAGGTCCATCTCTCCCTCAGCGAGCAATCTACTCTACCGTAGTTCCTGCACATCAATCAAATGTGAGAACCACATCTTGTGTCAACTAGATGTTTACGGGAGAAGTTAATCTCAAGAATGTACCTGATGAAGAAGTAACATTCTTCTTCCCTTTTGCTAGGAAGTCCTTGCAATGTTTCCTCCAATGGCTGGGATTCCCATAGTAAGGACAAACGCCTTTCCTTTCTGTAATAGTTCTTTCCAATGACTTTTGAGCCCTTTCCTTTTCACTTGAGTTGGCTTCAACCAACGTCAATGTTTCTAACATTTTCATGCATGACTCAGTAGCCTTCAACAAATCCAGAAGCTCGGAAAAGGTATTCTTCTTATCTTCCTCAATAAAGTCATAGACAAATTGAGAATAAGAATCTAGCAAAGACTGTAATATTAGGTTTATTGCTAAACCTTCATTAAGTCCACATCCCAAAATCTCAAGCTTGTTCATATACTCAATCCACTTGAGTATATGATCGCCAATTTTGGTACCCTCTTCCATCCTACATCTGAATAACGATCGAGACACCATATGCTTCTCATTTCTTCGAAGAAAATGAAGAATAGAAGCTAAATCCATTTTCTGGCACTACTGTCACAGTAATGGTGTCATTGATGCAAGCACAATGTATCTTGTCATTTCTGCTTCTGCATCATGTGTATGTTTCACATATACATACCCAATCTCATGGAAAGAACTATCAGTAGGCTCTGGTGATAGAGCTTGCTCAATGGTGTATAATCTATCGCTTTACTGAAGTATATTATTTATACTTCTATACCAGTCAACAAAATATTCACCATTCCATTTCTCTCCCAGTTAGATGATTTGTTGCAACGATGTTGGGATCATTTTGCTCAATTTTAAGTGAATCTACAAGTGCAGAATAAGTAACCGTTATTACCATGTTCATTATTATTGTTTAATATGGTCTTTTATTAAACGAAGCTCCCACTATTTTACTCAAGTCAATAGCCCTCACCATTAACTTGGGAAAGCCCGTTGACTTTCCTAGTGGACCGAGATCCCATCCTTCCCATTTCAAACCTTCGCTTTGGCGAACAAGCCAAAATTAGTTGATTTGGTAGGCCAACAAACTTAATCTACACCAGTTGATAGCTCATACTATCAACCTCAAATGTGAAAAAGCCAACAAGCTAATCACACAATCCAATGGTCACTACATGCCATCGTCCTCAAGTGTGATTCTCAGTATCAATAGAGTGGACACTACATGTCACCACGTACACATAATATGTGTACTTCTCTACTATGCCTATGATGCGTGTTTATCAACCTTCGCTTTGGCGAAAAAGCAAAACCGCCATTTTAAGTCGACCTATCACCATTAAGGAAAACTCCAATGCATTTTAACCTCCCACTGGTAGAAGTGTACCCTTCGCTTTGGCGAACAAGGTTTCGACGAATAGTGGTTTGATTAAAACCATGGTGATGGAAGGCTTACTTGACTTAATATACTTTAATTGAGGGTTTTGTTATTTAATGTCTCACTAGATTATTATCTTTGTTAGAATGACATTGTTTGGCATGTTATTCAACATTCAACCTTAGCATGCATTCTAAATATAATATAAAATGTGCCGGTATATGGCCCAACTAAAACTGATTTCCTCGAGCCTAGAGGAATCGGTGGGTCACCTAGAGGTCCTGTAATAAACATCTAGAGTCTTCAAGTATGGTTGCCTTGACCTTTGCACCGTTTTCAAGTACATTACAAAAATATCATTCTAAATTTACAATAAAATAATTATACAAATTCTTTACATCAATAAATTTAGAAACCTCGATTTACATTCGAGGGGAATGAGATAAGAAGAGAATGGACATTCAGAAGAGGAGAAAGGCAGGACATGCAGGCCTTATTTAATAAATTATACAACCATACATACCCAAAATTATTTTAAAACATTCACCCTTAGGTCTGAGGCTCAAGTACCGGGCGCCATGCAATATACAAACAAGTAAAAAGCATACATTTCAAAAACAGTCAATTTTTGAAATTTGTGGGTTAATTATATTTACCCCCTGACAATTTGTAGATCTGCAGTTTGGTCTAAAAGTTTTGAAACTTTACAATCTGGCCCCCTTCGCACTCGGAAGGGCACTCACTGCGCTAATGAGTTAGATCGCTACAACGTACATTGATTACTTGACGTTCACACTCAACATACGTAAGGACGATTGCTCAACGTACTTAACGATGATGGGTTATATTGCTGGCGAGCGCTGATTTACTGTAACACCCCACTACGTAGCCATTGTTTATGGTATGGCCTAAAGGATTACTGAATTGCCCCTAAATGAGTTTTTATATTGCTCATGTTGTGTGGTTGGCCTTTGGTTGAGTTGATGTTTTGGGTTTGTTTGAGTGTATATCATGGAATTGATCAAGACTTGGCGGATTTTGGAGTTATAGCCTTCGTCGGGGCGAGGAATAAGCTTCGCCGGCGGACGTTGGTTCTGTGTTGGTTGTGTCGGTTCTGGAATGTTTCGCCGGGGCGACAGGAAGTTCTTCGCCGCAGTGACAGGACGGCAGAAAAGTTTCTTGAGTTTTCTAGAGAATTCTCCATAGGGGTAAAATGAACATTCTACCCCTAATTAGCAGGAAAAGTGGGGAGTAAAATGTAAGAAAATTTCATGGAGAATAGTGTAAAATGGGGGTGAGTTTGTATAGAATCAAAGGATAAAGGTGGAAATTTTAAGAAAGAGTAAGGGCAAAATGGGAAAGAGTGTATATTATATGAGCTAATAAGGGTTGAGTTCTCTAAACCCATTCATTTTTACCCATTTCCACCGCCTCTTCATCTCCCATTTTCTCTCAATTTCTCACTCAATCTTCCAAGGGATTTTTGAGAGTTTTGAGTTGGAATTTGACAAAGGATTGATCCTAAGCAAGAAGAGGTAAGAATCCCTACTCTAGAGATGAGTTTTATTTATGTAAGGGTTAAGTTCTTACTAAGTTTATGCTTAGGAAATAAGGGAAAGCTATGGTCCAACAAGAGTAGAGAGCTTTAGTGGAGACTACTCAAGTATGAGGTAAGTAAATCCAACTCAAGCTAAAGTTTAAGAAATTCTTAAGTAGAGATTTATTTATGCATGTATATATGATGCTTGTTGAGAAATTGAGTAGAGATATATGTCTACTTGTTGAGAAATTGAGTTGGGAAGAGTAATTATGTTATGTTTGTTGGGTATTTCCTTTATGGGAAGTGTTTATGAGTAAGAGTTTGAGATGAAGTTGGAGGAGATTGAGTAGATATTTTGGGAGTATTCTTCTATGATAGGAACCATGCCCATAGAAGGGAGTTTCCTCCCATTTTGGATGGTTAAAAAGAGAAGGAGAGTTGTAGTTAGAGAAGAGTTTTTGTATGCACATGAGTTGCTTGATGAAATGCCTAAGTGAAAACATGTTACCAAACTGCCCTGTCACAGCCGTGACTTTCTGAGTGATTTTTGGGCATTTAACGGATTGCACTGGGCTGAGACCAAAACATCAAAGTTGTAGCCCTGTTTTTAAGCTTTAAAACGAGATAAAGACTGTAGCAATCCAATGTGTATAACGCAAGTTATGCCCTTTTTAGTGTGACCTGTGCAGAATGACGATTTTGGAGCAACATTGCATTTGGCATTTCAAAAGTGCATTAATGAGTATGAACCATCCATATGCATTAATTATGCATTGAGAAGTAGTTTGAGAAAGCATAGAGAATGTTAAGTATGAGCTACCTTATGAGTACTAGCTTAAGAGTAGAGAATTTTGAGTATAAGCTATACTATGAGTAATAGTTTGAGTGAGAAAGAGTAGAGAATGTTGAGAATAGCAACTCTTAAGAGTAAAGAGAATGAGAATACTTTAATAGTGAAGAGAAGGAGAGATTGAGCACTAGCGAATAAAAGAGAGAAAAGTGCTACAGAAGAGAATAGAGTAAGTTGTGCGATGGGGAACCTGTGAGTGATGAGTAGAGTCACAAGAGTGGGTGCTTTGTGATCCCCAGCCGTGCCTCCGGTCAGAAGAGGCCGTGACCGTCACGCAGAGTGGAACGTGAGGTTCCAGCCGTGCCACCGGTGTAGAAGTGGTTATGACATTCAGAGAGAGAGAGAGAGAGCATACACTCACATGGCCAAAGGTTCCGAATCCATGCATGACTAAATCCGATCGGTAGTGAAGTGAGCGGAAGTCACGAAGAGTGGTAGCGCCCAGCCATGCCTCCGGTCAGATGAGGTCGTGACATTCCAATGAGTAAGAATGAGAAAGAACAGAAATAGAAAGAACAGAGATGAGAAAAGCTAAGAGTTAAGCTGTATTATGAGTACTAGCTTGAGTATGAGTACTAGCTTGAGAAGAGATGAGCAAACATGAGAAAGAATAAGAGAGAGTTACAAGCATAGAGTAGGTTATGCGATGGGGAACCCGTGAGTAATGGGTAGAGTATTCCTGCATGTACGCCGCATTGAGAGAGCGGCATGAGTATAAGATAGAGAAGTGGTGTAGCCCGTGAGAGTGCATGCGGATGAGGCCTATACCCGAGTACCTCAGAGAGAGATTATATACTCACATGGCCAAAGATTCCGAATCCATGCATAACCAAGTCCGATCGGCTAGAATGAGGAGAAGTCACGTAGAGTGGGAGCGAGTCTCGGCCGTGCCTCCGGTAAGATGAGGCCGTGACTACTAAAGAGAGAGTAACAGAAAAGAGTTATGAGAAACAGAAACAGAAACGAGAATGAGATAATAGCAAGAATTAAAGAATGAGAAAGCTTGAGAAAGCTTGAGAAGGCCTCAGAAAGAATGAGATAGAAAGAGAGAAAGCCAGAGAAAGAATGAGAGAGTTCGAGCTAGTAAGAATAAAGAGTAGAAGAAAGAAATATGCAATTCTTTTACATTAGTTGCATGTACATCTCATACATGCATGCACCATGATTTCTTCCATGGTTAGTGAGAGTATGACGAGAATAAGAGAGAGGACCATGATTTTCCTTCATGGTGAGTATGATGAGAATAAGAGAGAACCATGATTGTCCTTCATGGTAAGTAAGAATAAGAGAAAAAGAACAGAGAGGAAGAAAGAAAAAGAGCAGAACAGAGTTAAAAGAGAATAACAGTATTAGAAAGAAAGAGAAAAACAGTGAGAAATAGAAATAGAAAACAGTAGAGTAAGGAAAGAACCAAAGAGTAAGTTGCGGGGACAGGTAGTAGAGGATTTACTTACTAAGCATTGTTGTGCTCACCCCGTTGTTCTTCTCTGTTTTGCAGGAAATAGGAGCAGCGGTCGGATGGACGTCGAGGAGCGAAGAGTATTGGCACTACTGTCCACCAGCTATGATATTTTGTATTAATTAGAAAGTTTTTAATACATAGTATTTTGTATTTGTAAAGAAGTATATTTTTATGAGTAAAGAAAAATTTGAGCCCACTATCTTTCATATGATATACATATCTATATTTTACATAGTATGTATTATAAGAATAGTACTAAAGAGGAGGTGTTACATTTACAATCAGCGTGAAAGCCAATCACGCACGCCGCGGCAAGCGTACACTGATCTGTAGCTCCGGATCAGTTCAAACAATGAGCAGAAACACACCAAATGGATTTTGCAATCAATCATACACACTTATCTCAACAAAAATTCATCACCCAATATTCCAAACTTACAGATCATCAACAAATTAAAATTAATCAATTAATAGATTTCTTAAAACATGATTTTAAGGCAGATTTTAGGCAGATTTTATAAGGCAACATAATATCATCAAATACATGTTATCAACCATCCAAATAAAAATTGTAAAATTTGGTACCCTAGGCTCTGATACCACTGTTAGTGAACGATCCATATACGTAGCGGAAACAAAAAAATATAATACAAGGATCGTTTACATGAGCCAAGATCAAGGGTATAATTTTACAATTTATATTAAAGTAAAATCTGCACAAAAAGGTTAATCATGAGTTAAGAGAATCATACGCACGTTTGGAGGCTCCACCACGTTTGTCTTTGAACGTTTTTGCTATTGACCCAAGCGTAGGATCGAACCGACGTAGTCCACACGAAGACAATTACAAAGAACCAAAGAGGGATTTGCTAGATCCTCTTTGGCTTTAAGATTAAAGAAGACAAATCAAATGAATTGATTTTGGGCAAAATGCAATACTGCCGTGGGAGTGTTTTTGTGGCTGGAGGCTCTCTTTCTTTTCAATCAAATGACATAATGAAAAACCCTATAACATTTACAATTAACACATTTCTTTTATAGTAATGTCTAATTGCCCTATTCCCTTATGGAATAGGCTTGGGCTCCAACCCAAACACTCCAAATTAGATATTTATTTTATTTCATCATTATCTCAATTAAAATCAATTAATATATATTTAATATATATATATATATATATATATATATATATATATATATATATATATATATATATATATATATATATATATATATTAACATTTAACAATAATGATGATTTAATTAAATATATGCGAACACATATTTAAACGTAATTTCACTTATTTAATTTTTCTAATAAATTAAATGAAGGCTACGACCTCAGCAAATTTAATTGCACTGTGAAATTGCTAAAATACCCTTTCGCCTAAAAAGATGAAAACACCTTTCTTTCTTCCTGAGTCTTAAATTATCTTCAATGTGTGTGACCCATAGGCTCCTCATCATACCGGCAGTGTATAATATCGCGATTAACACCAATTAATCGTCTCACTAATACACAGACCAAGATTGGCCCCTGGCAAGGCATCATGACCACCCGATAGATTCAGATTCAGCAAAGTAGCTACCTGTCAATGATATGGTTACCGTACAATTCGATCCTTTCATCATACATTATCTCGACGTGACGAAGGCATAAAAATAGTGTCAACCTTCGGTTACTCTCGATATTATGTATTCAGTTTCTGGACCAATGACCTGTATTTTAAATTGGATAGAGCAACAACTCAATCCCACTGTGGCCACAGTTTTAGTGTCATTGCCATATACTGAATTGCGCCGTAAGATAACTTCTCCTGTACCCGGGAGTGATAAATCCTCTGTCAATCCACCATAGTCTTGATACACTCCTCGATGCAGCCAATCACTACCGTATTGACAGCTCTAAAAAGAACTGCGTTAGGCTAGTGTCAAACTACACCAATCGGTGCACAAGGCTCTTCGGTGATCTCAAGTCTAAGGATCACACGTACCACCATTCGTTAGAGGATTTATTCCATAGACACTGGGGTTACCATCCATATGGAATCCTCTGGTAGGTCAGTCCAGTGAACTTGCTGCGGTGTATTCGCCTACAACAAACACCCATGTGTTGCACCAGGTTGTCACCAAATAACCTTGACAAGTGAGATCAGTCACTGCCTTTCGACAGGGTCGTTCAACACTATGATAGCCTTACCGTATTATGTGTGCCCTTACTTCACTATGATAGCCTTACCGTATTATCTGTGCCCTTACTTTAGAATAATACTAGGGCTACAGACGTTTCTAGAATAGGCACCTATATGTGCTCATAGGGTTCTCATGATCAAGATTTGAAACACTTGATACCCTCGTCATGGTTCTACCATTCTAAGGACATATATCAATACATATTGCAATAATAATGATTTACGCGATATAGAATAAATTGCCTTTTATTATTGATTAATGAACATTATTACAAAGAGTCAATTCTACAATAATTGATTGGCTCTAGGGCACCTTCTCCAACAATTGTTAATTGACAATAGAAGTTGATATGGCATGGTTTAGTATGAAAAATTCAGATTTGGCAATTTTAGGGCTTATGTTAAACATCTTCAGTATTTCAACCATAACTTGAGTTATAAAACTCTAAATGAGATGATTCTTAAAGCACTAGAAATTTAAGACATAGCCCTATAACTTTTATGTTTATGTCAATAGCCAATTTGTTTAGAAAATGGATGGAAAATGGCCTGAAGTATAAGCTTCTAGTTATTAAATTTTAAGATTTAACATAATTAATCCTTATGACTATGAATTGATTATATATTGATGTGATTATGCCATGTACTAATGTTTACCCATTAGTTAAATGATTTTTGAAAGATATACATGGTCATGGATGCGAATGCATGATTAATGTTATGAAATGGCATGAAGATGCAATGTAATATATGTTTTAAGATGATGAATGTGAGCAAGAGGTAATGTAAATGGATTGATAATCCATAGATGAATCAAAAGTATTAAGCTCACTAAAACATGTACTTTCATGCCATAAGATGTTGGAGATGCATATAGACAGGATGAAAAATGCTTAAGCATATCCTCATATACCGGTTAAGGAGAGATGAATATATGCTTTCGATGCTAAATAACGCGTAAGCACACCTCTCGATGATATGAGCTCTAGATGAATTTGAGTGTATATGAGAGGAAAGATGAATATATGCTTTAGATGCTAATTAACGCGTAAGCATATCCTTGAATTCCGGTTGAGGAAAGATGAACATGTGCTTTAGATGATAAATAACGCGTAAGCACGCCTCCCGATGATATGAGCTCTAGATGAATTTGAGGCTAGATGAGAGGAAAGATGAATATATGATTTAGATGCTAAATAACTCATAAGCATGCCTCCTGATGATATGAGCTCTAGATGAATTTGAGGCTAGATGATATGAAGTGCTTAAGACGCTAAGAAAGTTCGATCGGCTAGACGTTAAATGATTCATATGCATTTAGTTGCATTACATGAGTTATGATGTTATTTACATCATGAGATGATTTGTACTCATGTTAGATGATATTTAGATGTTATGTCATGACGTGTGATGTGTGTGCACTATGTTTACATACTTATTTGTATGTGTACACTTGATGTTTTATATGACCATGGGGAAGATGATGAAAAATATATGAGTTAGTAAAGAAAAGGAACCATACTTAGATGCAAAAGAGGTGTGGTATGTGAATGAATGTCAGATAACATACTTGGTATTAAATGGGTCATTCCTTACTGAGCGATTAGCGCTCACCCTTTCATGGTTGAATGTTTTACAGGTAATCCAGAAGCGAGGGATGCTGGAGACAGTAAGGCTATGTTAGTAAACGGTCTCATATACGCAGCGGAAACAAAACAAATATAATATAGAGATCGTTTACATGAGCCAAGATCAAGGGTATAATTTTACAATTTATATTAAAGTGAAATCTGCAAAAAAAAATCTGAGTTTAGAAAAACATACACACATTGGAGGCTCCTCCAAATTTGTCAACGAATGTTTTGCTACCGATCCAAGTGTAGGATCGAACCCACGTAGTCCACACGAAGACAATCACAAAAGAACCAAAGAGGGATTTGCTAGATCCTCTTTGGCTTTAAGATTGAGAAGAAAGGAAATCAAATTGAAATGATTTCTAAGCAAAAGTGTTTCTGCCGTGGGAGTGTTTCTCAAAAGGGGCTGCTGTGTTTTTTTTCAAAGAGAATGAACAGTGAATCAATTAAATTGAATAATCACACACTTTTCCTTTTTATAGTAAAATAATCAAGTTGCCCTATTCCCATATGGAATAGGCTTGGGCTCCAACCCAAACGCCCCATGTTGCCAAACATTCCCAATTTGATATTTTTATTTTATTTTCCATCATTATCTCAATTAAAATCAATTAATATATATTTAATATATATTAACATTTAACAATAATGATAATATATTTAAATATGTGCGAACACATATTTAAACGTAATTTCACTTATTTAATTTTTCTAACAAATTAAATAAAGGCTACGACCTCAGCAAATTTAATTGCACTGTAAAATTACCAAAATACCCTTTCGCCTTAAAAGACGAAAATGCTCTTCTTTCTTCCTGAGTCTTAAATTATCTTCTATGTGTGTGACCCATAGGCTCCTCATCATACCGACAGTGTATAGTATCGCAATTAACACCAATTAATCGTCTCACTAATACACAGACCAAGATTGGCCCCTAGCAAGGCATCATGGCCACCCGATAGATTCGGATTCAGCAAAGTAGCTACCTGTCAACGATATGGTTACCGTGCAATTCGATCCTTTCATCATACGTTTTCTTGATGAGACGAAGGCATAGAAATAGTGTCAACCTTCGGTTACTCTCGATATTATGTATTCAGTTTTTGGACCAATGACCCGTATTATAAATTGGATAGAGCAACAACTCAATCCCACTATGGCCATAGTTTTAACATCATTGCCATATACTGAATTACGCCGTGAGATAACTTCTCCCGTACCCGCAAGTGATGAATCCTCTATCAATCCACCATAGCCTTGATATACTCCTTGATGCAGCCAATCACCACTGTATTGACGGCTCTGAAAAGAACTGTGTTAGGCTAGTGTCAAACTACACCAATCGGTGCACAAGGCGCTCCAGTGATCTCAAGTCTAAGGATCACATGCACCACCATTCGTTAGAGGATTTATTCCATAGACACTGGGGTTACCATCCATATGGAATCCTCTGGTAGGTCACCCAGTTGAACTTGCCTGTGTATTCGCCACAAAGAAGCACCCATGTGTTGCACCAGGTTGTCATCAAACAACCTTGACAAGTGAGATCAGCCACTGCCTTTCGACAAGGTCGTTCAACACTATGATAGCCTTACCATATTATTTATGCCCTTACTTCAGAATAATACTGGGGCTACGGACGTTTCTAGAATGGCCACCATATATGCTCATAGGGTTCTCACTATCAAGATTTGAAAAACTTGATACCCTCGTCATGGTTCTACCATTCTAAGGACATATATCAATACATATTGCAATAATAATGATTTACGTGATATAGAATAAAATGCCTTTTATAATTGATTAATGAACATTATTACAAAGAGTCAATTTTACAATAATTGATTGGCTCTAGGGCATCTACTCTAACAGGCTATGCATGAGGGAAGAAAATTTATTGTCATGTTGACGTTTTATCTTGATGTAAATAATGTAAACGACAAATATTTTTGAAACACCTTTTTGAACTTCCACCATATGAATGAAAATAGCATTAATATGTTTTGATTGATTGATGCCCAAATGAATTTAAGTTTTTATTTTTATTTTTGAAGGATATAAATTTTGATCCTACGGTACATCTTATAGTAATGTTTCAGACATTATTATTACTCTTGCACAGGTTTTCTAAATATAACTTGTTCTCCAAACATGAATTCTCTGGATTCTCATAGAGGGATATTCAAAGGGTACCTGACTGGGTAGGGGTTTTACAATCCAACAATAAGAACAATATATAACTTTAATGATAAGTAACAGATAAGCAAGATAATGACAAAAAAACAAATGAGAGAGTGAAGAGAAATGCTTAAAGATTTTATAGTGGTTCGCAGCTTTGATCACAAGCCTCCTACATCTACTTCTTCAAGGCAACCTCCTTGAAGTTCCAATAGAATCAGATTTCTCCAATACAATAGTTTGATAGGATTTTGCCTTAACAACAGTTTGCAGGATTTTGCCTCTAGATTTATAGGATTTCAACCAAGGATATTAGATCAAATGTTTTGTGAATGATTGCCTCTAACTTAGGCTATTACAAAATGGTTTCAAAGATTCTCTCTAAAGATGTTTGCTTAGTACAAATAAGAGATTGATTTTGAGCTCAAGGGTTTACAAGATTGAATGTTGGATAATGCACTATTATTTCTCTTTATTTTCTTGCAATAAATCACCCTTTTAATGTCTCCACCAACCTTTAGTAAATTAGAGTAGTTGCTGCATCTAATGCACTTTTGAAAAGCTGTAGACCTAGAGGAACGTGCGTTCCAACATCGGGAATGGGCGTTCTTGACACCAGCAATCATTTTACTTTGAAATCTAGGGTTTGGAATGATTGTTCCTTAAATGGAATGGTTGTTACCCTATCGCGAACGTGTGTTCCTCAATCGCGAATGTGCATTCCATCTTGGACCTCTTGATGTCCAAAAATTCTTGAACCTTGAACGACTTCATGGAATGGCATCGTTCCTTGCTGGAATGACTTGAATAATTCTCGGAACGTGCATTCGTTGAGGTCATTCTAAATTTACTTGAAGTTCTCTCAACCTTGACTTGAGCTCGAAAATTCTATGTCCAAAATCTTGACTTCAGCTTGGAACGAGCATTCCTCTCATGGAACAAGAGTTCTTCTTTAGATTGCAAAATGTGTCAAGATTCCAAAGCTATAAACGAGGAGTGAAACAACGTCATTCATATGGAACGGGCTAAGGGAATGGCCGTTCTTCTTGGTCGTTCCTTCTTACATTGCAAGTGATGTTCAGCTCACGGATGTGTGGTAGCCTTCTTCGACTAAGTCTTGATATGTTTGGAACGACTTGCTAGAACGATTTTGCAGTTTGGTCGTTTTGTTTTTTACTTGAGTTTGCTTGAATGGATTTTTGCTTTATGTTGGACAGAACTGTGAACGGGCATGAGGAATGATGTCATTCCAAAATGGAACAACTTGACTGGAGATTATTTTCCAGAAAAATTGAATGGAATGGGCGTCCCATCTATGTGGACGATCGTTTTACCTTGAAAATCTGCATTTTTGTTTTGGTTATGACTTATGTCATACCTTTGCACATTATTAGTTCATTAACCACTCTTTTTTTATTAGTTTTGGCACACCAAAACACATGAGGGCTCAACAATGATAACCCAATGGTATTTAAACATGGTCATCACAAAATTCAAGTAACGACATCCTTACTAGAGAATTACTATATATACTATTGGATCTGAGTTGCAAAATATCATATCAGTCCAATGAGATAAATCTAATGGTGATTAAGTTGATCCTGATGAAATTAATATCAAGACATCTTGACTAGAGAATGACTTCACATATACATATATATTATATAAACATAGGTAGTCATTCTATAGTCAGGATGTCTTGGTATAAAATTTGTGAAGATCATATATATACATCATTTGATTCATTACTTTGGACTAAAATAAAATTTTACAATCCAGATACAATTGTGTATATGCATGGTTCTAATAAATTTATATCAGTACGTCCTCACTAGAAAATTATACATACATACATACATACATACATAGTGGCGAAGCCACTATAGAACCAAGATAGGCTAATGGCCTTCCTGAACTTTGAAATTTGTTAAATTATAGTTTTTAAAGTATTCTTAATATTCTTCAATTTATATAAGAAGTAAAAATATGCGAAATGAAAAAACTAAAGTTGTTGAGTTCAAATGTAAATTTACTTTAAAAAATGGTTATTGTGATTAATTTTGTGAGTGCAATTATTCATTTCCTTTAATTAGGTTTTTCTGACAAAAAGAATAACTAAGAGACATTCTTCAGAAAAAAAATTCATGACACAAAAATATATATAATTTAATATCATTAATTATAGAGTAAATTATTGCACAAAGTGACATTTTCTTTACTGTATAATCATCATGTGATTCAAGATATGTTTACTATTCTCATTTTTTCTTGTTAAATTATACTTGAACTTGCAAAAGATAATCTAATTTTGTGTCTTTTTTCCCATATTCTTTTCACCAATTTTCTTTTTTGTAAGTTAAATTATTGGACATTCATTTGATAGAAAATTTTAATATAATTATAGTTAAAAAAATTTAAATGATATTATTTTTGGATATTTTTTACCCTCCTCAATGACCAATTTGTGACTCCGCCACTATATGTATGTATGAATATATAATACTTATCAATTATTATAAATATGAAGTATGAACTTTTTTGGGACAAGAAAAAATACATACACTTTTCCATTATTTAAAGATGAAAAATAAAATTTTAAAATTTATATGAAAGTATTTTTGGAGAACTCATTAAATAGAAACTAATAGGACTTTTATAATAAGATAAGGTCAAAACTTTTGAAAATTTTAGAACTGATTTTCAACTTAATTAACAATCAAATGATAAAAAAATATTTTATTCGGTCTTACCGACCCTCAATTAGCTAGAGATAATATTTGGTTTGAATGGGGAATAAAATACCTAATTTGTCTCCTCTTCAAATGGCTTTTAAAAGTCAGGCATTGCTACCATTAAGAAATTAGGTTTATCATCGCAAATATTTAATTTATCCCAAGTGATTGAGTCTTCATTTCCCTGGTCAACCTCTTATGTTTGATGATATGACAAAATCACTAGTTGGTACGAAAAAATATAACCTAACACTTATTTTTACTAGATTTGTTTTAAGAAAAAAAAAAAATTAGTTATAAACAAAGAAACAAAGAACTTTCGGTAGTAATTTCTTCACTTTCATTACTCATCACTCAAGTCAACAACTTTACATTTCTATCTAAAACTCTTATTTCTACTCTAACAACAACTTGTGGTTTACTAAAAAAGTGATTACTTAACTATGCTAATACCTTTAACTTTACCATTGTTAATACATTTGTTTCCCATCTACTGAAACGATAACAACTACATTAGTAATAAACAAACTAATTACAATAGTACAATATACCAATACCCCCTCAAGTTGGTGGATGATAAATGTCAAGTACGCCCAACTTGTATAATAGATGGTGATGAAGCTCACTGCCAAGAGCCTTTGTCTACAGGTTGCTCATGTGTAGAAATATGAGCAGTTTTTATCAAGCCCTCCTTGATTTTGTTTTGGACTATGTGGCAATCAATATCAATGTGCTTTGTGCATTCATGGAACATAGGATTAGAAGCAATATGAAGTGCAAATTGATTATCACAAAAGAGAGTAAAGGAACCAAATTCTTGAAACCAAGATCAGATAAGAGTTGAGTGATCCTGACAATTTCACAAATAGTGGAAGCCATAGCCCTATTTTAGCTTTAGAAGAAGATTTAGAAATAGTAGCTTGCTGTTTAGATTTCCAGGATAAAAGAGACTAACCTGGAAAAACACAATACTATGTGACATATTTTCTAGTTATAAGACAGGATGCCAAATTTGAGTCTCTGTAAGCCTTTAACTGCATGGAGTCAACAGAAGGGTAAAATAAACCCATGCTTGGGGCAGCCTCCACATATTTGACAATCTTCAAAGCAGCATTCATATGGGATTGTTTGGGATGCTACATGAATTGACTTAAAAGACTCACTGAGTAACTAAGATCAGGTCTGGTCATACAAAGGTACATCAAATTACCCATAAGTCTTTGAAAAATAAAAGGATCAGACAAAACTGGATCAACAGTAGTAGGAAAGAGCTTGTCATATTCTTCAGAAGTGAACTTCATATTTTGATCCAAAGGAATTATAGCAAGTTTGGTAGTCGACAAACTAGAGTCAGCAATCAGCTCAAGGGTTGATTCCTTTAGTAACCTCAAAACCCAAAAAATATCTCAAGGAACCAAAGTCTTTGAGCTTAAAATGAGAATGAAGTAAAGTTTTGGTGCTATTTATCAAGGAGTGATCACTTCCAGTGATGACTATGTCATCAACATAATCAAGCAAAATAACAATGTGACAACTATCTCTTTTAAGAAAAAGAGAATTAATGATAAGATGAAGACTGCTGAAACCACTAAAGGTAAGTGTTGAAGCTAATTTGTGATTCCAAGCTCGAGAAGCTTGTTTCAAGCCATAAAGAGACTTGTGAAGTTTGAAAACTAATTCTGACTTCCTTGCTTATGAATACCTTGTGGAAGAATCATATATATATCTTCTTGTAAATCACCTTGTAAAAAGGCATTGTCCATATCCATTTGATATACAAAGGCCAATTATTCATAGAAGCTAAAGCTAAAATCAGCCTAACAAGCACCATTTTCGCAACAAGGGAAAATGTCTCATCATAATCGATTCCTGCCTACTATGTATAACCCTTGCAACCAATCTTACTTTATATCTCTCCAAAGAATCGTTAGCCTTATATTTGAATTTATAAACACATTTACAACCAATAGGATTCTTACCAAGTAGTAAAGGAACCAAGGACCAAGTGGCATTTAGTTCTAAAGCTTGAATCTCCTTTTGCATAGCATCAACCTAATTAGAATCTTTAGAGGCTTGTTGGAAAGTTGTAGGTTCAGTCAAAGAAGAAAATTTAGACAAATAGGTTTGATATGATGAAGAAAGATAAGCATAGGGTAATGAATCTTGAATAGGATATTTAACAAAAGTAGCTTTATGGTGTCGTGGCAGTGTAGGACAAATGAAATCAAATGTCCAAATAGATGGCTTAGAGGATCGAGTAGATTTCTAAGGTTAAGTGTATTATTATGGATACTATTTTGGTCAGATGATGAACTAGGTGGGGAAGAAGTAGTAACTGGTTCTATTACTGGAAAAAATGACATGTCTCTATTTGATGAATCAGGATTAAGCAATGATGATGATGAAGGAACAGACTTCAGCTCCATAAAAGATTAAGGTAAGAAAGGTGGTTTAACAGAATGATTCCAAGTAAAAGGGAAAATAGTATCATGAAAAACAATGTCTCTTGTAACAGTCATAGATTTAGATGTCAAATCATACAAAAATAGCCCTTTCGTGTAAGAGAATACCCTGAAAACACATGGATTAGATCTTGGAGACAGCTTATCTTTTGGAGATAAAATAGTAGCATATGCCAAGGAACCAAAAACCCTCAAATGATCAAGTTTAGGTTTCTTACCAAAAAATCTCTCATATTGTGACATTCCATTAAGAACCATCGTTGATGACCTATTAATGATATAGATAGTAGTTTTGACACAATAACCCCAAAAATGGTTTGGAACATTGGACTGAAATTTTAATGCCTTAGCTATCTCGAAGATGTGTCTATGTTTTCTTTCAACCACTCCATTTTGTTGTGGTGAATATGCACATGTACTTTGATGAATGATGCCTCTATCATGAAGAAATCATGACACTGTTTATTGAAAATTTGTAACCCATTATCCATTCGAATACATTTTGGAGTTTGTTCGAATTGATTATGCACCATGAGTAAAAAAAAATTTAATGGTTTGGAAACATTTGATTGTATTTCATAAGAAATAACCAAGTAGTCCTAGAATAATCATCCATAATAATGAGAAAATATCTTGCATTCCCATGAGTTGGTGTTCTATATGGTCCCTATACGTCCATAGGCAAAAGATAAAAATTGTGGGAAGTATTTGAGGTGCTTAAAGAAAATGGTATTCTGATCTACTTAACTAAAGGACAAATAGTACAATGAGGTGGATTTGATGTAGACAAACCATTATGCATCAATTTTAAGATATGATAAGGAACATGCCCTAACCTTTTATGCCAAATTTCTGAATTGATTGTAACACCCACATTGAGGTACTTAACTCCATTTATGCTTTAATGCCCTAAGTTTTATTTATTTCAAGGTGAAAGATTGAAAATTAGAGTTGCAGACTTTGCCGCAGCAAAGGAGTTTTGTCGCTACAGCATTGTACACACTGCCCAATTCGTGTTTTAGAATTTGCAGGCTTCGCCGTGGCAAGGAAAGAAGTTCGCCGTGGCAACGTACACTCTAGAATGCTTCGTCGAGGTGAAGAAACAATTTCGTTGGGGCAAAGAACTTGTTGGAATTTTTGAGGAAATTCTAGAAAAACTTGCTTAAGGGCAAAATGGTCATTCACTCAGAATTAGTTGAAAATGTGGGGTGTGAAAAGTAGTAGAATTTCATGGAGAATGCAATGGAAATGAGGGCATTATTGTAATTGACTAAAGGGCAAAGATGGAATTTTATAGAAAGTACAAGGGCAAAATGGGAAAGTATAAGTAATATATGTGATATTAAGGGTTCAAGAATTGAAACCCTACCATTCTCTACTCCCTCACACGCCACCTTTATCTCTAATTCTCTCAATTTTCTTCATCAAATTTCCAAGGAAATTTATAGGATTTTGGTAGAATTTCACTCCTAAGCATCCAAAGGTAAGATTTTTACACCAAGAAGTGTGATTAAATGCTTAAAGTGTTGAATTCTTATAATTTATATGCTTAGGGTTTAAGAGGAAGAGGAAGTCTACCAAAGAGAGAGATTCTAGTGTGGAACTACTCAAGTTCAAGGTAAGTAAATCCAACCCTCGTCATGATTTGAGCAAGAATTGTGAAATTTTTATATTCATTTATGTGCTTGAATGTTGAGAATTGTTGATGGAATTGATGTTGAGTATTGGTTAAAATTCCACCATGAGAAGTAGTGTTTAGTATGAGATGAATTGGTGGAAGTTTGAAGAAGTTATGAAAAGAGTTAGAATAGAATTTTGAAGTGTGAATTTCTTGGCCAGGTTTGGTGTTGATTTTAGGGAGCTTTGCCCCAGATTTTGGTGGTTATAGATTGTTATGGAGATGTAATCACCTTAGTGCCTTGTTTGTGCATACAAAGTGGTTGATGAAAGTTCAAAGAGAAGTGCATGTATGAGTATGTTAGTATATTATGTTGATATGAGTTTGTAGATGGTAGAGAAAGTAGAGAATGACATGTTCACATGCCATATTGCATCCTTGCATTTAATCAGTTGAATTTAGAAAGAATAATGAGTAAAGCCCATCTACATGCATACATGCATATAAGCACACTAAAGAACGAAGAGAAAGAAAGAAAATTTCTAAAAAGAAGAAAAGAAATTGAATACTAATTTCTAAAAGAAAGATAAGAAAAAAGAAGGTTGTTGTGATGGGGAACCCGTGAGAAGTTTTAGTGTCATTATCATTTACTGAATTGCATCGAGAGAATAACTTCCCCCATACCTGGGAGTGATGAATCCTCTGTCGATCCACCATAGTCTTGATACACTCCTTGATGTAGCCAATCATTACCGTATTGACAGCTATGAATAGAACTACGTTGGGCTAGTGTCAAACTACACCAATCAGTGCACAAGGCGCTCCAGTGATCTCAAGTCTAAGGATCACATGCACTACCATTCGTTAGAGGATTTTTTCCATAAACACTAGGGTTACCATCCATATGGAATCCTCTAGTGGGTCAGTCCAGTGAACTTGCCTACAATAAGAACCCATGTGTTGCACCAGGTTGTCACCAAACAACCTTGACAAGTGAGATCAGGCACTGCCTTTAGACAGGGTCATTCAACACTATGATAGCCTTACTGTATTATCTGTGCCCTTACTTCATAATAATACTTGGGCTATGGGCGTTTCTAGAATGTCCACCATATGTGCTTATAGGGTTCTCACTATCAAGATTTGAAACACTTGATACCCTCGTCATGGTTCTACCATTCTAAGGACATATATCAATATATACAATAATGATTTACGCGATATAGAATAAAATGCCTTTTATTGATAAATGAACATTATTACAAAGAGTCAATTATACAATAATTGATTGGCTCTAGGGCACCTACTCTAACAATCCCCCACTTGCACTATAGCAAATCATTCATGTATTTAATACCAAATGATCTCAAGTGCTGTTCATGCTTCTGTTGCGACAAAGGCTTTGTCAGTGGATCTGCGAGATTGTCGTCAATATGCACTTTACTGATATGCACATCTTTTCTCTCAACTATTTCTCTGATGAGATGGAATCGTCTGAATATGTGTTTGGACTTCTGTGAGACCGTGGTTCCTTGGCTTGAGTGATTGCTCCATTGTTGTCACAATAGATGTCTATTGGATCAACAATCGCGGGAACCACACCAAGTTTAGTGACGAACTTCTTAATCCACACCATCTTCTTGGCCGCATCTGATAATGCAATATACTCAGCCTCCATTGTAGAGTCTGCTACGGTGCTTTGCTTGGAGCTCTTCCAGCTCACTTGTAACGCCCACATCGAGGCACATAACTTAACTTATGCCCTTATGCCCTTAATGAATTTTGTTAAAGTTATTTTGAGAAAAATGTGAAGAAAATCCCTTAAACTTTCATTAGGGGTAAAATAGTATTTTCACTCAAAATTAGTTGAAAAATTGGGGAGTGAAAAGAGATAGAATTTCATGGAGAATGCAATAAAATGAGGGCATTATTGTAATTGAGTAAGGGACATAGATGGAATTTCATAGAAAGTGCAAGGGCAAAATGGGAAACTATATATATATTATTATGTAATAAGAGTTCAAGAGGAGAAACCCTAGCCACTCTATCCCTCCATTCATGCCATTCTCTACTCAAATTCTCTCAAATTTATTCACTAGATTTCCAAGGAAATTCATAGATTTTGGGTATTTTTGAGTGGATTTTCAGTCCTAAGCATCCAAAGGTAAGATTCTAGCATCAAGATGTGAGATTAAATTTTAAAGTTTTGAATTCTTATGGTTTTATATGCTTAGGGTTTAAGAGGAAAGGGAATTCTATCAAAGAGAGATTATAGTGTTGGAGTTGCTCAAATTCAAGGAAAGTAAATCCTACCCTAAGTATGATTTAAGTTAAGATGTGTAGAGAATTTTCTTTATGCATATACATGTGTTATAAGTAGAATTGTTGATGGATTTGGTGTTGAATGATGATTAGAACCTATCCATGAGAGTTTGTGTTGGTGTAGTTGATGCTTGATGCATGTTTGGATGAAATTTGGAAGAATTGAAGTGGAAATTTTGGAGTGTGCATTTTGGGCAGATTTGGTGTTAAATATTGAGGGATTTATTCCCAATTTTTGGTGGCTTAGAAAATAGATAGAAGTGTAGCCAAATTAGAGTTTGAGTATGCATGCAATTTGTTTGATGAAAATCCTAAGAGAAAACATGTTACCATGGCTTCCCTGTCACATCTGTGACCTTTTGAGTGATTTTTGGGTATCTTACAGATGAACTGGGTTGAGACTTCAAAATAAAAGTTGTAACCCTGTCTCTAAGGTTTAAAACGAGACCAAGACCATAGCAATCCAATCTGTATAACTCAAGTTATGCCTTCTTGAATATGACATGTGCAGAATGACTACCTCAAAAATGGTTCCAATTTATTAGTTTATTTTTTCAAGTATGGGAATGTTGTTGGACATATTTGAATTATGAGAAGTGATTTTAATTGTATGATGATGGGTTGAAGTTTGATTGAAGTTGAAAGAAGTTTGAGTAAACTTTTGGGAGTGTTTTTCCTTGACAGGTTTTGTGATGATACAAGGGAGCTTTACTCCCATTTTGGATGGTTAAAGAAAGAAGAAGAGTTATAGCTAAAGTAGAATTTATGTTTGCACATTTATTGTTTGATGAAATGCCCAAGAGAAGCATGAGTATGAGTAGAGAACCTTAATTTCATACAACATTGCATATTTGCATTTCATGAGTGCATCTATGAAAGAATTATAAACATGAGCCATCCACATAAATTTATTTGCATGTGTGCAATAACTTAAGATAGAATAAAGAATTTTAAAGAATAAAGCACTCTAAGAGTAAAGAGAAAGAAAGAAAAAGCACTAGAGAATAAAAGAAAGAAAAGTGTTAAAGAAGAGAAAAGAATAGGTTGTTGCAATGGGGAACCCGTGAGTGACAGAGAAGAATAGTCCCATATACACGCCGCCTTCAGTGAGCGGCCTCAGAATCAGAAAGAAGTAGTGTATAGTTCGTTAGAAGTGTATGTGGATGAGAACTGTACCAACTGAATTTACCTACATGCACGCCGCCTTTAGTGAGCGGCCTCAGAATCAGAAAGAATAGTTGTACAGTCCGATAGAAGTGCATGTAGATGAGGACTGTACCCACTCACATGGCTAGGGTTTTGAATCCATGCCTCAACCGAGTCTGATCGGCATAGAAAGAAAGAAAGAATAGAACACAGAAAGAAAGAACTGAATAGAAAGAAAGAAAGAATAGAACACAGAAAGAAAGAACAGAACAGAAAAAAAAAAATGAATAGAACATAGAAAGAAAGAAGAGAAACAGAAAACTGAAAAGAAATTGCATTCTTTATGCATTTATGCACATGCATCATGGCATTCATATTATTCAGAATTAGCTTCTCCAATTGTGCTTACATGTTAGTAAGTGACAAAAAGGAATAGAGAGATAGAACAGAAAAAAAATAGAGAAAGAACAGAGAGATAGAATAGAAAAGAATAGAGAAGAATAGAGAAGTGTGATGTAAGGAAAGAATTCAGAATATGAGCAACGGAGATAGAAGGGTAGCATAGCGGGTTTACTTACTGAGCAATTAGTGCTCACACCATTGTTTTCAATGTTTTTTGCAGGTAGTAGATGAGATGTGGTTGCTTGGAATGTCAAGATGAGGAAGGGTCGGGCAACACCGTTGAGCTTCTTGAGAAATTTATTTACACTATGTATAGTTTTGCATATATAAAGAAAATTTGGGCCCATTATTTTATACACATCTACATGTACATTTTCGTAATATATATATTTAGTTAATTTTACTGTTTATTTTAGAGTATACTAGCTAGAGAGAGAGTCATTACATCACTGCACCCCCATTAAAATAAAATACAAACCCTAATTGTGATTGATAATCATCTTTGTCTGTTTGGAAACTAGCATCACTGTATCCTCTTATAGTGAGCTCATTTTCCCCTCCTAAACCAAGAACATATCCTTAGTCCACTTCAGGTACTTAAGAATGTTCTTGACAACCATCCAGTGATGCTCACTTGGATTCGATTGATATCTACTACAAGTGCTCAAAGCACATGAGACATCAATCTGAGTACATAGCATGGCATACATGATGAATCCAATTGTTGATGCATATGGAATCTTTTTCATCCTATCTCTCTCATCTTGTGTTCTAGGACACATATCCTTAGAGAGGTAAACACTATGTGACATCAGAAGAAATCCCTTCTTGGATTCTTCCATACTGAATCTTTTCAGTACTTTGTCAATGTATACTCTTTGACTTAGGCCAAGCAACCTACGTGATCCGTGATAGATCTTTATTCTAAGGATGTAGGCTACTTCCCCTAAGTCCTTCATGGAGAAGCACTTGGATAACCAAGTCTTTACCGACTGCAAGTTCAGTATATCATTCTCGATCAGAAGTATGTCATCGACGTACAACACTAGGAATGCCACTACGCTCCCACTCACTTTCTTGTAAACACAAGGCTCATCTTCTTTCTTGATAAAACCGAATTCTTTTACAGCTTCATCAAAACGAATGTTCTAGCTCCTTGAAGCTTGCTTGAGTCCATAAATGGATCTCTGCAACTTGTATACCCTATCAGCTTGCCCATCAAGAACGAAACCATCGGGTTGTGTCATATGCACATCTTCTTCAAGGTTTCCGTTCAGGACAACTGTTTTGACATCCATTTGCCAAATCTCATAGTCATGATATGCAACAATCACAAGCATAATTTGGATAGATTTAATCATGGCAAAGGGCGAAAAGGTTTCTTCATAGTCAATACAATGAATTTGTTTGAAACCTTTGGCAACCAGTCATGCCTTATAAGTATGCACCTTGCCATCCATGTCAGTCTTCTTCTTGAAGACCCATTTACACCCTATGGGTTTTACCCTTTCAGGTGGTTCCACCAAAAACCATACTTGGTTCTGGTACATGAAGTCCATCTCAAATTTCATGGCTTCAAGCCATTTAATGGAATCTGGATCCGATAAAGTGTCTTTATAGGTTTTGGGTTCATCGTCTTGGTAGACTAGTAGGTCACCATGTTGAGTTATGAGATAACCGTATCTCTCGGGCTTAAGGTATACTCTCCCAGATCTACATAGCTCCTGTGCTACCTGAGGCTGTTCACTTTTATCCACTAGTTGTGGGGTAACCTCCTCATAATGTTCAACCACTTCCTGTGGCACATCATCCTATCATTCGTCTAGTATAATTTGTGGTTCTAGAACTTCATCGAGTTCTACTTTTCTCCCACTTGTACTTCTTAGAAAAAAATTCTTTTTCTAGGAAGACATTAGAACGAGCAACAAAAATTTTACACTCTTCTGGGTGGTAGAAATAGTATCCTTTGGTCTCCTTTGGATACCCCACAAATATACATTTACAAAATTTTGGGCCCAGCTTGTTCAAAGTCAATTTCTTAACATAAGCTCCATAACCCCAAATCCTTAGATAAGACAAGTTGGGCTTTTACCCACTCCATGGTTCATATGGAGTCTTATCTACAGACTTTGATGGCACACGGTTCAAAACGTGAGTCGCAGCCTCTAGGGCATAACCCTAGAATGATGCTGGTAGATCACTAAAACTCATCATGGACCTAACCATATCAAGTAAGGTCCTATTCCTCCTTTCGGATACTCCATTGTGTTGGGGTGTATACGAAGGGGTGAGTTGTGATACTATCCCACATTCCTTCAAGTATTCAGAAAACACTGAGCTTAAGTATTCACCTCCTCGATTCGACCGAAGAGCTTTAATACTTTTGCCCAACATATTCTGTACCTCATTCCTAAATTCTTAGAATTTATCAAAGGCTTCAGATTTATGTCCATAAGGTAGGACATTACCATATCTACTGAAATTATTAGTAAATGTGACGAAGTATGAATATCCACCTGTGGCTTCAACTGTTAGTGGACCACATACATCACCATAGATGATGCCTAACAGTTCAGTAGCTCTTTCACCTTGTCATGTGAAAGGAGACTTGGTCATCTTGCCTAACTGGCATGACTCGCATACCTCAAATGACTGAAAGTAAAAAAGGTCCAAAATTTAATCCCTTTGAAGTTTTGCAATGTATGTCTTATTAACATGACCTAATCTATAGTGCTAGAGATATGTCTGGTTTTGATCTCTATGTTTAGCTTTCTTGGTTTCAACATTGAGAATATCTTTATTGTTTAAATCAAGAACATATAACCCGTTATATAACCTTGCAATTCCAAATAGAATACCATTCAAACTAAAGGATAACAATCCATTAGATATCTCAAAATGATACCCTATATTATCCAAAGCGGATACTGAAATAATATTTCTAGAAACAGAAGGTACGTAATAACAGTTATGTAGTTCCAACAACAAGTCCGTAGGCAAAGATAAACAATAAGTCCCTATAGCGAATGCAACCACATGTGCTCCATTTCCATTTCGTAAGTCCACCTCTCTCTTGGCGAGCACTCTGCTCTGCCTTAGTCCCTACACATCAGTACAATTATGAGTACCACATCCTGTGTCAATGACCCAAGATGTTGAGGGAGAGAAGTTAATCTCAATCATAAATATACCTAAAGTCAAAGCATCTGACTTCTTCTTGCTTGCGAGGAAGGCCTTGCAGTGTTTCCTCCAGTGGCCAAGCTTGCCATAATAGAAGCAGACTACTTTGCCTTTCCCTATGCCACTCTTAAGCCCAAGAGCACCTTGTCCTTTGGGCTTGGGCTTGGGCTTGGGTTTGGGTTTGGGTTTGGGTTTGCCCTTAGCCTTACCCTTGCTGTTAGCCTTTCTTTTACTAGCCATAACCAGTAAAACAGGCTTGGACTTCTTCAAGTCCTGCTCTACAGTCCTCAACATGTTCAAAAGCTCCGACAAGGTTTTTACCATTGTGTTCATATTGAAGTTCATTATGAACAGTGCATAAGAGTCAGGCAAGGATTATGGAATTAAATCCATTTGTAATTCTACATCTAACTCAAATCCTAAAGTCTCAAGCCACTCTATGTGCTCAATCATCTTGAGCACATGAGGTCCAACTTGGGCTCTCTCAGTCAGACGACTTCCAAACAGTGCTTTTGACACCTTGTACCTCTCATGTCGAGCATTCCCTTCGAAAAGCTCCTTGAGGTGTAGAATAATGGCAGCAACGTCCATATTCTCATGCTGCTTTTGCAGCACTGGTGTCATCGATGCTAATATCAAGCATCGAACGCCATCAGCATCATCAAGGAACTTTTGATAAGTGTCCTTTACTTCCTGAGTTGCATCAGGATCAGGCTCAGCCATGTATGGCTTTTCAAGGATATATAATTTCTTTTTCGACTTAAGTATAATCCGAAGATTACGATACCAGGTTGAGAAATTGGATCCATCTAACCTATTTTCTTTCTCGATTATCGGTCGTAGGTTCATAATGCTCATTTTAGTGAATCTACAATTGCAGAAAAAGAAAAAGTCATCATAAAGTTCATTATTATTTAATATGGTCTTTCATTAAACGACGCTCCCACTATTTCCCTCAAGTCAATAGCCCTCACTATTAACTCGGGAAAGCCCGTTGCTTTCTTACTGCATTGAGATCCCATCTGGCCCATTTCAAACCTTCGCTTTGGCGAACAAGCCAAAATGGGTTGATTAGGTAGGCTAACAAACTTAATCCACACCAGTTGATAGCTCCTACTATGTGTTAGAGTAGATGCCCTAAAGCCAATCAATTATTGTAGAATTGACTCTTTGTAATAATGTTCATTAATCAATAAAAGGCATTTTATTCTACATCGCGTAAATCATTATTATTGCAATATGTATTGATATATGTCCTTAGAATGGTAGAATCGTGACGAGGGTATCAAGTGTTTCAAATCTTGATAGTGAGAACCCTATGAACACATATGGTGGCCATTTTAGAAATGTCCGTAGCCCCGTATAATCGAGTAAGGGCACGATAATACAAGAAGGCTATCATAGTGTTGAACGACCCTGTCGAAAGGTAGTGACTGATCTCACTTGTCAAGGTTGTTTGGTGACAACCTAGTGCAACACATGGGTGCTTGCTGTAGGCGGATACACAGCAACAAGTTCACTGGACTGACCCACCAGAGGATTCCATATGGATGGTAACCCTAGTGTCTATGGAATAAATCCTCTAACAAATGGTGGTGTATGTGATCCTTAGACTTGAGATCATCGGAGCGCCTTGTGCACCGATTGGTGCAGTTTGACACTAGCCTAACGCAGTTCTTTTCAAAGTTGTTAATACGGTGGTGATTGGTTGCATCAATGAGTGTATCAAGACTATGGTGGATTGATAGAGGATTCGTCACTCCTAGGTACGGGAGAAGTTATCTCACGGCGCAATTCAGTATATGGCAATGACATTAAAACTGTGGCCACAGTTGGATTGAGTTGTTGCTTTATCTAGTTTATAATACGGGTCATTGGTCTAGAAACTGAATACATAATATCGAGAGTAACCGAAGGTTGACACTATTTCTATGCCTTCGTCTCGTCGAGATAACGAATGATGAAAGGATCGAATTGCACGGTAACCATATCGTTGACATGTAGCTATTTTGCTGAATCTGAATCTATCGGGTGGCCGTGATGCCTTGCTAGCGGCCAATCTTGGTCTATGTACAGTGAGACGATTAATTGGTGTTAATCGCGATACTATACACTACCGGTATGATGAAGAGCATATGGGTCACACACATAGAAGATAATTTAAGACTCCGGAAGAAAGAAAGGTGTTTTCGTCTTTTAAGGCAAAAGGGTATTTTGGTAATTTCACAGTGCAATTAAATTTGCTGAGGTCGTAGCTTTTATTTAATTTGTTAGAAAAATTAAATGAGTGAAATTACGTTTAAATGTGTGTTCGCACATATTTAAATATATTATCATTATTGTTAAATGTTAATATATATTTAAATATATATTAATTGATTTTAATTGAGATAATGATGGAAAATAAAATAAAAATGTCAAATTGGGAGTGTTTGGCAACATGGGGCTTTTGGGTTGGAGCCCAAGCTTATTCCATATGGGATTAGGGCAACTTGATTAAATATAAAAGGAAAATTGTGTGTTAATTGTTTTTTAATAATTGATTTCTCTTTTAAAGTAAAACACACACACAACCCCTCTCTTTTTCTCTCCCACGGCAGCAACACCTTTTGGCCTAAAAATCAAATCAATTGATTTGCTTTCTTCTTAATCTTGAAGCCAAAGAGGATCTAGCAAATCCCTTTTTGGTTCTTTTGAGATTTTCTTCGTGTAGACTACGTGGGGGGTTCGATCCTACACTTGGATCTGTAGCAAAACATTCGTTGACAAATTTGGAGGAGCCTCCAACGTGCATTTGTTTTCTTTAAACTCAGATTTATTTTTCCTGCAGATTTTTTCTCAATATGAATTGTAAAATTATACCCTTGATCTTGGCTCATGTAAACGATCTCTATATTATATTTGTTTTGTTTCCGCTGCGTATATGCGTTTACTAACACTATGAACCTCAAATGTGAAGAAGCCAACAAGCCAATCACACAATCCAGTGGCCCCCACCATTGTCCTCAAGTATGATTCTCAGTACCAGTAGAGTGGACACTACATACCACCACGTACACACAATATGTGTACTTCTCTACTACGCCTATGATGCGTTTATCAACCTTCGCTTTGGCGAACAAGCAAAACCGTCATTTTAAGTTGACCCATCACCATTAAGGAAAACTCCAATGAATTTTAACCTCTTACTGGTAGAAGTGTACCCAAAGAACAAGGTTCTGACGAACAGTGGTTTGATTAAACCATAGTGATGGAAGGCATACATGACTTAATATACTTTAATTAAGGGGTTTTTATTTAGAGTCTCACCAGATTATTATCTTTGTTAGAATGACATTGTTCGACATGTTATTGAACATTTAACCTTAGCATGCATTCTAAACAAATTACTAACACTATGAACCTTAAATGTGAAGAAGCCAACAAGTCAATCACACAATCCAGTGGCCCCCACCATTGTCCTCAAGTGTGATTCTCAGTACCAGTAGAGTGGACACTACATACCACCACGTACACACAATATGTGTACTTCACTACTACGCCTATGACACGTTTATCAACCTTCGCTTTGGCGAACAAGCAAAACCGTCATTTTAAGTCGACCCATCACCATTAAGGAAAACTCCAATGAATTTTAACCTCCCACTGGTAGAAGTGTACCCAAAGAACAAGGTTCTGACGAACAGTGGTTTGATTAAACCATGGTGATGGAAGGCATACATGACTTAATATACTTTAATTGCGGGGTTTTTATTTAGAGTCTCACCAGATTATTATCTTTGTTAGAACGACATTGTTCGACATGTTATTGAACATTTAACCTTAGCATGCATTCTAAACAAAATATTAAACGTGCTGGTACATGGCCCAACTAAAACCAATTTCCTCGAGCCTAGAGGAATCGGTAGATCACCTAGGGGTCCTGTAATAAATATCTTGAGTCTTCAAGTACGATTGCCTCGTCCTTTGCTCCGTCTCAAGTACATTACAAAACATCATACTAAATTTACAATAAAATTAATCTCAAACTAATTTTACATCAATAAATTTAGAAACCTCGATTTACATTCGAGGGGAATGAGATGAGAAGAGAATGTACATCGAGAAAGGGAAGAAAGGCAGGACACGCAGGTCTATTTTTTAAAATTTACAACCATACATACCCAAAAATAATTTAAAACATTCACCATAGGTCATAAGGCTCATGTACTGGGCACCATGCAATATACAAACAAGTACATGGCATACATTTCAAAAACAATCAATTTTTTGAATTGGGTGGGTTAATTATTAATTACCCTCTTATATGTGCAGAATGGTTATTGGCTTTATAAGTTATAAAAACTGTAGTTTGGTCCCTTTGCGAAAGACACAAAATTGTGACAGAAACTTTGTTGCTGCAGCAAAGTTTTATTTCACTGTGACGAGATCTGCATTTCCATAAAACTCTGAAAAGTTCCAGAAAGATTGTTGCCGCGGCAAATTCTGCAAATCAATGAATTGCATAGTTCGCGTTTTTGCAATTTTTCGCGTAACGACACGTATCCAAATCAAATCGAACGCACAAGCATTAGACCAGGACACCAACCAACCAATATAATATCCATCAACACATTATTAAACCAATTGATCAAACGAATCACTCATTTAAAAACAGATTTTGTAGATTTAACAGAATAACATGTTATCAATCAAATACATATTGTAAATTAGACATTAAACTGTAAAATTTGGTACACAAGGCTCTGATACCATTGTTAGGAAATGATCAAGTCATAGCAGAAGAAACAAAAATTATATATATAACTGATTGTTTCCTTAGAACCATGATCAAGGCACAAATTTTCAGTTTATACTTTAAATCAAAATCTGCAAAAAAAAAAAAATCAGTTTAGAGCTAAGAATTCATAAGCATGTTTGGAAGCTCCTCCAACTTGTCTCTGAATAGGTTTCGCTACTGATCCAAGGGTAGGATCGAACTAGCAGTAGTCCACACGAAGATAACCCCAAGGAACTAAATGGGGATTTGCTAGATCCTCTTTAGCCTTGAGAACCAAGAAAAAGAATCAAGTGATATTTGATTAAACCCAAAAAGCAAAACTGGCGTGGAAGAGACAAAAAGGGGCTGGATTTTAATTAAATGTGAATAAATGAAATTATTAGTTTAATTCACGAAAGCTTGCACTTATATAGTGCACACAAAATGCCCTATTCCATCATGGAATGGGCTTGGGTACCAAACCAAACAGCCCCTATGTCCAAACAACCCCATTTAGATATTTTAATTTTAATTATCATTATTTTAATTAAATTAAATTAATATAATTAAAATATATATTAACATTTAACAATAACGATAATTCATTTAAATATATGCGAACACATATTTAAATATAATCTCACATATTTAATTTTAATATCAAATTAAATAAAGGATACAACCTGAACAAATTTAATTGCACTGTGAGATTACCAAAATACCCTTTTACCTAAAAAGATGAAAACACCCTTCTTATAAACTGGTTCTTAAATTATCTTCTATGTGTGTGACCCGTAGGCTCCTCATCATACCGATAGTGTGTAGTATCGCGATTAACACCAATTAATTGCCTTACTACACACAGACCAAGATTGGCCCCTAGCAAGGCATCATGGCCACCCGATAGATTTGGATTCAGCGAAGCCGCTACCTATCAACCATATGGTTACCATACAATCCAATCCTTTCATCATCTATTATCTTAACGAGACCGAGAAATAGAAATAGTGTCAACCTCAGTTATTCTCGATATGTATGTATTCAGTTACTGGACCAATGACCAGAATTATAAACTGGGTAGATTAACAACTCAATCCCACTGTGGCCACAGTTTTAGTGTCGTTGCCATTTACTAAATTGCGTCGTGAGATAACTTCCCCCGTACCCAGGAGTGATGAATCATCTGTCGATCCATCATAGTCTTGATACACTCATTGATGCAACCAATCACCACTATATTGACAGCTCTCAATAGAACTGCGTTAGGCTAGTGTCAAACTACACCAATCGGTGCACAAGGCACTTTGGTGATCTCAAGTCTAAGGATCACATGTACCACCATTCGTTAGAGGATTTGTTCCATAGACACTGGGGTTACCATCCATATGGAATCCTCTGGTGGGTCAATCCAGTGAACTTGCCTATAGTAAGCACCCATGTGTTGCACCTAGGTTATCACCAAACAACCTTGACAAGTGAGATGTAACAACTACTGAAAACTAGTACAATGCATGCATAATAACAATAGAAAATTGGGCCCAAAACTTTCTTTTCATTAGTAAGCATGTGTCTTTTATACATAAAGAGTCTTGTTTACAAAAAATGTATTTTAAAAAGACAAAACAGGGAAACAAGTGTAGCTATCTCTTCGCTTGCCGACGCCCTCGATTGCATCACCTAGAACCTGCATCCACAAAGGAAAATAACGGGGTGAGCACAAAATAATGCTCAGTAAGTAAAACTCTCTCTCTGTCTGTCCCCGTATGAATAACTCCTAATTCTTTCCTTTTTGCTATTCTGATTCTATTTCTGTTTCTAATAACATCATAGCCTCATCTTATGGAGTACGCGTGGGATGGCGTTCACACAAGACCATCTCACTCTCTATGGCTATCGGGTGGAATTCACCACAGACCAACCCGTTTTTAGTGACTACCGAGTGAGGATCACAAAGCATCAACTCGGTTCTTTCTAACTATCGGGTGGAGGTCACCTAGCACCTACCCGTTCCTCATGGATTTTGGGTAACGATCACCAAGCATTTACCCGTCTCTAGTCACTATCGGGTGATGATCACAAAGCATCAACCTGCTTCTACTAGCCGTTGGATGATGATCACAAAGCATCAACTTACCTATCTCTTAACTAACCGGGTAGTGGTCACAAAGCATCTACCCATTTCTACTACTCATCGGGTGACGATCACAAAGCATCGACCCATCTCTCTAAGGGCTATTCGGATGATGATCACAAAGCATCAATCCGATTCCCATAACAGTCGGGTGATGATCACAAAGCATCATCCCAACTATACTACTCTTCTAATTCATTCTATTGTAGCATTTTTTCAATGCTCTCTACCCTTAGAGTAATTTTACCCACTAAGCTCTCTACTCATAGGGTAATTGCATAAACCATTTCCTTACACTTTCTTATGTCACTTTTCCATGTACAACTAGTGCCTATGGATGGTTCATCTTCATCAATGCACTTATGAGATGCCAACATGCAATGTTGCAAGAATTAAGGTTCATTTCTCATACTCAAACCTCTATTAGGCATTTCATCAAACAACTCATGTGCACTATAAAACTCTATCATAGCCATGATTCTAAAACTTTTCTTAACCATCCAAAATGGGGAAAAACCCCTTCACAAAGCCACAAAACCTGCCATAGAAAACACTTCTAAAAAGGGGATCCATAATACCCCTTAAATTCTATCTCAACTACCTTGCCAAACCAACAACCCATTTCTCAAATTTGCAAGGTATAAACAATCACAAAGCATAGAAATCTCTATTTAATCCTTCATACATGCTATATTACATGCACATCACATACATACATCAAGTCTATCAAAACCCTAATCAAGAAATTGCACAAATCTCAACTTGGGTTGGGTTTTACTTACCTTGTTATGTAGAGACTTCACAAATCCTTCCTTTCACTTGCTTAGCTTGACTTTTCCTCTAATCTTAACCAAAAGAAGGAAAACCCTCAAACTTCAATATGGGTTAAAACTCACAAATCACACAACTTAAGGAGAAATCCTTACCTTAGGAAGCCTTAGGTTACTTTTCCACCCCAAATCACTTCAAAACCCCTTGGAATACCTTGATCAAAAGAAGAAGAAGTTGAGAGGAGTAAGGATGGGAAGTTGCGCTTGAGAAGAAGAGAATGAGGGGTTTCTTTGATTCTAAATCCTTTTAATGAAATAAATCCCAAAGCATTCCCATTTTGCCCTTACTCTTCTTTGGGAATTCCATCCATATCCTTTGATTCATTACAAACTCACCCCCTTAACAACACATTCTCTATGAAAATTCCTTACAAATAACTCCCCACTTTTCCTGCTAATTAGGGGTAGAAAGGTCAAATTGCCCTTAGGGAAGAAAATATCTAAAACTCAATCAACAATTTAGTCGGCTGCGCCGCGGCGAAGAAACCTCGCCGCGGCGAACGTCTCAGCGGCCTTCCCCGTGGCTTAACCTCTCTTCGCCGCGGCGAAGATTCTTCTTCACCCGGCGAAGCACGGCAGACTGAATTTCTTCTGTTTTCAACCAATTTTCAGGGCAAACATTCCACAAACAATAAAACCAAAACCAACTCAAAATAAGAGCGAAAGAGGAAACAGTAACAACGTACCTCAAGCGGGGCGTTACAATTCTTCCCCCCTTAAAAGAATTTCGTCCCCGAAATTCATGCAAATAACTCTGGGAAGCGATTCTGCATGTCCCGTTCTACTTCCCAAGTGGCCTCTTCCACTTTGTGATTCCTCCAAAGGACCTTAACTAGCGGAACACTCTTGTTCGAAGCTCTTTAACCCTTCCGATCTAAAATATGAATCGGACGTTCTTCATATACTAGATTCTCTGTTACTTCAACGTCTACACTCGGGAATATGGAGGGGATCACTTACATACTTTCGTAGCATCGAGACATGGAAGACATCATGCACCCTGTCCATGCTAGGTGGTAGTGCCAATCTATAGGCCACCTTCCCCACTCGTTGCAAGACCTCAAAAGGACCTACATACCTCGGTGCTAGCTTCCCTTTGCTTCCCAAGCGCATTACTCACTTGTAGGGGAAACTTTCGAAATACTTTATCGCCCACTTGGAATTCTACCTCTTTCCTCTTCAAATCGGCATAACTCTTCTGTCGATATTGGGCTTGTTTCATTCTATTTCTGACTAACTTCACATCTTCTACTAGCTTTTGAGTCATCTCTGGCCCAAGAGCGGTACTCAACTCATCTCTTTCTCCTACTTCATCCCAATGAAGCGGAGACCTACACCGTCTACCATACAAAGCCTCGTAAGGCGCCATTCTAATTGTAGTGATAAGCATTGTTGTAGGCAAATTCCACTAAGGGTAACATCTCATGCCAGGGATACTCTATAATCCATGCAAGAGCTCTCAACATATCCTCGAGCACTGATTCGTTCTCTCGGTTTGACCATCTCTTCGAGGATGATAGGCGATGAATGCTAAACGGGTACCCAAACTCCTCTCGTAAACTTGTCCGTAAGGTGAAACAAACTGGAATCTCTATCGATACTATAGTCTTGGGCACACCATGCAATCGACTATCTCCTTGAGGTAAATGCGGGCCAAGCCGATTGTAGTGGGTATTATCCTTTCTGGGAGGAAATGGGCTGATTTGGTTAACCTATCCACAATCACCCATATAGCATTATACCCTCTGTACTGGGGAGACCCGTGATAAAATCCATCGAAATGCTCTCTTATTTCCACTGGGATACTCAATGGTTGAAGCAACCTCACGGCCGCTTGGTGTTCGCTTTCACCCACCGTGAGTTAGGCATTTAGTCACAAACTCGCAATGTCTTTCTTCATACCGACCACCAATAGCCTTTCTTTATATCTTGATACATCTTGGTTGCTCCCGGATGAGCGGTGTACGGTGTGTCATGAGCCTCCATAAGAATTTTCTATTTCAACTCCTCTTTTGGAGGAATGCACAACCGATTTCTAAAATAGAGGACACTATCTCTCACAAAGAACTCTGATGTCTTGCCCTCATGCACTTGCTGTATCGCTTTTCGACACCACTCATCTACCATTTGCTTTTCTCTAATTTCCTCTAGTAAAGAGGACTGTACCTCTAGGCTGGCAATTCGTCCCGGAACCACTTCGATTTGCTCCTTAGACAAATCTTCTATTAACTCTTTCTCACTGTAAGCGGAAAACATGGGCTTTTCTGCTCAAGGCATCGGCTACTACATTGGCCTTCCCTGGTTGATACTTGATCTCACAATCATAATCCTTGACCACTTCTAACCACCTTCTCTCGCCTCATATTCAACTCCTTTTGAGTGAAGAAGTACTTTAGACTTTTATGATCGGTGTAGATATTACTCTTCACACCATAAAGGTAGTGCCTCCAAATCTTTAAGGCAAAGACCACATTGCTAATTCTAAGTCATGCGTAGGGTATACGGTCTCGTACTCTTTCAATTGACGAAGCATAAGCTATAACCCTACCTAATACGCATCAACACACACCAAGTCCCCGCAAAGAGGCTCAGAAAATGTCATAATCTACACCCTCTCGTGGTAACACTAGCACGAGCGATGTTAGCCTCTTCTTCAACTCTTGAAAGCTTTCTTCACATGCTTTGTTGACCTGCATAAAAGGAGTTTTCGCTTTGGTAAGAGCTGCAACGGTTTAGCCAATCAGGGCAATCTCCTACAAATCGCCGGTAGTAACTGCTAAGCCTAAGAAACTCCCGATTTCTTTCTTGTTCTCGGCTTCGCCATTCCAAGATTGCTCGCACTTTACTCGGATCTACGAAATCCCTTCCTTCGACACGGTATGACCCAAGAATATCACTTGGTTAAGCCAAAACTCACACTTAGAGAATTTAGCACACAACTTCTTTTCTCTCAGCCGTTGCAATACTAATCTCAAGTGTTTCTCATGCTCTTCTCTTGACTTTGAGTAAATCGAATGTCGTCGATGAAGACAACAATGAATCGATCCAAATACTCATGAAATACCCTGTTCATTAGGTCCATAAAAGCTCTTGGGGCATTAGTCAAGCCAAAAGGCATCACTACAAATTCATAATGTCCGTATCTCGTACGAAGGCGTCTTAGCCACATCTTGCTCAACTACTCTTACCTGATGATACCCAGACCTCAAATCAATTTTGGAGAACACTGCCGCTCCTTTCAACTGATCAAAAAGGTCATCTATCCGGGGTAGCGGGTACTTATTCTTCACTTTGTAACTTTATTCGGCTCCCCTATAATCAATACACATCCTTAGTGATCCATCTTTCTTTTCACAAACAGGATTGGAGCTCCCCAAGGGGAATGACTTGGTTGGATAAAGCCTTTATCTAAAAGCTCTTGGAGTTGCTTCTTTAATTCTTGGAGCTCAGTTGGGGCCATTCGATAAGGGGCTTTAGATATTGGTGCTGTCCCTGGTGCTAGTTCGATACTAAATTCTACCTTCCCTCTCTTGAGGCAAACCCGGTAACTCTTCCGGAAACACATCTAGAAAGTCTCGAACTACTGGCACCCTCTGAATCTCTAACTGTGGGACATCACCACTCTGCACTACATGGGCAATATAACCCGAACACCCCTTTCTCAACATCTTCCTGGCTTTCACATTACTAATCAGCATGCTCAACTGATGGCCTTCTCCAAAACTAAACTTATCTCCACTATCAAGGTTAAACCTCGCCTTCTTTTTCCGACAGTCAATCTCTACTCCATATCTCCCTAGGAAGTCCATGCCCAGAATCACATCAAAGTCGGGCATATCGAAAACTATTAAGTCAACGATTAACTCTACCCCTGGATCACTAAGGACTCTCTTAACAAAATCTCTTGAGTCACAACACTAACCCCATCGGGTAGTTCTATCTTAATGGGTTGAGTCGCTCTAGTAGGTTTCAAACCTAATCTCTCAAGCATCCCATAAGATATAAACGAATGGGTAGCACCTGAATCAATTAAAGCATATAAAGGGACTGCATGAAATAATAAGCGACCAAGAATATGGCCATGGATCGGCCTCTCGCTTCCCCTTGTGCCACAGTAAAAACTCGGCATTCGCAGGACCTCCCGAACCCCGAGTAGTTGGTGGAAGAGGAGCTTTACAATCTCTCATCATGTGCCCCTGGCTGCCGGCACCTATAACACACTCTCGATCCCTCAGACACTCTCCCGGGTGATTCTTCCCGCATTTAGGGCAAGGAGGAAACCCTTCCGTCCGAGGTCGTTTATTCTTCCACTCTTTTCTATTCTCGTCTATCTTGGAACTTCTTCTTGATTCTTCATGTCTTTACCCTTCACATCCTCATGTTTCTCTCTATGAGGAGCGGAGGGTAGCTCCTTCGGTCCTCCTGTCGAGGATCCTACGGGGAAGATTTTATTCTCAAAAATCTCCGCCTTCATCGCCCGCCTCAAAGCCTCACTATAATTTCGAGGAGGGTTGGAGCTTGTCATAATATCCCGGGCTATCTCGGCTTCAATCCATGTACAAATTTATCCCTTCTCAAGGCCGGAGTGCTAACTATTCCCGGTGCAAACCTTGCAAGAGCATTGAACTTCACTGAGTACTCTTTCACAGCGCTAGTCCCTTGCTGTAAACTGATAAATTCTTGGACCTTCTCATGAACTTGGTCCTCCGTTCTATACTCAGCCTCAAACTCTTGCTCGAACTCTTCCCACGTCATTACTGTCGCGCATGAGTTTCTTCCATTAATTCCCACCAAATTCGGGCATCACCCCGAAACAAGAAACTCGCATACCGGATCTTCTCCCGGTCCGACATGGGAAATAAACCTGTGGCTCGTTCTACCGACCCAAGCCACTCTTCTGCTACTACTGGATCGGTAGTACCCTTAAACTCTGAGGGTTGATGCTGACTGGAAAGACCGTAAATCGGTTCCACTCTGTTCGGTACTGGGGGAGGTACCGTTTGTCCTCTTTCGACATGTGTAACTAGCGGTATCTGAACAGGGGGTACAACTCTCCCCTGAGTTTCTGCCATAACTTGCTGAATAATTCCCCGGATTCTAGCTTCATCCAAGGGAGGGGGCGTAGACTCTGGTGGGTTAGAAGGTTCTCCTTCATTCACCACACCCTTACCGCGATTTCGATAACTACGCCTCATCTACAAAATGATCCCACTAATAAACTCAAGGAACAATTACTGTAAGGAAAGAATTACTCACACAGTCGGTTAGAGGACGTCGCGGCGATGAGAATAGTACACTGTTCAATCCCAAAATCTTTGCTCTGATACCAAAAAATGTAACAACTACTGAAAACTAGTACAATGCATGCATAATAACAATAGAAAATTGGGCCCAAAACTTTCTTTTTCATTAGTAAGCATGTGTCTTTTATACATAAAGTCTTGTTTACAAAAAATGTATTTTAAAAAGACAAAACAGGGGAAAGCAAGTGTAGCTATCTCTCGCTTACCGCCGACGCCCGCTACCGTGCATCACCTAGAACCCTCGCATCCACAAAGGAAAATAACGGGGTGAGCACAAAATAATGCTCGTAAGTAAAACTCTCTCTGTATGTCCCCCGTATGAATAACTCCTAATTCTTTCCTTTTTGCTATTCTGATTCTATTTCTGTTTCTAATAACATCATAGCCTCATCTTACCGGGAGGTACACGGATGGCGTTCACACAGACCATCTCACTCTCTATGGCTATCGGGTGGAATTCACACAGTACCAACCCGTTTTTAGTGACTACCGAGTGAGGATCACAAAGCATCAACTCGGTTCTTTCTAACTATCGGGTGGAGGTCACCTAGCACCTACCCGTTCCTCATGGATTTTGGGTAACGATCACCAAGCATTTACCCGTCTCTAGTCACTATCGGGTGATGATCACAAAGCATCAACCTGCTTCTACTAGCCGTTGGATGATGATCACAAAGCATCAACTTACCTATCTCTTAACTAACCGGGTAGTGGTCACAAAGCATCTACCCATTTCTACTACTCATCGGGTGACGATCACAAAGCATCGACCCATCTCTCTAAGGGCTATTCGGATGATGATCACAAAGCATCAATCCGATTCCCATAACGGTCGGGTGATGATCACAAAGCATCATCCCAACTATACTACTCTTCTAATTCATTCTATTGTAGCATTTTTCAATGCTCTCTACCCTTAGAGTAATTTTACCCACTAAGCTCTCTACTCATAGGGTAATTGCATAAACCATTTCCTTACACTTTCTTATGTCACTTTTCCATGTACAACTAGTGCCTATGGATGGTTCATCTTCATCAATGCACTTATGAGATGCCAACATGCAATGTTGCAAGAATTAAGGTTCATTTCTCATACTCAAACCTCTATTAGGCATTTCATCAAACAACTCATGTGCACTATAAAACTCTATCATAGCCATGATTCTAAAACTTTTCTTAACCATCCAAAATGGGGAAAAACCCCTTCACAAAGCCACAAAACCTGCCATAGAAAACACTTCTAAAAAGGGGATCCATAATACCCTTTAAATTCCATCTCAACTACCTTGCCAAACCAACAACCCATTTCTCAAATTTGCAAGGTATAAACAATCACAAAGCATAGAAATCTCTATTTAATCCTTCATACATGCTATATTACATGCACATCACATACATACATCAAGTCTATCAAAACCCTAATCAAGAAATTGCACAAATCTCAACTTGGGTTGGGTTTTACTTACCTTGTTATGTAGAGACTTCACAAATCCTTCCTTTCACTTGCTTAGCTTGACTTTTCCTCTAATCTTAACCAAAAGAAGGAAAACCCTCAAACTTCAATATGGGTTAAAACTCACAAATCACACAACTTAAGGAGAAATCCTTACCTTAGGAAGCCTTAGGTTACTTTTCCACCCCAAATCACTTCAAAACCCCTTGGAATACCTTGATCAAAAGAGAGAAGTTGAGAGGAGTAAGGATGGGAAGTTGCGTTTGAGAAGAAGAGAATGAGGGGTTTCTTTGATTCTAAATCCTTTTAATGAAATAAATCCCAAAGCATTCCCATTTTGCCCTTACTCTTCTTTGGGAATTCCATCCATATCCTTTGATTCATTACAAACTCACCCCCTTAACAACACATTCTCTATGAAAATTCCTTACAAATAACTCCCCACTTTTCCTGCTAATTAGGGGTAGAAAGGTCAAATTGCCCTTAGGGAAGAAAATATCTAAAACTCAATCAACAATTTAGTCGGCCTATCGCCGCGGCGAAGAAACCTCTGGCGCCGCGGGGAAACTGCCCAGCAGCTTCCCCCGTGGCTTCAACCTCTTCGCCGCGGCGAAGATTCTTCTTCCGGCGAAGCACGGCAGACTGAATTTCTTCTGTTTTCAACCAATTTTCAGGGCAAACATTCCACAAACAATAAAACCAAAACCAACTCAAAATAAGAGCGAAAGAGGAAACAGTAACAACGTACCTCAAGCGGGGCGTTACATGAGATCAGGCACTGCCTTTCGACAAAGTCGTTCAATACTATGATAGCCTTACCGTATTGTCTGTTTCCTCACTTCAGAACAATACTGGGACTACGGACGTTTCTAGAATGGCCACCATATGTGCTCATAGGGTTCTCATGATCAAGATTTGAAACACTTGATACCCTCGTCACGGTTCTACCATTCTAAGGACATATATCAATACATACAATGATGATTTACGCGATATAGAATAAAATGCCTTTTATTGATAAATGAACATTATTACAAAGAGTCAATCCTACAATAATTGATTGGCAATAGGGCACCTACTCTAACATGTCCACAGTGGGATTTAATTCTTGCTCAATCCAATTTATTATTCTGGTCATTCGTCCAGTAACTAAATACAAAGATATTAAGGATATCTAAGGTTGACATTATTTTTGTACCTTAGCCTCAATGAGATAACGTATGATGAAAGAATTTGATTGCTTGGTAACCATATCATTGATAGGTAGCTATTTCCTTGAACCTGAATCTATCGGGTCGCCATGATGCCTTACTAGGGGCCAATCTTGGTCGGTGTGTAGTGAGACGATTAATTGGTGTCAATCGCGATACTACTCACTACCGATATGATAAGGAGCCTATAGTTCACACACTTAGAAGACGATTTAAGGATGGTGACTTTTTGGAAGGGTATATTCATCTTTTAGATGAATGGGCATATTGGTAATTTTTCTGTGTAATTAAATTTACTAAGGTTGCAGCCTATGTCCACTTTTATTATTGGAGTAATTTAGCAAAATTATAAATTTTATTATTAGAGTTAATATTAATATTTATATTAACATTTAAACTAGATAATTAAATTAAGTTGATATGCAATTTTACCTAAAGTTTGGGTTGTTGCTAAACTTGAGGGGTGGAAGAGATATTTGCTTCATTATATAAATGAAACAAAATTACGTTTACCAAACCTAATTTTATTCCAGCCGTGGAGAGCCTTTTGAAGAGAATTTTTTCTCTTCTTCTATATTCTTATTCTTCCAAATTGCATTGTTGAAGCTAAGAATTAATTCTAGCAAAATTAATTCTTGGTCATTGTTGTACTGCCATCATGTGGACGACGTGTGTTCGATTCCATTCTCGAATTAGTAGCGAGATCGTATTCAGAGACATTGATAGAGCCTCCAATCGTAGATATAATCAAGTCATTGTATGGATTTTCGTTGTTTCAATTTAAGCATGTAAAATATATAAATAAATAAATAAATAAATAAAATATATATATATATATATATATATATATATATATATATATATATATATATATATATATATATATATATATATATATCAGACACCCCCGATCTTGGCTTATTCAGAGTAATCGATGAGCGAAAAGTTTTGTTTTTCTGCTGCCATCATTCATTGATCTTGGCTTATTCAGAGTAATCGATGAGCGAAAAGTTTTGTTTTTCTGCTGCCATCATTCATTGATCTACTTACAGTGGTATCAGAGCCTAAGGTTGTGATTATATATATGTTTTAATTAAATTGCTTTTGATTGCTAGAATTGCATGTTTAGGTTTTTCAATCTATTAAATTGCTTAAATTGATTAATGTATAAATTGGATTTGTTGAGGAATTCATATTGGATTGATTTTGCATGCATTAACAATATTCTAGAATTGTGATTTGTGCTGCGGCATAGTTCTTCTACACCGCGGCGTCGAGCTTCATAAACCTAGAATACGTAAACAGGCCGTGGCGAAATAAAACTTCGCCACAGCGTGATCGCGGGGTGAGTGGAGCGATTGGAACATGCAAATAGGCCATGGCGAAATAAAACTTCGATGTGGCATGATGACGTTGCATGATCGTGAAATTGCATGATTTGAGCCGTGGCAAAATAAAACTTCACTGTAGCGTGAAAGCATTGTAAAATCACGCAACACGCAATTTGGGCCGCGACATGAAAACGACGATGTAGCGCATCAAATCGTGAAATTGCATGATCTCATCATGACGTAATAAAACTATGCCACGGCGTGAATGCATCATTAGAGGACGAGTTGCTAGATTTTTTCCATGGCATAATAAAACTTCACCCGCGCATATTCTTTCCTGCGCTTACCATGATATAATAAAACTATGCCGCGGCATGAATGCTACTATAGCATTTTAAAAGTACTGGACCAATACATAATTCTACAAATTCAAGAGGGTAATTTTAAAAATCAACCCACCCAATTCAAAATTGATTGTTTTCAATGTATGTAATAATTCTTGTTTGATAAATTGCATGGTGCTCGGTACATGAGCCTTAGACCTATGGTGAATGTTTTAATTTATTTTTGGGTATGTATGGTTGTTAATATTTTAAATAGGGCCTGGTTGTAATACTTTCTTTCTAGCTAGTATACTCGTAAAATAATCAATAAAACTCATTAAAAATATATATGAAAATACACATATAAACGAGTAATAAAGTATGGGCCCATATTAAATTTTTCTTTATATACAAATATTTACAAAATATACTCAAAAAAACAACTTGACAGTGTAGCCCAACCTTCCCACTGCGTGACGTTCTAAGTGACCGCAACTCACCTATTACCTGCAAAAACATTGAAAACAATAGGGTGAGCACTAATTGCTCAGTAAGTAAATCCGCTATGCTACCCTTCTCTCTTCGTTGCTTAAATCCTGAATTTTCTTTCCTTACAACTCATTTCCCGAGTATTTTCTATTCTTTCTCTGTTCTTCTCTCTGTTTTTTCTCTATTCTTTCTCATTCTTTCTCTGTTTTGCTTAGTGTTTTTCTCTCAATTTTCTAATTGTTCACTACTCATGATATGAGCATGGTATTATGCATATTCATGATGCAAATGCACAAATGCATAAATTATGCATTTTCTTTTCTATTTCTCTTATTCTGTTTTCAGTTTCTTTTTCTTTATTTCTTTCTTTCCTTTCTAGTCTTTTTATTTCTTTCTTTCCTTTCTATTCTTTCTTTCTTTTCTATTCTTTCTTTCTATTCTTTCTTTCTTTCTTTCTTTCTATTCTTTCATTTCTTTCTTTTCTTGCCGATTGGACTCGGTTGAGGCATGGATTTGGAGCCCTGGCCGTGTAAGTGAATTCTCTAATTCTAGGTACAGTCCTTATCCACACGCACTTCTAACGGACTGTACAATTCTTCTTTTTGAATTATGAGGCCGCTCACTAAAGGTGGCGTGCATGTGGGACTATGTCACTCACGGGCTCCCCATTGCAACAACCTTCTCTTTTTTTTTTTTATCTTTTTACACTTCTTTAACTAAAATTTTAGATTTGAATATCTTTAATATTCTCATTTCTTTCTATTTTCTCTTTAACATACTTTAGTGCTTTTTCATGCTCTTATGAATATGTATGCGTGTAGATGGTTTCATACTTATAATTCTTTCTAAATGCAAATGTTTAAATGCAAGGATGCCATGTAGCATAAAAATAAGTTTCTCTCTACCATCTACAAACTCATCTCAATTCATAAATGAATAAAACTCATGCATACACTTCTCTTGGACATTTCATCAAACATATTGCATGCATAATCAAACTCTAATTTGACTACAATTCTATCTCTTTCTCAAGCCACCAATATTTGGAGTAAAACTCCCTTAAACAATTACTAAACCTGTCCAAAACAATACACTCCCAAAAATTCTACTCAACTCTTTCTAACTTCAACCAAACTTCAATTAATCATCGTACAACCAAAACCACTTCTCATGGCTAAATTCTATTCATCGATATTCATCAAACTCATCAATAATTCATCAATTTCATCAACAATTCTCAAAATCATAAGCATATACATATATGAAAAATCTATACACACTTGATTTCTCAAATCATAACTTGGGTGGGATTTACTTACCTTTGATATGAGCAATCCAACCCCTTTTAGAATCTTCTTTGATCAAACTCTCTTCTTCTTAAATCCTATAAGCACAAACCATTAAAATTCAATACTTTACAAATGAAAAATCACTTCTTAGTGCAAGGATCTTACCTAAAATTGCTTGGGATTGAAAATCCACTCAAAAATACCCAAAATCTATGAATTTCTTTTGAAAAAGAAGTGAAGGAATTGAGAGGATTTGGAGGAGAAGTAGCGTGGAAATGGGTTGAAGAGTGGCTAGGGTTTCACTCTTCAATCCTTGATATAACATAAAATTATATATAGTTTCCCATTTTGCGCTTGCACTTTCTTTAAAATTCCATCTACGTTCCTTAGTCAATTAGCATAATGCCCTCATTTTTATTGCATTCTCCATGAAAATCTATCTCTTTTCACTCCTCACTTTTTCAACTAATTTTGAGTGAAAATACCATTTTATCCTTAATGCAAGTTTAAGGCATTTTCTTCACATTTTCTCAACATAACTTTAGCAAAAATCAACTAAAGGTATAAGAGCATAAATTAAATTACGTACCTCCATGTGGGCGTTACACTGGTGCTATGTCTTTTTCCTCCCTTTTTGATGTACATTCTCTTCTCATCTTATTCCCCTTGAATGTAACTCGAGGTTTCTAAATTTATAAATGTAGAATTAGTATAGAGTTAATTTCACTATAAATTTAGTATGATGTGATTTGTAATGTACTTGAAGATGGACCAAGAACAAAGTGATCATACTTGAAGATGGACCAAGAACAAAGTGATCATACTTGAAGACTCAAGATATTATTAGGATCCCTGAGTGACCTACCTATTCCTCTAGGCTCGAGGAAATCAGTTTTAGTTATGCCATGTATCGACATGTTTCCTTAAATGCTTAGAATGCATCCTAAGGGTGTATGTTATGATTATAACATACTAATAAAGATAAAATTGGTGAGATGTAAAATAAAAAGTCTCAAATAAAGTATATTAAGTCATATGTACGCCTTCCATCACCACAGGTTTAATCAAACCACTGTTAATCGGAATCTTGTTTGCCAAAGCAAAGGGTACACTTCTACCAGTGGGAGGTTAAAGTTTCATTGGAGTTTTCCTTAATGGTGATGGGTCGACTTAAATGATACGTCTTGCTTGTTTGCCAAAGCGAAGGTTTATAAGCATATCATAGGCATAGTAGAGAAGTACACTTGTCGTGTGTACGTGGTGACATGTAGTGTCCACTCTATTGATACTAAGAATCACACTTGAGGATGATGGCTTCGACCATTGGATTGTGTGATTGGTTTGTTGGCTTGTTTCACATTTGAGGTTGGTAGTTGGATCTATCAACTGGTGTGAAATTGAATTTGTTGGCCTATCTAATCAACCCATTTTGGCTTGTTCACCAAAACGAAGGTTTGAAATGGGCTAGATGGGATCTCAGTCCACTAGAAAGCCAACGGGCTTTCCCGAGTTAATAGTGATGGCTATTGGCTTGAGGTAAATAGTAGGAGTGTTTTTAATAAAAGACCTTATTAAATAATATTGAACATTATAATAACTTTTACTTTTCTGCATTTGTAGATTCACCCAAAATAAGAAATACCAACCTGCGATCGATAATCGAGAAAGAAAACAGGCTGGATGGATCTAATTTCTTGGACTAGTATCGAAATCTTCAGATTATACTTAAGTCCAAAAAGAAATTGTATATCCTTGACAAGCCTTATCTAGCTAAGCCTAATCTTAATGCCACTCAGGAAACAAAGGACACTTACCAAAAGTTCCTTGATGATGTTGATAGTGTTCAATGTATTATGCTAGCATTAATGACACCTAAGCTACAAAAGCAACATGAGAATATGGACAGAAGTGCCATAATTCTGCACTTCAACGAGCTTTTTCGAGGAAATGCTCGTCATGAGAGGTATAAGGTGTCGAGCGCATTGTTTAGGAGTTGTATGACTAAGGTAGCCCAAGTTGGTCCTCATGTACTCAAGATGATTAGGTACATAGAGAGACTTGAGACTTTAGGGTTTGGTGTGGATGTAGACTTACAAGTGGATTTAATTATGCAGTCACTACTTGATTCTTTTTCACCATTCATAATGAACTTCAATATGAACATGATGGTGAAATCTTTGTCAAAGCTTCTGAACATGCTTAGGACTGCGGAGCAGGACATGAAAAAGTCAGAGCCTGTTTTACTCGTTGCTGCCAGTGAAAGAAAAGGTAAGGGAAATGGAAAGGCCAAGGCCAATCCCAAGCCCAAGCCCAAGCCCAAAGGACAGGATACTCTCAAGCCAAAGGGTGGCATTGGGAAAGGTGGGAAGATAGTTTGCTTCTATTGTGGCAAGCTTGGCCATTGGAGGAAGCACAACAAGGCTTTCCTTACTAACAAGAAGAAGTCAGACGCTTTGACTTCAAGTATGTACATGATTGAGATTAACTTCTCTCCTTCAACATCTTAGGTCATTGACACAGGATGTAGTACTCACATTTGTACTGATGTGTAGGGACTAAGGCAGAGTAGATTGCTCACCAAGGGAGAAGTGGACCTACGAGTTTGAAATGGAGAACATGTGGCTACATTAGCTGTAGGGACTTATTGTTTATCTTTGCCTACGAGCTTATTATTAGAACTTCATGATTGTTATTCCATACCTTCAATTTCCATAAATATTATTTTAGTATCCGCTCTAAATAATATAGGATATCATTTTGAGATTTCTAATGGATTGTTGTCCTTTAATTTGAATGGTATTCTATTTGGAATTGCAAGGTTATATAACGGATTACATGTTCTTGATTTAAATAATAAAGATATTCTTAAAGTTGAAACTAAGAAAGCTAAAGATAGCAATCAAAACCAAACATACCTCTGGCATTGTAGATTGGGTCATGTTAATCAAAGGCGCATTGCAAAACTTCAAAGGGATAGAGTTTTGGACCCTTTTGACTTCCAACCATTTGAGGTATGCTAGTCATGTCTTTTAGGCAAGATGACCAAGTCACCTTTCATAGGACAAAGTGAAAGGGCTACTGAACTATTAGGCATCATCCATAGTGATGTATGCGGTCCACTAACAGTTGAAGCCAGAGGTGGATATTCATATTTCATCACATGTACTGATGATTTCAGTAGATATGGTTATGTCTACCTTATGAGACATAAATCTGAAGCCTTTGATAAATTTAAAAATTTCAGGAATGAAGTACATAATATGTTGTGCAAAAGTATTAAGGCTCTTTGGTCGGATCGAGGAGGTGAATACTTAAGCTCATGGTTTTTTGAATACTTAAAGGAATGTGGGATAGTATCACAACTCACTCCTCTGCATACACCCCAACACAATGGAGTGTCTAAGAGGAGGAATAGGACCTTACTTGACATGGTTAGGTCCATGACGAGTTTTAGTTATCTACTTGTATCGTTATGGGGTTATGCCCTAGAGGCTTTGACTCACATACTGAAGCGTATGCCATCAAAGTCTATAGATAAGACTCCATATGAACTATGGAGTGGGCGAAAGCCCAACTTGTCTTATCTAAGGATTTGGGGTTGTGAAGCTTATGTCAAGAAATTGACTTCAAACAAGCTGGGCCCAAAATCATACTATAGGATATCCTAAGGAAACCAAAGGATACTATTTCTACCACCTAGAAAAGCACAAAATTTTTGTTGCTCATACTGGTGTCTTCTTATAAAAGGAATTTTTTCTAAGAAGTACTAGTGGGAGAAAAGTAGAACTCGATGAAGTTCTAGAACAACAAAATACATTAGACAAAGGAGGGGAAGATGTGCCATAAGAAGTGGTTGAACATTGTGAGGAGGTTACTCCACAATCTATGGATCAAAGTGAACCACCTCAAGTAGCACAAGAGCTATGTAGGTCTGGAAGAGTACGTCATGAACCCAAGAGATATGGTTTTCTCATGACTTAACATGGAGACGTATTGGTCTACCAAGACAATGAACCCAAAACCTGTTAGTAACTGACCGGATTCGTGCAGCGGAAAAACGTAATATTTAAAACGAATCGATCAATTACATGAACCAAGATCCGAGTACAGAATGTTTTCATGCATAAACTGAAATGTAAAATAAAACTGTATAAAAACAAATCCATGCAAAGATTTAGTTCATACCGACGTTTGGAGGCTCCTTCGAATATCTCTGACTTCGGAGACGAACACTGTTCACTAGACATTGTTCACCAAAATTATTCACTAGATACTATTCACCAACACTGTTCACATGATTCTTCACTAATCGATTCAATGTAGGATCGCACTCACGGAAGTCCACACGAAGATAATCCGCAGAACCCTTGATTATTTTGCTAGAACAATCAAGGGCTTCCAGAATCAAGAAAGAAGAACAAGAAAATTTTTTGTCTTCACACAGGAGTGTAACATGAGAGAGAGAGAGAGATAGGGCGGCTAAGGTTTTTGATTATTGAATGAATATATCTCTCATTGTTTTAATTTTAAGTTGCACTTATATAGTGCAACAATTAAAACCCTATTCCACTTAGGAATAGACATGGGCTCCAACCCTAATTCACACTTGCAACCAAACACCCCTTTTATGGTATTTTAATTAATTAATTATTATTATAATTAAAATCAGTTAATATATAATAATATATTAACATTTAATTAATAATAATAATTCATTTAAATATATACATAGATATATTTAAATATAATCTCACTAATTTAATTTTAATATTAAAATTAAATACAGGCAACAACCTTAGCAAATTTAATTGCACTGTGAGATTCTCAAAATACCATTTTGTCCTAAAAGACGAAAATACCCTTCTCACAAATTGATTATTAAATTATCTTCTAAGTGCGTGACCTGTAGGCTCCTCATCATATCGGTAGAGTGTAGTACTGCGATTAACACCATTTAATCGTCTCACTACATACAAACCAAGATTGACCCCTAGCAAGGCATCGTGACTACCCGATAGATTCAGATTCAATGAAATAGCTATCAACGATATGGTTACCATACAATCAAATCCTTTCATCATACGTTATCTCATCGAGGCTGAGATACAGAAATAGTGTCAACCTTAGATATCCTTGATATCTTTGTATTCAGTTACTAGACCAATGATCGGAATAATAAATTGGATTGAGCAAGAACTCAATCCCACTGTGGCCACAGCTTTTGTGTCATTGCCATTCACTGAATTTGTGCCGTGAGATAACTTCTCTCGTACCTGAGAGTGATGAATTCATTGTTGAGCCACCATAGTCTTGATACACTCCTCAATGTAGCCAATCACTACTGTTTTGATAGTTCTGAATAGAACTATGTGATAATCATATTTTACACTATGATTTTGCATTGAATTTTGATAGGATTTAGGATACTTTTCATACAATTTGGGTCATAATTGCCACCTAATTCTATTAATTTGTCTTTGTAGGCCTAAACGATGATTTTTAGCATAAATGACAGTTTTGAGCATAAATTGTGTAACTTGAGCTTGGAAACTCGGAATGACCTGAATTTAGAAGCTTTGGAAATCTAAGAAGAAGAGATACAATGTTCATGTTTTGGGTTTTTCCTAATTCTGACTGGGCAAGGGTGAAAACTTGGCTTGAAGTCGTGAAAAGTACGCTGGGAACTGAAGAAAAATGTCTTTGGACGTGCTTCAGTATTTCTGCCATAACTTGAGATGTAGACCTCTGATTGTGCAGATTCTTGAACTACCAGAAATATTTTTGAAAGGGCTACAATTCATATGTTTAACACTTTTCCAGATTCAGAATCTATCATGCTCAACTTTGGCCTGAAAGTCTTCGCCGCGGCAAGGAAAAAGCTTTGCCGCGGCGAAACCTGCATCAGATGTAAAAATAAAACGATGCGTTTTGGCTTGCTAGGGCTTCGTCCTTAAGGGAGAGAGGTATAAATTAGAGTGAAGAGGAACAGAAAAGAGTCTTGGTTCGTCATTTGGGAGGCAGCTCATGGAAGGAGAAGATTATTGAAGATTTGAGCTTCAAATTAGAGAAGATTTCTCCATCTATTGCTTGTTTTTCAATGATGAATCTTGATTCAGTTTGTTTCTGTTATTTTATTTCGTTTTTGACTATGAACTGAGTTGTTTAGCTAGGGTTTGATGTAATCTTGATACAATGATTCAAATTTATATGAATTGATTTACTTTGAGTTTTAATTTCATGATTGAGTGTTTATCTCCTTGCTTAATGATTTTTGGATGCTTGATCACCATTCAAATGTGTGTTGTTCACAATGAGACTGAGAAGTGATTTGTGATTGTGCCTCTTGGGATAAATACCATAGATAAAGCAAACGCTAGAGATAGGTTTAGCGATCTACGAAATCTAGATAGAATTCCATAAAGCTTAAACACTTTGAACTATTAATCTTCATTTTGTTAGGTGCGGAAGGTTAATAGGGATAAGTAGGGAAATGTAGCCTGAGAAGGTATGTTTTACAACTTAGGGAATTCGATTTTCAATCAAGGAATTAGAACTCGGGTAATAGATTCTATGATTTGGGTTAGCGTATCTAGGTGAAATCAACACCCTAGCATTTTTTTTAGCATTGTTTAATTAGTTAAGTTGTTGGGTTTTGCTTTAATTTCATATTCATTCATTTATATTTTTGTTAATTTGTATTTAGTTGTTAATTTTCTATCAATCCAATTTATTGTTTCTTCAATTAGGACTTAAACTAGGGAAATCGGTACTTAGTAACACTATCCTCGTGGGAACGATACTTTACTCATCATTATATTACTTGTGCGATTAGTATACTTGCTACATATTGCATGTTGTAGTAAACACGCATATTCGTTGTAGTATAGTGGTGAGTATTCCCGTCTGTCATGCGGGTGACCCAGGTTCGATCCCCGGCAACGGTGCCAAAAACTTGATGCGTGTTTTCTACAACATGCAATATGTAGCAAGTATACTAATCGCACAAGTAATAGAGTGATGAGTATAGTATCGTTCCCACGAGGATTGTTAGCTAAGTACTAGGTTTCCTAACGTTATCAAGTTGGAGCAAACGATTGATTTGGATTGATGGGAGCTAATACTAATTAAAACTGAACAAAACAAATTAAACTAAATTTAATCTATGAATGCCAAATGAAAACACGGATAAAAATCAATTCAATTAAAACGGTTAGGGTTTTGACTTCATTTGGACTTTATGGGTTGAACCTATACTTTTACTAAATTCATATTCATACGCAATGGTTGTAAATCGAACTCACTAAGGTGTTAAACATACCCTCTCGGGCTATGTTTTCCTATTCTTCCTTGTTAACCTCCGCACCCAACAATTTGAAGGTTAACAATTCCAAACTCATTAAGCAAAAGAATCCTACAATGATTTCATTAATTCTTGAATCTATCTCTAGCATCCAATACTATAATGGTGATTACCCATGAAGCATAACATGATTCATTTCTCAATCTCATCATGTTCATCACATAAAGCATTAAAAATCAGAGCAACACACAACCAGAGCATACTCATATGAAAATAGAACAATCAAACACTTAACCCATGAAAAATCCAAACTACAATCAAAACCCTAACCCAAAATGAGTTAGTTCATAGCTAAATTAACAACACAAATACGAAAAACGAAAACATAAAAGTTTAGCATAATGAAAATGAGATAAAAGTTAAGAGATCTTCCCAAGAGATGAATCCCTTCGTTTGAACTCAAAGCTTCACCCTTGTTACAACTCAAAATCGCTCAAAAATAATCCAAAGAAAATTGTAATAGCTCTTTAACCTAAAAACGAAGACTCCTGGACAAAATGGCTAAGTGTTTCTTTTATACCTCGCCCAAATTACCCAGCAAAACACGCACAAAGTAAAACTGTGCGTTTAACAAAACTGAAAATAATGACCGGCGCCGCGGCGAAGAGAGAAGCAGGTCTTGCTCGTGACTGGCCCACTTCGCCGCGGCGAAGAAGAAATCTTCGCCGGGGCGAAGTTACTTGAAAGATTCTGAATTTACAGAACTGCCACTCTGCTTGCTTCTTTGCTTTCTTCTTCGATTCTCGGTGCTCTCCCCTTGGAACAAGCCTCATCGTGTTTTATCCTGCTTCCGAACTCTCCTAACTTTTGAGATACGCTAATTTCTGAGTCAAAACTTCTAATTTTGTCCTTATTTGCATAAATTGTCCATTTTAACCTGAAACACAAAATGTAAAGAATTAAACATCAATTTAGGTCAAAATGCACCGAAAAGTACCTGAAATCCGAATAAAAAGACTAATGAAAACTGTATAATCCACGAATTATCACTATGCTGGGCTAGTGTCAAACTACACCAATCGGTGCACAAAGCGCTCTGATGATCTCAAGTCTAAGGATCACATGCATCACCATTCGTTAGATGATTTATTCCATAGACACTGGGGTTACCAACCTATGGAATCCTCTGGTGGGTCTATCTAGTGAACTTGCCTCTAGCAAGCATCCATGCGCTGTACCAGGTTGTCAGCAAACAACATGTACAAGTGAGATCAGCCACTACCTTTCGATAGGGTCGTTCAACGCTATGGTAGCCTTACCGTATTATATGTGTCCTTAGTTAGAATAATACTGGGGCTACGGACATTTCTAGAATGGCCATCATATGTGATCATAGGGTTCTCACTATCAAGATTTGAAACACTTGATACCCTCGTCATGATTCTACCATCCTAAGGACATATATCATTACATATAACTATGATTTACACGATATAGAAGAATATGCCTTTTATTGATAAATAAACATTTATTACAGAGTCAATCTTACAATAATTGATTGGCTCTAGGGTACCTACTCTAACAAAACGTATGAAGACGCTATATCGTATCCATATTCCGTTAAATGGCTTAAAGCCATGAAATTTGAGATGGACTTTATGTACTAGAACTAGGTATGGTCTCTAGTGGATCCACCTGAAGGGGCAAAACACATAGGGTGTAAATGAGCCTTCAAAAAGAAGACTGACATGGATGCCAAGGTGTATACCTATAAGGCATGACTAGTTGCCAAAGGTTTCAAACAAATTCATGGCATTGACCATGAAGAAACCTTTTCGTTGGTTGCCAATATTAAATCCATCCAGATTATGCTTGCGATTGCTGCATATCATGACTATGAGATTTGGCAAATGGATGTCAAAACGGCTTTCCTGAATAGAAACCTCGAAGAGGATATGTGATGCGTGTTTCCTACAACATGCAAATGTAGCAAGTATATTAGTCGCATAAGTAATATAATGATGAGTGAGTATCGTTCCCACGAGGATTATTGCTAAGCACTAAGTTTTCTACCGTTCTCAAGTTGAAGAAATCGAATTCTTTTTGGATTAAAGGGAGCAATTAAAACTATGATTAAAACAAAATTTTACTAAAATAAACTTAAACTATGGAAGCAAGCTTTAAAAGGGATAAAATCAATTCAAACAAACGGGTAGGGTTTTTACTTCATTCGGACTCTATGGGTTAAACTTTAAGAATTAAACTAAATTCAGATTCTCGTGCATTGATTGTAAATCGAACTCTCTAAAGTGTCCAACATACCTTCTCAGGCTATGCTGTTCTACTCTTCCCTATTAACCTTCTGCACCCAACAAAATGAAAGTTAATAAATCTAAGTTCATTAAGCACAAGAATCCTAGATTGATTTCATCAGTTCTTGAATCTATCTCTAGCATCCAATAATACAACGATGATTACCCAAGATGCTTAACATAAATTATCTCTCGATCTCATTATGTTAATCACATACAAACAATAAAAACAGAATAATCACACAATCAACGCAAAATCATATGAAATTAATAATCATCCATTTTCTAACCCATTAGAATCTGAACTACATCAAAACCCTAACCCAAAATAGGTTAGTTCATGGCTAAATCAATAAAACAATTAAAAGAAATGAAAAACTCCAGGTTCAACATAATGGATACAAAAGAAAAGGAAAAGAATCTTCCCAATTTGATGAATCCACTGGTTTCCTCGAATCTTCCAACCTTGTTAATCCAAAATCACTCAAAAATCAATACAAAAATAATGTGAAAAACTCTCTGTATCACTCCACGAACGCCCTAGACAAATAGACTAAGTCTCCCATTTATACCTCGCCCAAAATAATACAACTTAGCCTAAACACGAAACTGTGCGTTTTACAAAAAGTGGAGTACGCAGACTTCGCCGCGGCGAAGAAGGAATCTGAATCGGGTACGTCACTGGCCCATTTCGCCGCGGCGAAGCTTCCTGAAGAATTTTGAAATTCCAGAATTGCCCTCCGCGTGCTTCTAAGTCCAAAAACTCCAAATCCACCTTTATTCGCTCCAAATTTCCATTTTTAACCTGAAACACGAAATGTAAGGAATTAAGTATCAATTCAGGCAAAAATAGACTAAGAAGTATCTAAAATCCGGCCTAAAAGCTTAAATAAACTAGTATAATCCTCGGATTATCAAATACCCCCAAACTAAGGTGATGCTCATCCCCGAGCATCAAGTACACAACAAAATAACAGAAACAAACACAAACGTACAAAAACACAAAACAGCAAATGACACAAATTAAATAAGAGAAACAAAAGACTCGACTCACAAAACAACTGCCTAGAATTTATACCAATCTCAAAAGTTGTTGCAAAATTATTAAAAGAAAAATGTTTTAACACTCCAAGAAGTTATAAGTTGCATCGACTTTCTTTCTCAATTGTTCCCCCGAGTAGGTAATCCCCACTTCAATCCACCTTCTGACTTCTCGGATTATTTTATGCAGGAATGCAAAGTTTATCAAATGGTGACAGACTTCATAAGCCTAAATATCGAACTACTCTCCACTAATGAGGACTAGACAACGATAAGAATCAGCAGGTCTTTATAAGCTTGTAACATTAGGCTCGGGAAGTGGGTTCTAAGAAAAAGGATAGGAAATACAAAGTAAGAGAACTCGGTTTTCCTCATGCAAACACTTAAATCAAATTGAACTCCATTTCTTCTCACCCACCAATCAGCGTATCCACTAATTTACACCCCTCAAACTTATGTCTTTCTTATTTCTGAAACCATAAATGCGCGGGTCGAAGGTGTACGTGGCATTGTTAAACCAGAGGTCGCCAAGTACTACTAGGCAGTTTTTAAGGCGGTTACTGGTTTCCAGCCGATATACCCTTCAACTTGGCAAAATTAAATTAATTTTTTTTTTTTTTTTTTTTTACATCAAATCGAGACACATCCATTGAATTGAAGTGAACCACCTCTTTTATTTTTATTGCCCTTCTCACACCCCCAAACTATTCTTTTAGTCAATTCGTACAACTCTTCCCTTTTTTTTTTTTTTTGTGTTTGCATTAGGATCGAATTCTCCTAGTACGACAGAGTGTTTCGGGTACAAGGATCAGACAAATTTTTTTTTTTTTTTGTTAGTGTAACAACTGCTGTATACTAGTAAAATAATAAAAGTAAAGGGGCCCAGAAATTTTCTTGTATTACGTATATACATTCTTTGAACAAAAAGAATATCATTTACAAATAACATTCAAAAACAGGGGAACAGTGTAGCTATTGCTCCTCGCTTGCCGATGCCCCTCCGACTGCATCATCACCTAGATCCTGTATCCACAAAGGAAAATAACTGGGTGAGCACAAAATAATGCTCAGTAAGTAAATCCGCTACTTGTCTATCCCCGTAGCTCTTTCTCTTAATTCTTTCCTCACACTTATTCTGTTTCTGTTTCTCTTTCACACAGCTTTCTTTTATTAACTTCTGTTATATGTCATGGCCTCATCTTACTGGAGGCACGGCCGGGTGGAGTTCACACAACACCATCCCACTTTTCATGACTCTACTCATTCTCACTTGATGTCACAACCTCGTCTTACCGGAGGCACGGCCGGGTGGAGTTTACATAGCACCATCCCACTTTTCATGACTGCCGGGTGGAGTTCACAAAGCACCAACCCGTTTCTCATAACTATTGGGTGGAGATCACAAAGCACCAACCCGTTTCTCATAACTATCGAGTGGAGATCACAAAGCACCAACCCGTTTTTAGTGTTCTTCTCACTCACTCTACTCTAGCACTTCTCATCCTCTCTACTCTTAGAGTAGTTCATTCACAAAGTTCTCTACTCTTAGAGTAAGTGCATTCACAAGGTTATCTACTCTTTCTTAAGTCACTTCTCAATGCACAATTAATGCATATGGATGGTTTATCTCCACTAATGCACTTATGAAATGCCAATATGCCATGTTGCAAGAATTAAGGTTTACTACTCATACTCAAACCTCTCTTAGGTATTTCATCAAACAACTAAAGTGCATAAAAAGACTCTACTATAACAATAGCTCTATGGCTTTCTCTGACCATCCAAAATGGGAGAAACTCCCTCACATAGCTATACTCCCTGTCATAAGATAACACTTCCAAAAAGGATTTCTCAATATCCTTCAATTTCATCTCAAACTCATCACATATTACCACTTTTTATAAAGGAAGCATATCCAACAACACAACATGAATATTCATCTCAACTCAATTTCTCAACACATAAACATATATCTCTACTCAATTTCTCATCAAGTATCATGTATACCTGTATAAAGAAATCTCTACTCAAGGATTTCTTAAACTTTAGTCTGAATTGGATTTACTTACCTTGAAATGGAGGGATCTCACTAGCACTTCCTTTCCTTTGGATTGCTTGACTTTTCTCTACCTTTTAAACAATAAAACCATGAGACTTCAATATACAAATATATCCAAAACCTCACAAAATCTTACATCCAAAGCAAGAATCCTTACCTTAGGATGCCTTAGCTTGATTTTCTACCCCAATCACTCCAAAAAGCCCTCTAAAAAATCCTTGAACTAATGAAAGAGGAATTGAGAGGAAGTAAGAAAGGAGAATGGCAGTGGAGAAGAAGAATGAAGGGTTTGCAATGACTTAATTCCTTTTAACACAATTTATGCACAAGCATTCCCATTTTGCCCTTACTCTTCCTTGGGAATTCCATCTATATCCTTTGATTCATTACAATCACAGCCCCACACCAACATATTCTCCATGAAATTTCCTTATATTTTACTCCCCACTTTTCCTGCTAATTAAGGGTAGAATGGTCAAATTGTCCTTAGGGAAGAAAATATCTAAAACTTAACAATATTTTCAGCCGACCCGTCGCTGCGGCGAAGAAGGTTCCGTCGTCGCGGCGAAACTTTCCTTAAGAGTCTCCTCGTGGTGCAACACCTTCTTCGCCTGGCGGAAGATTCTTCTTCGCCCCGGCGAAGCCTGGAACCCCAAAAATCTTCTAATTTCAACCAATTTCAAGGCAATTACTCAACATATCAATACAACCAAAGGCCAACCAACCAATATTAATAATAAACCGACTCAAATAAGAGCAAAATAAGAAACATTAGCTACGTACCTCAAGTGGGGCATTACAGTTAGCCAAGAAAAATGAAGCAATAATGATTCATATGGCTCAAACAGGTGACTAGGGATAATTTCATTCCTGGGTTGGCTAGAAAGGCTCAAACGTTCCAAAAGAATGCCTAAGTCATCTCCTCAACCATGTCTAATCCTAGAATTTCGCCTCAAGCACTTCTCTACTAGGTTCTAGAGTCCACCAACATTATCAAACTTTACCTAAGTACATAAAATGAATCTAAGCATGTCGAAAAAAAATGAAAATGGTGGTTGAACCACTCAACAAACCTCAATCAAAATTCAGTCAATAAGCCCAAACTTGAAGCAATGCTTAACATTTCTCAACAATAAAAATGCAACAATCCAATTCGCATCATTGATTTATACAATTCATCATCGGCAAAAACAATCAAACTAAAAAAAAATAATGAAAGTTCAAAAATTCCTAATTTTCCTACCCCCAAACAAAAGATGACATTGTCCCCAATGTCCCATTATGCATAAATTTGGAATAGAAAATCAAAAAAAAAAAAAAAAAAACAAAGGTACGAGAAAATTCCCTGGTTAATCTGTGAAGTGTCTCTCCACATTGCACACTTTGTCATCACCCAACATCTGTCAAAACAAAAGAACTATGGTGTCCATTGTGTTAGCAAAAATTCACAAACTAAATTGAAAATATTACATCCTAATCTCGTCCTTGCAACAACTACAACTTAAAAGAAAATGAAACAACTAAAACAACTACACAAATCCAAAACAAAAATAAGAGCTGAGTTTAATGTTTGAAATGAAAAACCAATTCAACTAAACAAATGAAAATAAAGACAACAACACAGGTGTTCCGGTGCTCATTCTTCGCCTCCCTCGTCTTCCTCTTCTTCCTCTTCTGATTCGGAGCCCATTCACTCATTTGAATCCCAGTCGGCCTATTGGAATCCTGAAGTGTCAACGTTGAGCTTGTTAAAGCTACTCTTCTGCATCTTCATACATCATGTGGGTCTGCTCAACCAACCAATCCTAACGTTTTGTCATCCATTTCATCAAACTCATCATCTGCTGCATCATCTCTTTCTGCGTAGCTGTGGAGCTGGAGGATGTGACAAGGCCTTGTGTGGTTCTCTACCGTTTTGTTCCTGCCCTTGGTTGATCAGCTTCTAGACATTCAAGATGCTTCTGAAAATAATCTGAATCGAGGATAGGGGCAACATGAATACGTTGCTCATCATCTCCTACCTTGGCTCCAGCTCTAATGCACAAGGCTGTGATGAGATGTGGGAAAGAATAACTTGATCGCCCTGGTTTGGCGGCATGATGAATGTTGTTAAAGATAATTCTTCCCACATCGATACTTTCCTATGGCAATGGAATAAAGCAGTAATGCTTTTTCGTAAGTTACTGTGCTATAGTGCGTTTCTGGCATCAACTTCGCACTAACAAAATACTGCCACACTCGAGCAACCGGTGTCAAAGAAGTTCCCTTAATGGTTTTCTTTTGTTTCTTCGACACTGACCAAGTTGCATCCGGTTTTGCAATGACTGGAGGAATGATACTATCCTCAAACTGTGTCCCCCTAAACCTTCCGTACTCATCCTGATCAAATCCGGGCAGGTTGTAAAACTTATTGATCTCATCTGCTGTAAACGGCACATCAACCCCTCTTACAAATGCAAAACCCTCGTCACAATCCGGGAGGTTGGCATAAAACTCCCTTACTAGCGGCTCTACAGCCGGTTGTGCAGGAGTACTCATGAATAGTTCCCATCGTCTCCCTCGACTCCAATCTAACACCTGACTCGCGGTCAATCCACGCTCAGGAATAAAGCCCTTATCTCTTCTTTGGATAGCCCCTTGATATCGTTTCTGGGCCTCTTCATTCACAAAATGGCTATCTACTTTCTTTCCTTTTCCCTTTCCTTTGTATGGCAACTTAATTTTGGGTGCCATTTCCTATAATCCAATTCACAACACAACCCAAAAATTCAAGCCTAGGTTCCCCACACAACCAATTCAAACCTGAAAAAGAAAATGAACAATACTTCCAAAAATCTACAATCGGACCCCCAAACTTCGGTTTCTCCGAATTCAACAACACACTCCAAAACTCAACACCCACACTCCTTAAAATCACAATATGCACAATAAATCCTTCTTCAACAAAATCCAACTCACAAAATTTGCAACTCAACCAAAAATAAATTTTTCAGATCTGCAACTTAGAACTTGAAATTTTGCGAAAATGAGTTTAGGGAACTTGAGATCTTACCAATATGAAGGATTATTCGCCACCAATTTACTCAGAATCAGCCCAGATTGGAAAGCCCCAAATTTCTTGAACTTGAAATTTTAGTGAAATTTTCGAAAAATTTGTTGTTGAAATGAGTTGTTTTGGTGTTTAGGAAGGTTAAGGAGTGAAAACTTTGGTTGGGAAAGCACTTGGGAGGCAAAGGATTGAGATTGGAAAATTTTTCTCTCAAAAATATTTGAAAAAACGCGTGAAAAATGAAAAGCCAAAGTGAGTTTATATAGAAAACAGGCTTCGCCGCGGCGAAGTTCTTCGTTCATGAACACGAATTTAAACCCAGGTTTCGCCGCGACGAAGAAAAATACTTCGCCGGGGCGAAAAAATACAGTGGCTAATCGCCGCGGTGAGAAAAAAACTTCGCCGCGGTGAAATTTCCTTAGAAAAATTTCGTCAAACCTTCTTCGACGGGGTGATAAAATACAGTAGCTATCACAAATTTTCAGGTTGCTTTGCCGCAGCAATGTCTGGGACTTCTCAGAATTTAATTTTACTCAATGTACTTTGCCGCGGAGAAGAATAATTCTTCGCCCCGGCGAAGTCTCGAGTATTTTCCTTCCTTGCATTAGCTGAAACTTCACCTGAAACACCCAAAAACACACAAATTAAAAAGAATAAAAAACATTCAACACACTGAATTAAAAAATAGAAGAACAAAAATTTAAAACACTTGGGTTGCCTCCCAAGAAGCGCTTGGTTATAGTCGGTAAGCTCGACTCTCTCAATTTTTCACGTCAGTCCGGACTATCCAAGTACATCACATCCCTTGACATTTCCCTTGTGCTCGAGCTTCTTTTGTTAATGATCTTTTTCACATAGTGGTCTTGTTCAGAGTTTCACCACCCATTTCCATCCCTTAGTCATTACTTTGGTGGTTCGACTCTTCTCACTGACTGTTTTCCATTTTCTTGACTTTCCCTCACCCTTTTTGAGCTGAGAGATCGTTTCCTTGTGAAAATACAATCTCGACTGTGGCTTATCTCGGAATTTTGTGCCATCCCTTTTGTTATGGTCCTCATTCTCGAACTGATTCGGTTTGACAATGTAGCTCTTAATTTCCACTCTAGGATTGTCCAGTTGGAAGGTTTCACTCTTTGCCTGGTCCACCATATCGATTTTCAAACATGACTCTTGTTTAGGTGGAGCTCTCGTTGATTTAAGGACATTAAACGTTATTTCTTCATCTTGCATCCTCATGATCAACTTCCCTTCTTGAACGTCGATTAAAGCTCTTCTGGTCGCCAGAAATGGTCATCCCAGGATAAGAGGAATCTCTTTGTCTTCATCCATATCCAACACAAAGAAATCCGCAGGAAAAATAAACTTGGTCACCTTAACCAGCACATCCTCCACAATGCCCCTAGGATGCTTTATTGATCGATCTGCAAGTTGCAAGCATATGGTTGTCGGCTTTACTTCACCAATTCCTAGTTTCCTGAAAACAGAAAAAGGCATAAGGTTAATGCTAGCACCTAAATCACATAAAACCCGATCAAACATAATATCTCCTATGATACAAGGAATAGTAAAACTCCCTGGATCTTTGAGCTTCGGGGGTAACTTCTTCTGGAGAATGGCACTACACTCCTCCGTAAGCATCACCGTTTCCTCATCTTCTAACTTCCTTTTGTTCGAAAGGATTTCCTTAAGGAACTTCGCGTAGCTTGGCATCTGCTGCAATGCATCTGCAAAAGGAATGTTAATGTGCAATTTTTTAAAAATTTCAATAAATTTTAAAAATTGCTTATCCTGATTTTTCTTCTTCAGTTTCTAAGGAAAAGGTATGGGTGGAGTGTGATGTGCCAACTCTGGTGGTATCTCGGGGAATGGCAATTTCTCCTTTCTCTTTTGCCTTTCATCCTTCTTCTTGTTCTCTTCCTCCAAACCGCTTGGTTTTTCATCAACTTCCTCTTAAGATTCCTCCTTTTCAGTTTCTTTCTTTCCAGCTTGTTCAACCTCTTCCAAAACTGTCCCACTCCTCAAAATTATGGCATTTGCTTGCTCACATGGGTTAGTGACTGTATTGTTTGGTAAGGAACCCTACAGTCTCTCATTTAGCTTCTCGGCCAATTGGCCCATTTGTACCTCAAGATTCCGAATGGACGCCCCTTGATTTCTAAAATTCGTCCTCGTCTCATTCATAAATCCTGTGGTCTCCTACATAAATTTCCCAAACATGTCTTCCAACTTTGTCACTCTTGGATCTCCCGGTTGATTATTCACCCCTGGTTGGTTATTTGGCACTGTCCTTTGGTTCCATTGATTATTTTGCTGGTTCTGATTGCCCCAAGCTAGATTTTGATGATTTCTCCACCCCGGATTGTATGTGTTGGAATACGGGTTGTTTGGTTGCCTCTGATTTCCTGCCAAGTAGTTCACTTGCTCCGTTGATGAAGACGACGAAGCAAATGTGTTCCCCACTTGACACTCGCTGCTCACATAGTTCCCTGCACAAAAATCACAAGTTAGTTGAGGTGCTTGAATGGAGTTTACCTGCATACTTCCTAACTATTTCTGAAGTGCCATGAGTTGGGCTGAGATGGCTGGGAAAACATCAACTTCATGAAGACCTGCAGATTTTCTTGGTATTGCTCTCTCATTTGGTCTTTGATAGTTGTTGCTTGCCAAAACCTCAAGCAACTCATAAGCCTCCTCTAGTGTCTTATTCTGCAAAGCTCCTTCCGATGCTACATCCACCATGGTTTGCACGTTACCCATCAGCCCATTGTAGAAAGTTTGGACTTGAAGCCAAATTGGCAACCCATGGTGTGGACATTTCCTCATTAATTCCTTGTACCTCTCCCAAGCCTCATACAATGACTCTGATTCCTCTTGTAGAAATGATGATATCATTTCTCGGTTTCTTTGGAGGAAAGAACTTAGTCGAACTGTGCTAGATCATTCCAAGTTGTGATAGTGCAGTTATGCCCTGCCCACACAGAGTTCTCGCGGTGCTCACAGTACGTGACTCACAAAGTGTACGGCCTCTCTTAAGGGATTTGGCTGGGCGCCTTCCCCATGGCTCGAACCCTAACATCCAAGGGGCGCTGAGATATTTGGGACCATGAGTACCTGTGGGCCACCTTTGGCCGATGGTACTCATGGTGCTTCCCATTTGCCTATAGCCCCTTGGGCATGGGTTCGAGCCGTGGGGGAGGCGAAAGAAATCCCTTGGGCGGGGGACAGACCTAGTGAGTCACGTACCTGTGTGGGCACCGCGAGGAACTCCTATGTGGGGCCGCGGGCGTGACATAGTCCCTGTTGGTAGTGCCATTAACCACCCCTTAGCTTTATCCCCCAATGAGAATGGGAATAACCTAAACCTAATGGCGTCATCTAACACTCCGTTTGACTTGAAGGTGTCACAAATTTCCAAGAAGTTCGCAATATGCTGATTCGGATCTTCCTTCAAATCACCGTTAAACCTTATCGACTGCTGGATCATCTGAGTGATTGCCGGCTTAATCTCAAAGTTGTTGGCTTGCACCGTAGGCCTAGTAATACTCGACCCACTGCCATTAACCGTGGGAACTAAGAATTCCCTTAATGTCCTGTTCTCTGGTTCTGCCATTTCAACAACTATCTCTTCTGTTTCAACCACTATATCCTCTCTTTCTCTTCTCTCTCTGTTAAGTCGTCTGGTGGTTCTCTCAATCTCAAGATCGACAGGAACCACTGGCTGACGTCTCGCTCTTCCCATAAACTGCACAAAATTAACGAAAGAAAGTGAGATCACAAACCAACTAAAAATTTAAAACAAAAATTAAAACTTCAATCTAGCTAACTATAGAAAAACTCAATGTTAACTTAAAACTCAATCCACGGCAACAGCGCCAAAAACTTGATGCGTGTTTCCTACAACATGCAAATGTAGCAAGTATACTAGTCGCATAAGTAATATAATGATAAGTGAGTATCGTTCCCACGAGGATTGTTGCTAAGCACTAAGTTTTCTACCGTTCTCAAGTTGAAGAAATCGAATTCTTTTTGGATTAAAGGGAGCAATTAAAACTATGATTAAAACAAAATTTTACTAAAATAAACTTAAACTATGGAAGCAAGATTTAAACGGGATAAAATCAATTCAAACAAACGGGTAGGGTTTTGACTTCATTCGGACTCTATGGGTTAAACTTTAAGAATTAAACTAAATTCAGATTCTCGTGCATTAATTGTAAATCAAACTCTCTAAAGTGTCCAACATACCTTCTCAGGCTATGTTGTTCTACTCTTCCCTATTAACCTTCCACACCCAACAAAATGAAAGTTAATAAATCTAAGTTCATTAAGCACAAGAATCCTAGATTGATTTCATCAGTTCTTGAATCTATCTCTAGCATCCAATAATACAACGGTGATTACCCAATATGCTTAACATAAATTATCTCTCGATCTCATTATGTTCATCACATACAAATAATAAAAACAGAATAATCACACAATCAATGCAAAATCATATGAAATTAATAATCATCCATTTTCTAACCCATTAGAATCCGAACTATATCAAAACCCTAACCCAAAATAGGTTAGTTCATGGCTAAATCAATAAAACAATTAAAAGAAATGAAAAACTCCAGGTTCAACATAATGGATACAAAAAAAAAAGGAAAAGAATCTCCCCAATTTGATGAATCCACTGGTTTCCTCGAATCTTCCAACCTTGTTAATCCAAAATCACTCAAAAATCAATACAAAAATAATGTGAAAAACTCTCTATCACTCCACAAACGCCCTAGACAAATAGACTAAGTCTCCCATTTATACCTCGCCCAAAATAATACAACTTAGCCTAAACACAAAACTGTGCATTTTACAAAAAGTGGAGTACGCAGACTTCACCGCGACGAAGAAAGAATCTGAATCTGGTGCGTCACTGGCCCATTTCGCTGCGGCGAAGATTCTTGAAGAATTCTGAAATTCCAGAATTGCTCTCCGCGTGCTTCTGAGTCCAAAAACTCCAAATCCACCTTTATTCACTCCAAATTTCCATTTTTAACCTGAAACACGAAATGTAAGGAATTAAGTATCAATTCAGGCAAAAATAGACTAAGAAGTATCTAAAATCCGGCCTAAAAGCTTAAATAAACTAGTATAATCCTTGGATTATCAATATGTACATGACAAAACCTGTTGGTTTTTTTCTTGATGGACAAGCTAATAAGATATGCAAGTTGCAGAGGTCCATTTTTGGACTCAAGCAAGCTTCAAGGAGCTAGAACATTCATTTTGATGAAGTCGTAAAAGAATTAAGTTTTATCAGGAACGACGATGAGCCTTGTGTTTACAAGAAGGTAAGTGGGAGCGTAGTGGCATTCTTGGTGTTGTATGTTGATGACATACTTCTCATCGAGAATGATATACCAAACTTACAGTAGGTAAAGACTTGGTTTTTCAAATGCTTCTCCATGAAGGACTTAGGAGAAACAACCTACATCCTCGGTATAAAGATCTATCACGATAGATCGCGTAGGTTGCTTGGCCTAAGTTAGAGTACATACATAGACAAAGTACTAAAGAGATTCAATATGGAAGAATCCAAGAAGGGATTTCTTCCGATGTCACATGGTGTCTATCTCTCTAAGGATATATGTCCTAAAACACACGAAGAGAGAGATAGAATGAAAAAGATCTCATATGCATCAGCAATTGGATCCATCATGTATGCCATGTTATGTATTCGGATTGATGTCTCATGTGCATTAAAAACTTGTAGTAGATATCAATCGGATCCAGGTAAGCATCACTAGATAGCTATCAAAAACATCCTTAAGTACTTGAAAATGACTAAGGATATGTTCTTGGTATATGGAGGGGAAGATGAGCTCACTGTAAGATGATACAGTGATGCCAGTTTCAAAACAGATAAAGATGATTATCATTTGCAATCTAGGTTTGTATTTTGTCTCAATGGGGGTGTAGTGAGCTGGAAGAGTTCCAAGCAAAGCATTGTAGCAGACTCTACAACGGAAGCCAAGTATATCGCATTATCCGATATAGCCAAAGAGTTGGTTTGGATTTAGAAGTTCATCACTGAACTTGATGTGGTCTCCACTATTGTTGAACTAATAGAATTCCATTGTAAGAACAATGGAGCAATAGCTCAAGTGAAGGAGCCACGGTCTCATCAGTAATCCAAACACATACTCAAGCGTTATCTCATTAAAGAAATGGTTGAGAGAAAAGATGTGCAGATTAGTAAAGTGCATACTAATGACAATCTCGTCAATCCATTGATGAAGCCTCTGTTGCAACAAAAGCATGAAAAGCACTTAAGGTCACTCGGTATTAAATACATGAATGATTGGCTATAGTGCAAGTAGGAGATTGTTAGAATAGGTGCCAAGAGACAATCAATTATTGTAGAATTGACTCTTTGTAATAATGTTTATTCATCAATAAAAGACATACTCTTCTATATCGTGTAAATCATAATTGTGTGTATTGATATGTCCTTAGGATGGTAGAATCGTGATGAGGGTATCAAGTGTTTCAAATCTTGATAGTGAGAACCCTATAATCACATATGTTGGCCATTTTAGGAATGTCCGTAGCCCCAGTATTATTCTGACCAAGGACAAAGATAATACAGTAAGGCTATTATAGTGTTGAATGACCCTGTCGAAAGACAGTGATTGATCTCACTTGTCAAGGTTGTTTGCCGACAACCTGGTGCAACGCATGCGTGCTTGCTGGAGGCAAGTTCACTGGACAGACCCACCAGAGGATTCCATATGGATGGTAACCCCAGTGTCTATAGAATAAATCATCTAATGAATGGTGATGCATATGATCCTTAGACTTGAGATCATCAGAGCGCCTTGTGCACCAATTGATGTAGTTTGACACTAGCCCAATGTAGTTCTATTCATAACTATCAAAACGGTAGTGATTGGCTACATCGAGGAGTGTATCATGACTATGGTGGATCGACAAAGGATTCATCACTCTCATGTACGACAGAAGTTATCTCACAACGCAATTCAGTGAATGGAAATGTCACTAAAACTGTGGCCACAGTGGAATTGAGTTCTTGTTCAATCCAATTTATTATTCCGGTCATTGGTCTTGCAACTGAATATAAAGATATCGAGGATATCTGAGGTTGACACTATTTCTGTATCTTAGCCTCGATGATATAATGTATGATGAAAGGATTTGATTGTATGGTAACCATATCGTTGATAGCTATTTCATTGAATCCAAATCCGAATCTTTTGGGTGGCAATGATGCCCTGCTAGGGGCCAATCTTTGTCGGTGTGTAGTGAGGCGATTGATTGGTGTCAATCGTGATACTACTCACTACCGATATGATAAGGAGCCTACGAGTCACACACTTAGAAGACAGTTTAAGGATGGTGACTTTTTGGAAGGGTATATGTAATACCCACATTCGGAAATATGGTAGGGATTATTTTATGGTCATAGTGAATATATTTAACTAGTTGTGTAGAGGAATTCCATAAAAGTTTCAATAGGGGCAAAATAGTCATTTCACACAGGATCACGTGTTCAAGTGAAAAGTGAGTATGATAAATATAATTTATTAAGTGTGCTAGCCATGAGAATAGAGTGGTAGAAAGGTTATGGACAATACACGAGATGTGATGCCGAGATAAATAATTGTTTGTAAAGTAATAGAAATAAATTAAAGAATAAGGGTAAAATGGTCTTTTCACTCACAACTAGATGAAAAAGTGGAGAGCGAAAATGACCAAGAACATGTGTTAAATCCATTGAAAGTGAGGGTATATCGGTAAATACACGTATGACATAATTGGAATTATCATAAAAGTGCAAGGGCAAAATGGGAATACATATATATATTAGGAGTAATGCTACAGTCACCGGAGTAGTGCACCGAATTTATGCACCAAATGACGTGGCAAAATTCTGACCGTTGATTAATATTAAGTTAAAATTAATAAATGGTCAGAATTTTGTCACATCATTCGGCGCATAAATTCGGTGCATTACCATCGGTGGCTATATTATTTTCCATATATTATTAGTTATAAGGATTCATTAGATTAAACCCTAACCATTTTCTAACCTTGTACACGCCACCCTCACCCCTTTTTCTCTCAAATTTCTTCACCAAATTTCAAAGAGAAATCATAGGATTTGGCTTAAATTCTTGTAGATTTTCAATCCTAAAGCATCCAAAGGGCAAGAGGAAGAGAATTTTAGTAAAGGAAGGTTATATCACTAGTGTTCTACAAATTCAAGGTAAGTAAACCCAATTTTAGTTTTGATTTGAGCAATAATTGTGTAGATTGATTCTTGTATGCTTGTATGTGATTGTATGGTGGGAATTATTGGTTGTTTTGATGTTGAATGATGTGTAAATTTCCATCCATAAGAAGTAGTGCATGAGGATGTGGTGATTTGGTGGAATTATGGAAGAATTATTATTGAAACTATGAAGTGTTGAAGAATTGTTGAAACCGGCTAGGTTTAAAGCTAAAGTTAGTGAGTTTTTACTCAAATTTTGGTGGATTTAGAGAGATGTAGAAGTGTGGCCAACTAAGTTTTTGCATGTGCATATGAAGTGTTTGATGAAAATCCAAAGAGAAATACATGCATGAGTTGGTTGTGTTAGTAACTGACTGGATTCGTGCAGTGGAAAAACGTAATATTTAAAACGAATCGGTCAGTTACACGAACCAAGATCCGAGTACAGATTATAACGTTTTTCATGCATAAACTGAAATGTAAAATAAAACTGTATAAAAACATATCCATACAAGGATTTAGTTCATACCGATGTTTGGAGGCTCCTCCAAATATCTCTAACTTCGGACACGAACACTGTTCACTGGTTATTGTTCACCGGTTACTGTTCACTATTTACTATTCACCGTCTTCTGTTCACGTGATTCTTTGCTAATCGATCCAATGTAGGATCGCAGTCACGGAAGTCAACACGAAGATAATTCGCAGAACCCTTGATTATTTTGCTAGAATAATCAAGGGCTTCAAGAATCAAGAAAGAAGAACAAGAAATTTTTTTTTCTTCACACAAGATTGTAATGTGAGAGAGAGAGAGAGATAGGGTAGCTAGGGTTTTTGATTATTGAATATCTCTCTTTGTTTTAATTTTAAGTTGCACTTATATAGTGCAACTATTAAAACCCTATTCCATTTAGGAATATCCATGGGCTTCAACCCTAGTTCACCCTTGCAACCAAACACACCCTTTATGGTATTTTAATTAATTAATTATTATTATAATTAAAATCAATTAATATGTAATAATATATTAACATTTAATTAATAATAATAATTCATTTAAATATATACATAGATATATTTAAATATAATCTCACAAATTTAATTTTAATATTAAAATTAAATACAAGCAACAACCTCAGCAAATTTAATTGCACTATGAGATTATCAAAATACCCATTTCGTCCTGAAAGACGAAAACACCCTTCTCATAAATTGATTCTTAAATTATCTTCTAAGTGTGTGACCCGTAGGCTCCTCATCATATCAGCAGTGTGTAGTATCGCAATTAACACCAATTAATTGCCTCACCACACACAGACCAAGATTGGCCCTTAGCAAGGCATCATGGCCACTCGCTAGATTCGGATTCAAACTGTAGCCTGCCAATGGTATGGTTACCATGCAATCCAATCCTTTCATTATCTGTTATCTCATTGAGACTGAGGTACAGAAATAGTGTCAACCTTAGATATCCTTGACATGTTTGTATTCAGTTAATGGACCAATGACCTGGAATAATAAATTGGATTGAGCATCAACTCAATCCCACTGTGGCCACAAATTTAGTGTCATTGCCATTTACTGAATTACCCAATGAGATAACTTCTCTCGTACCCAAGAGTGATGAATCCTTTATCGATCCACTATAGTCTCGATACACTTCTCAATATAGCCAATCACTACCGTATTGATAGCTCTGAATAGAACTACGTTGGCCTAGTGTCAAACTACACCAATTGGTGCACAAGACATTCCGGTGATCTCAAGTTTAAGGATCACATGCACCACCATCTGTTAGAGGATTTATTCCATAGACACTAGGGTTACCATCCATATGGAATCCTCTGGTGGGTTTGTCCAGTGAACTTGCCTCTAACAAGCACCCATGCGTTACACCAGGTTGTCAGCAAACAACCTTGACAAGTGAGATCGGGCCATCCGCTTTTGACAGGGTCGTTTAACACTATGATAGCCTTACTGTATTATATGTGTCCTTGGTTAGAATAATACTAGGGCTACGAACGTTTCTAGAATGGCCACCATACGTGATCATAAGGTTCTCACTATCAAGATTTAAAACACTTGATACCCTCGTCACAGTTCTACCATCCTAAGGACATATATCATTACATCTAACTATGATTTACATGATATAGAAGAATATGTCTTTTATTGATAAATAAACATTTATTATAGAGTCAATTTTTATAATAATAGATTGGCTCTAGGGCACCTACTCCAACAATCTCCCACTTGCACTATAGCCAATCATTCATGTATTTAACATCGAATGACCCAAGTGCTCATCATGTTTCTGCTCCAACAGAAACTTCAACAGTGGGTTAGTAGGTATTCTACAAATCTGCACATTCTCTTTCTAATTGACTTCTTAGATCAGATTGAATCGACTAAGTAAGGTTTTGGATTATTGGTGAGACCATGATTCCTTAGCCACAACAAATGCTCTATTGTTATCGCAGTAGAACTTTACTGGATCAACAATGCTTGGAACCACATCAAGTTCAGTAATGAACTTCTTGATCCAAACCGCCTATACGGCTACATTAAACAATGCGTTATACTTAGCATCAATCGTAGAATCCATTGTAGTACTTAACTTCAAGCTCTTATAGCACACTGCAGCTCTATTGAGACAAAATATAAACCCTAGATTGTAAGCGAAAATCATTTTTATTTGTTTGGAGATTAGCATCACTGTATCTTCTTACATGAGCTCATCTTCCCCTCCATAATCCAAGATCATATCCTTAGCCCCTTTTTGGGTATTTAAGGGTGTCCATTGACACTTATCCAGTGTCACTCACTTGGATCTGATTGATATTTTTTACAAGTGCTGAATGCACATAAGACATCAATCTGAGTACATAACACATTGTTCACTAAGATCCTATTGATATCTTCTACAAGTGCTTAATGCACGTAAGATATTAGTCCAAGCATGCAATCACAACATCGCTCTCTTGGATCTGATTGATATCCCTTACAAGTGCTTGATGCATATGAGACATCAATATGAGCATACAAGATGGATCCACTTGTTGAAGCATGTGGGATCCTCTTCATTCTATCTCCCTCAATGTGTGGTTTAGGACACATGTCCTCAAAAAGATAGCACTATGTGCCACCGAAAAAGATTCCTTCTTGGATTCTTGCACACTGAATTGCTCTAGTACCTTGTCTATGTACTTTGATTTGGGCTAAGCAAACTTCCTGATCTATTACGATAGATCTTCATTCGAGAATGTAAGCCGTTTTTTCTAAGTCCTTTATGGAGAGTCACTTGGATAACCAAGTGTTTATCGACTGCAAGTTTGGTATATCATTCACGATCAAAAGAATGTCATCGACATACAACACTAGGAATGCCACTGCACACCCACTCACCCTTTTGTAAAGAAAGGTCTCATCTTCGTTTTTGATGAAACCAAAGTATTTTATGGCTTTATAGAAACGAATGTTCCAGCTCCTTGAAGCTTTCTTGAATCCATAAATGGACCTCTACAACTTGCATATCCTTTTAGCTTGTCCATCAAGAACGAAACCATCGGGATGTGCCATATACACATCTTCTTCAAGGTTTCCATTCAGGAAAGCATCATTGACATCCATTTGCCAAATCTCATAATCATGATATGCAGCAATCGCAAGCATAATCCGGATGGATTTAATCATGGCAACCGACAAAAGGTTTCTTCATAGTCAATACCATGAATTTATTTGAAACCTTTGGCAACCAATCGTGCTTTATAAGTATGCACCTTGCCATCCATGTCAGTCTTCATCTTGAAGACTCATTAACACCCTATGGGTTTTACGCCTTCAGGTGAATTCACCAGAAACCATGACTGGTTCTAGTATATGAAGTCCATCTCAGATTTTATGGTTTTAAGCAATTTAACTGAATCTGGATCTGATACAGATTCATCATAGGTTCTAGGTTCATTGTCTTGGTAGACCAATACGTCACCATGTTGAGTCACGAGAAAACCATATCTCTTGTACTCACAATGTACTCTCCTAGATCTACATAGCTCTTGTGCTACCTGAGGTGGTTCACTTTGATCCACAAGTTGTGGAGTAACCACCTCCTAATGTTCAACCACTTCATGTGGAACATCATCTCGTCCTTCGTCTAATGTATCTTGTGGTACTAGAACTTCATCAAGTTCTACTTTTCTCCCACTAGTACTTCTTAGAAAAAATTTCTTTTCTAGGAAGACACCAGTATGAGCACCAAAAGGTTTTGTGCTCTTCTGGATGGTAGAAATAGTATTCTTTGGTCTCCTTAAGATACCCATAAATACACTTTCGTAGGATTTCGAGCCCAACTTGTTCGAAGTCAATTTCTTGACATAAGCTTCGCAACCCCAAATCCTTAGATAAGACAAGTAGGGCTTTCACCCACTCCATTATTCATACGGAGTCTTATCTACAAACCTTGGCAATACACGTTCTAATGGTGGAGTCGCAATCTCTAGGGCATAACTCCAGATTTATGTGGGTAGATCACAAAAGCCTCATCATGGACCTAACTCCCACATTCCTTCAGGTATGTTTAACTCAACTTGCCACATTCGGCGTAGATGTGACTTTGAGAATATTCTTATTATCCATTTTTGAAAACATATTATCATGAAACAGTTCCATAGAATATTATTTATACTAAAAGACAACAATCCATTAGTAAATCAATATTCTTGCTTGTCCAAAGTGGACACAAAAAAATTATTTCTAGAAACTAAACGAATATCATAACAATCCACAAGTTCTAAGTAACAAGCACGTAGGAAAAATCAGACAATAAGATCCTACAGCTAATGCAACATCATGTGCTTCATCTCTAACTAGTAGGTCTACCTCTCCCTTGGCGAGCATTCTACTCTACCATAGTCCTTGCACATTGGAACAAATGTGAGTACCACATCCTGTGTCAAAGACCCAAGATGTTGACGGGAGAAGTTAATCTCAATCAAGAACATACCTGATAAAGAAGTAACATTCTTCTTCTTTTTTGCTAGAAAGGCCTTACAATGTTTCCTCCAGTGGCTGGGATTCCCGCAGTGAGAACAAACGCCCTTTCTATCTATAGCAATTCCTTCTAATGACTTCTGAGTCCTTACCTTCTCACTTGAGTTGGCTTCAACCAATGTCAATGTTTCTAACATTCTCATGCCTGACTCATTGGCATTCAACATATCCAGAAGCTCGGAAAGGGTAGTCTTCTTATCATCCTCAATGAAGTCATAGACAAACTAAGAGTAAGAATATGGCAAAGATTATAATATTAGGTTAGTTAAGAATATGGCAAAGATTATAATATTAGGTCTATTGCTAAACCTTTATTAAGTCTGCATCCCAAAATCTCAAGCTTGTTCATATACTCGGTCAACTTGAGTATACGATCGCCAATTTTGGTACCCTCTTCCATCCTACATCTGAATAATGACCGAGACACCATATGCTTCTCATTTCTTTGAAGAAAATGAAGAATAGAAGCGAAGTCCATTCTCTGGCACTACTGTCGAAGTAATGGTGTCATTGATGCAAGCACAATGTATCTAGACATTTCTGCTTTCGCATCATGTGTATGCTTCTCATTACATACCCAATCTCATGGATAGAACCTATTAGCAGGCTTTGGTAACAAAGCCTGCTCAATGGTGTATAATATATCACTTGACTGAAGTATATCGTTTATACTTCTATACTAGTCAATGAAATTCTCACCATTCCATTTCTCTCCTAGTTCGATGATTTGTCGTAGTGATGTTGGGATCATTTTGCTCAATTAAGTAAAACTACAAGTGTAGAATAAAGCAAAATTATTATCATGTTTATTTTTATTTAATAAAGCCTTTTATTAAATAATCGCTCCCACTATTTTCCTCAAGCCAATAGCCCTCACTATTAACTCGGGAAAGCTTGTTGGCTTTCCTAGTGGATTGAGATCCCATCTAGCCCATTTCAAACCTTTGCTTTGGCGAACAAGCCAAAATGGGTTGATTAGATAGGCCAACAAACTTAATCCACACCAGTTGATAACTCCCACTACCAACCTCAAATGTGAAGCAAGCCAACAAGCTAATCACACAATCCAACGGCCTAGCTGTTGTCCTCAACTATGATTCCCAGTATCTGATAATCCGAGATTTATACTATTTTTATTAGGCTTTTTGTTCGGATTGTAGATACTTCTTAGTTCATTTTTGCCTGAATTGCTACTTAATTCTTTACATTTTTTTGCTTCAGGCCAAAATGGACATTTTGAGCAAATAATGAGCGAATTGGAGTTTCTGGACCCAGCAGTAAGCGGATCTCAAAAGCTGGGAGAGTTCTTAAGCAGAGTGAAGCACTATGAAGCTTGTTCCCTATGGGAGAGCAGCGAAGATCAAAGATTCAAGCAAAGAAGCAAGCAGAGGGCAATTATGTAATTTTAGAATTCTTCATGAAGGTTCGTCGTGGCGAAAACTGTTAAGCATGAGATTCATTTTTTCCTCGTTGCCGCGGCGAAACTCTTTCTTCGCCACGACGAAGTCTGCGAATTTTAGTTTTTCCAAAACGCACAGCTTTATTTTAGGAAAGTTTTAGGTCTTTGGGCGAGGTATAAAAGAAAAACTTTACCATTTTCATAGGGGGTTGCCTAGTTTTCGTCAGTTCTCATTGAGTTTAGAAGAGATTTGATTTTTAGAGAGAAGATTTGAGCTTGAATCTTGTAGATTTTTCAACTAGGGGAGATCTCTACTCTTTTCTCTACAATTCAATATGTTGAACATTGTGTTTATGGTTTTTCTTGCTGTGTATTTTGATTTAGTTATGAACTAACCCATTTTGGGTTAGGGTTTTGATTAAGTTCGGAATTCCTATGGGTTAATGAATTGATTATTGCTATTTCTATATTCTATTGCAATGATTGTGTGGTTATTCTGTTTTTAATGGAATTTATTTGATGGATATGATGAGATTGAAAAATGAATCATATTGAGCTTCTTAGGGTAATCACCATTGTAGTATTGAATGCTAGAGATAGATTTGAGAATCAATGAAATCAATCTAGGATTCCCTTAGCTTAATGAACTTGGATCTATTATTCTTCAATTTGTTGGGTGTGAAAGTTTAATAGGAAAAAGTAGGAATTCATAGCTTGAGAAGGTATGTTTAACAACTTAGAGAATTCGATTTACAATTTGTGCATGTGAGTGTGGAATTAACATACTCCGTAGAATTCATCCATAGAGTCCGAATGAAGTCAAAACCCTAACCATTGTTAAATTGATATTATTCTTGCGTTTAAATTCTTGCCTCCATTAATTAGTTTTTAATACTTAGTAAGTTTTGTTTCAGTTTTAGTTTTAATCTCTCCCATTAATCTAAACAAAGTCGATTCCTCCAACTTGTAAAACACTTGGGAAAATTAGTGCTTAACAACCAATCGTCGAGGGAACGATACTCACTCATCACTTTATTACTTTGTGCGACTAGTGCACTTGCTATTTATGCATGTTGTAGTTATAACGCATCAGTATCAGTAGAGTGAACACTACATGTCACCACGTACACATAACGAGTGTACTTCTCTACTATGCCTATGACGTGTTTATCAACCTTCGCTTTGGCGAACAAGCAAAACTTTCATTTTAAGTCGACCCATCACCATTAAGGAAAACTCTAATGAATTTTAACTTCCCACTGGTAGAAGTGTACCCTTCGCTTTGGCGAACAAGGTTCTGACAAACAGTGGTTTTATTAAAACCATGGTGATGGAAGGCATACATGACTTAATATACTTAAGTTGAGGGTTTTATTTAATTTCTCACCAGATTATTATCTTTGATGTCATTGTTTGGCATGTTATTGAACATTCAACCTTAGCATGCATTTTAAACAAAATAAAATGTGCCAGTACATGGCCCACTAAAACCGATTTCCTCGAGCCTAGAGGAATCAATGGGTCAACCTAGGGTTTTAAAAGTAAATTTTGGGTCTTCAAGTAATTCCTCTTCACAGCTCCTTCGTTTCTTCTTCACGATCATTACAAAGTATTTTTATAATAAAAAAAATAGAGAGGCAGGATGCGCTACATACGAGGGGAGTGAGATGAGAAGAAGAAATACATGAAGATATAAGAGAGAGAGGCAGGACGCGCTAGGTCCTATTTATTTAAAACTTTACAAGCAAACCCAAAATTACAAAAACATACCAAAGGTCTAAGGCTCATGTACTGGGCACCATGCAATTTTAAAAAAGAACATTGCCTACATCCAAAATTAACATTTTGAATTTGGGTGGGTGGAATTATTAAATTACCCTTTTTATATGTGCAGAATTATTATTGGCTTTATAGGTTCAAAAACTGCAATTTGTCCCCTATGCGAAAAACAGAAAAGCAAAATGGAACAGTAGCTTTCTTGCCACGGCAAATAAATCATTCACCTCGGCGAAGTTCATACACACTTGGTTGTTGCGGCGAAGTTGTATTTCGCCGCGGCAAATACCATAAACTTCCAGAAAACACAAAACGTTCCAAAGACTTTGATGCCGCGGCAAAGTTTTATTTTGCTGCGGCCAAATTCACTTTTTGCCTGTCACCGCGGTGAATGCCGCAAAACAATGAATCGCACAAAAACATTTTTTGCAGTTTTTCACGTAACGATATGGATCCAAATCCAATCGAATGCACAAGCATTCGGCCAGGACATCAATCAACCAATAAGTCACTCATCAACACATTATTAGTCAATTGATCAATTAAACAAAATTTTACAGATTTAAACATAATCAATTTATGCATCAACATGTTATTAATCAAATATACATGTTATCAATCAATGATTAAACATTATAATATGGTACCCGAGGCTCTAATACCACTGTTAGTAACTGACCGGATTCGCGCAGCGAAAAAACGTAATATTAAAAACGAATCGATCAATTACACGAACTAAGATCCGAGTACAGATTATAACGTTTTTCTTGCATAAACTGAAATGTAAAATAAAATTGTATAAAAACAAATCCATACAAGGATTTAGTTCACACCGACATTTGAAGGCTCCTCTGAATATCTTTGACTTCAGACACGAACACTGTTCACCAATAATTGTTCACCATCTACTATTCACGTTAGGGGTGAGCATGGGTAGCGGGTAAAACCGGAACCGGGGGGTAGAACCGGAACCGGAACCAAAACCTACCCGGAACCGGTAATGTGCGGGTAGGTTCCGGTTCTAATTTTTTGGAACCGATACTGTGCGGTTTTGGTTCCGATTCTTGTGTGTGGAGGAACCAGAACCTGTAAAAAGGGTACCCTGTTTGGAACCTATAGGGGGTACCCGGTTTGGAACTGATTTTTGGAACCTGTTTGGAACCTGCTTTGGAACCTGTTTGGAACTTGTTTTGGAACCTGTTTGGAACCTATTTTGGAACCTGGACTACAATGAAATATTTGTGAAATGTGAATAATGGAGGGTTTCTATTATTTTACATATAAAAAAATTTAAAATAGAAAAACTTAAATTTCTAGAATAACCTAATTAAATAAATATACGAATACAATTATACTTATTACATATAAATTACACTATATTAAAAGCTTTAGTATATTATAATAAATTAATATTAAAGTTTTGATTAATTAAGTGAATAATTGGAATTATGATCCAATTAAAAGTGTTTTACATTTTTAATGTTATTAAAAGAATTATTTTTGAATAAAATGGTATATTTGATTGAGTAATAATATATTTAGTTATTTACTTCAATTATCAAGTTCTAAGTATATATATAATAAATTAGTAATTAATTAATTATATATGATAAATTGATAAACATTAATAAATTTAATTACTAGTTAAATATCATACTTAATCAATTATAACATTACATCATAGTTAAATGATTACTTAATTAATTATAATTTTATAACATTACTTAATTGATTTATAGTATAATTAATTATAGCATTACATTAATTGATTACTACTTAATTAATTGACTTATAAGTTATAACATTTAGTATATTACGTAATTAAATAATTAGAAATTTAATTAATTATAGCATTACATTATAGATTTATAGTATAATTACGTAGTCAATTATAACATTTTATTATAAACATTAACACAAACTTAATTAAATGACTAAAACTTTAATTAATTATAATATTATATTAAAAATTTATAATATGATTACTTAATAGTTAATTCACTATAACATTACATTATAGTATGATTATATAATTAATTATAACATTACATAATTAAATGATTACTTAATTGATTATGGCATTATATTATAAATATTAGTAATTACTAATTTACTACATAAACATTAGCATAATACTTAATTAAATAATTAAAAATTTAATTAATTACAATATTACATTATAAATTTATAGTACGATTATGTAATTAATTGTAACATTACATTATAATTAAATGATTACTTAATTAATTATAATATTCTATTATAAACAAATTAATTATAATATTATATTAAAGACTTATAGTATAATTACTTAATTCATTGTAACATTTCAATATTTCATTATAGTATGATTAGTTAATTACATAATTAATTATAACATTACATAATTAGATTATTATTTAATTGATTATGACATTATATTATAAACATTAATTATAACATTACATTATAAACAAATGATTACTTAATTAAATGATTAGAAATTTAATTAATTAAATATTAAATTATAGTTAAATAATTACTTAATTAAATTATAATATTATTACATTACATTATATTATGATCACTTAATTAATTATAGTATTACATAGTTAAATGATTACTTAATTAGTTATAAATTTATAATATCACATTATAAACATTAGTAATTTACTACATTATTATTTATTACATTACTTAATTAAATGATTAAAATTTTAATTAATTATAATATAACATTAAAGATCTATAATCTGATTACTTAATTCACTATAACATTACATTATAGTATGATCACATAATTAATTATAGCATTACATAATTAAATGATTACTTAATTGATTATGAGTTATGATATTATGTTTTAAACATTAGTAATTACTAATTTACTACATAAACATTAGCACAATACTTAATTAAATGATTAGAAATTTAATTAATTATAACATTACCTTATAAACATTTCATTCTAAACATTAATTAAGCATTACATTATAGTTAAATAATTACTCAGTTAAATTATAACATTATTATATTACATTATATTATGATCACTTACTTAATTATAGCATTACATAGTTAAATGATTACATAATTAGTTATTAATTTATAACATTGCATTATAAACATTAGTAATTTACTATATTATTACATTATTTAATTAAACGATTAAAAATTTAATTAATTATAAGATTACCTTATATATTTATAATATGATTACTTAATCAATTATAACATTCTATTATAAACATTAGTATATTAATTAAATGATTTGAAATTTAATTAATTATAATATTAAATTATAGATTTATGGTATGATTACTTAATTCATTATAACATTACATTATACTATTATAGTATGATCATATAATTAATATAACATTACATAATTAAATGATTACTTAATTGATTATGACATTATATTATAAACATTAGTAATTTACTAATTTACACAATACTTAATTAAATGATTAGAATTTTATTAATTATAACATTACATTATAAATTTATGGTATGATTACTTAATTAATTATAGCATTCTATTATAAACAATATTACAATACTTAATTAAATGATTAACAATTTAATTAATTATAATATTACATTATAATTAAACCCTAAACCCAAATAGTATATTTGTTAGGGGTGTATTTGTAAACTTTTAAGGTATTTTTGTCATTTTTTAAACTAATAGGGGGTCATTTATTTTTTTACAGGGGTATTCTGAAAGGAACCGAACCTGCATTTTAGGTTCGATTCCTTGAATTGAAGAACCCTGCCTGTGCGGTCGCCTCGGTTCCTTTTTTTGGGAACTCTGCTGTGGCGGTTCCAGGTTGCCTTGGGTTCCCCGAAAAATGGAGGGTACGAACCGGAACCAGCTACCCCTAGTTCACGTGATTCTTCAATAATCGATCAAATGTAGGATCACACTCACGGAAGTCAACACAAAGATAATCCGCAGAACCTTTGATTATTTTGCTAGAACAATCAAGGGTTTCAAGAATCAAGAAAGAAGAACAAGAAAAATTTTCTTCACACAAGAGTGTAACGTGGGAGAGGGAGAGAGATAGGGTGGCTACGGTTTTTGATTATTGAATATCTCTCTGTGTTTTAATTTTAAGTTGCACTTATATAGTGCAACAATTAAAACCCTATTCTATTTAGGAATAGCCATGGGCTCCAACCCTAGTTCACCCTTGCAACCAAACACACCCTTTATGGTATTTTAATTAATTAATTATTATTATAATTAAAATCAATTAATATATAATAATATATTAACATTTAATTTATAATAATAATTCATTTAAATATATACATAGATATATTTAAATATTATCTCACTAATTTAATTTTAATATTAAAATTAAATACAGGCAACAACCTCAGCAAATTTAATTGCACTGTGAGATTACCAAAATACCCTTTCGTCCTGAAAGACGAAAATACCCTTCTCACAAATTGATTATTAAATTATCTTCTAAGTGTGTGACCCGTAGGCTCCTCATCATATTGGCAGTGTGTACTATCGCGATTAACGCCAATTGATCGTCTCACTACACACAGACCAAGATTGGCCCCTAGCAAGACATCATGGCCACCTAATAGATTCAGATTTAGTGAAACTGTAGCCTATCAACGGTATGGTTATCGTGCAATCCAATCTTTTCATCATCTGTTATCTCATCAAGACTGAGGTATAGAAATAGTGTCAACCTTAGATATTCTCGACATGTTTGTATTCATTTAATGGACCAATGATCGGAATAATAAATTGGATTGAGCATCAACTCAATCCCACTGTGGCCACAAATTTAGTGTCATTGTCATTTACTAAATTACCCAGTGAGATAACTTCTCCCGTACCTAGGAGTGATGAATCCTTTGTCGATCCACTATAGTCTTGATATACTTCTCAATGTAGCCAATCACTACCGTATTGATAGCTCTTAATAGAACTACGTTGGGCTAGTGTCAAACTACACCAATTGATGCACAAGGCGTTCCGGTGATCTGAAGTCTAAGGATCACATGCACCACCATCCGTTAGAGAAATTATTCCATAGACACTGAGGTTACCATCCATATGGAATCCTCTGGTGGGTTTGTCTAGTGAACTTGCCTCTAGCAAGCACCCATGCATTGCACTAGGTTGTTGGCAAACAACCTTGACAAGTGACATGTAATACCCAAGATCTCGAAGGTATGTTCCCAACTCAAAATAGTCCTTTAGATGTTAATTTTATGTTAAAAGGCATAAAATCTAACTAAGGGCAAAATAGTCAATTCATTTGAAATGGTATGAATCAATTATCCATAAAAGGGTATTAGGGGCAAAATAGTCATTTTGCCTATGGATAAGCATTGCAAAGGTCAAGGATGAGTAGGCTTCATTGCATTTAATGGCATTAATTAAGTAATAATTATGTTTAGTGCCAAATGATAATCTGAGAATTATACTGTTTTTATTAGGCTTTTTGGCCGGATTGTAGATACTTCTTAGTTCATTTTTTGTCTCAATTGCTACTTAATTCTTTACATTTTGTGTTTCAGGCCAAAATGAACATTTTGAGCAAATAATGAGTGAATTGGAGTTTCTGGACCCAGAAGTAAACGGATCTCAGAAGTTGGTAGAGTTCTGAAGCAGAGTGAAGCACTATGAAGCTTGTGTAACATCTACTGAAAACTAGTACAATGCATACATAATAACAATAGAAAATTGGGCCCAAAGTTTTTCTTTTCATTACAAATCATGTGTCTTTTATACATAAAGGGTACTGTTTACAAAATGTATTTTAAAAGACGAAACAGGGGAAACAATGTAGCTATCTCTCTTCGCTTGCCGACGCCCCTCCGACTGCATCACCTAGATCCTGCATCCACAAAGGAAAATAACGGGGTGAGTACAAAATAATGCTCAGTAAGTAAAACTCTCTCTCTCGTCTCGTCTCGTATGAATAACTCTTAATTCTTTCCTTATACTATTTGATTCTATTTCTGTTTCTAATAACATCATGGCCTCATCTTACCGGAGGTACGGCCGGATGGCGTTCATACAGCACCATCTCACTCTCTATGGCTATCGGGTGGAATTCACATAGTACCAACCCGTTCTTAGTGACTACCGAGTGAGGATCACAAAGCACCAACTCGGTTCTTTCTAACTATCGGGTGGAGATCACTTAGCACCTACCCGTTCCTCATGAATTTTGGGTAACGATCACCAAGCATTTACCCGTCTCTAGTCACTATTGGGTGATGGTCACAAAGCATCAACCCACTTCTACTAAATGTTGGATGATGATCACAAAGCATCACCCCACTTATCTAACAACTAACCGGGTAGCGGTCACAAAGCATCTACCCATTTCTACTACTCATCGGGTGACGATCACAAAGCATCGACCTATCTCTCTAAGGGCTATTCGGATGATGATCACAAAGCATCAATCCGATTCCCATAATGGTCGGGTGATGATCACAAAGCATCATCCCAACTATACTACTCTTCTAATTCATTCTATTGTAGCATTTTTTCAATGCTCTCTACCCTTAGAGTAATTTTACCCACTAAGCTCTCTACTCATAGGGTAATTGCATAAACCATTTCCTTACACTTTCTTAGGTCACTTTTTCATGTACAACTAGTGCCTATGGATGGTTCATCTTCACTAATGCACTTATGAGATGCCAACTTGCAATGTTGCAAGAATTAAGGTTCATTACTCACACTCAAACCTCTATTAGGCATTTCATCAAACAACTCATGTGCACTATAAAACTCTATCATAGCCATGATTCTAAAATTTTTCCTAACCATCCAAAATGGGGAAAAACCCCTTCACAAAGCCATAATAACATGTCAAACAAAACACTTCCAAAAAGGGTTCCATAACACCGCTTCAAATCCATCTCAACTACCTTACCAATCCAACAACCCATTTCTCATATTTGCAAAGAATAAACAATCACAAAGCATAGAAATCTCTATTTAATCCTTCATACATGCCATAATACATGTACATCACATACATACATCAAGTCTAACAAAACCCTAATCAAGAAATTTCATAAATCTCAACTTAGGTTGGGTTTTACTTACCTTGTTATGGAGAGACTTCACAAATTCTTCCTTTCACTTGTTAGCTTGACTTTTCCTCTAATCTTAACCAAAAGAATGAAAACCCTCAAATACCAAAATGAACTAAAACTCACAAATCACACAACTTAAGGAGAAATCCTTACCTTAGGAAGCCTTAGGTTACTTTTCCACCCCAAAACACTTCAAAACCCCTTGGAAAACCTTGATCAAAAGAAGAGAGAAGTTGAGAGGAGTAAAGATGGGAAGTTGCGTTTGAGAAGAAGAAATGAGGGGTTTCTTTGATTCTAATTCCTTTTAATGAAATATAAACACACTCATTCCCATTTTGCCCTTATTCTTCTTTGGGAATTCCATCCATATCCTTTGATTCATTACAAACTCACCCCCCAAATCAACACATTCTCCATGAAAAATCCTTACAATTAACTCCCCACTTTTCCTGCTAATTAGGGGTAGAAAGGTCAAATTGCCCTTAGGGAAGAAAATATCTAAAACTCAACAAACAATTTAGTTGGCCTGTCGCCGCGGCGAAGAAACTTCTGCGCGGCAAACCGTCAGCCAGCCTTCCCCGTGGCTTCAACCTCTCTTCGCGGCGAAGATTCTTCGCCCTGGCCAAGCACTAGAGACGAACTTCTTCGTTTTCAACCAATTTCAGGGCAAACATTCAACACGACACTAAATCAAACAATAACACCAAAACCAACAGAGCGAAAGAGGAAACAATAACTACGTACCCTCATATGGGGCGTTACAGCTTGTTCCCATGGGAGAGCATCAAGATCGAAGATTCAAGCAAAGAAGCAAGCGAGGGAGGGAAATTCTGTAATTTTAGAATTCTTCATGAAGGTTCGCCTCGGGCAATAACACGAGTCCATTTTACCTCGTCGCCGTGGCGAAACTCTTTCTTCACCGCGGCGAAGTCTGCGAATTTTAGTTTCTCCAAAACGTACAGTTTTATTTTAGGAAAGTTTTAGGTCTTTGGGGGAGGTATAAAAGAAAAAACTTGACCATTTTCGCAGGGAGTCCAGTTTTCGTCGGTTCTCATTGAGTTTTGAACAGATTTGATATTTAGAGAGAAGATTTGAGCTTGAATCTAGGGGATTCTTCAACTAGGGGACATCTCTACTCTTTTCTCTGCAATTCAATATGTTGAACATTGTGTTTATTGTTTTTCTTGTTGTGTATTTTGATTTAGTTATGAACTAACCCATTTTGGGTTAGGGTTTTGATTAAGTTTGGATTTCTATGGGTTAATGAATTGATTATTGCTATTTCCATATTCTATTGCATAGATTGTGTGGTTATTCTGTTTTTAATGGAATTTATTTGATGAATATGATGAGATTGAGAAATGAATCATGTTGAGCTTCTTGGGTAATCGCCATTGTAGTATTAAATGCTAGAGATAGATTTGAGAATCAATGAAATCAATCTAGGATTCCATTAGCTTAATGAACTTGGATCTATTATTCTTCAATTTGTTGGGTGCAAAAGTTTAATAGGGAAAAGTAGGAATTCATAGCCTGAGAAGGTATGTTTAACAACTTAGAGAATTCGATTTACAAATTGTGCATGTGAGTGTGGAATTAACATAGTCCGTAGAATTCATCCATAGAGTCCGAATGGAGTCAAAACCCTAACCTTTTGTTAAACTGATATTACTCTTGCGTTTTAATTTTTGCCTTTATTAATTAGTTTTTAATACTTAGCAAGTTTTGTTTTAGTTTTAGTTTTAATCTCTCCCATTAATCCAAACAAATTCGGTTCCTCCAACTTGAAAAACACTTAGGAAAATTAGTGCTTAGCAACCAATCCGCAACCAATCCTCGTGGGAACGATACTCACTCATCACTTTATTACTTTGTGCGACTAGTGCACTTGTTATTTTTGCATGTTGTAGTAACAACGCGTCAAGTTTTTGGCGCCGTTGCCATGGATTGAGTTTTGTGTTAACATTAAATGTTTCTTGTGTTAGCTAGATTGGAGCTTTATTTTTGCTTAATTGTGTGTTAGTTTAATTTTTGTTATTCTTTTTGGTTGGTTTGTGATCTTACTTTTTCTATTTTTCTATGTAGTTTATACGAAGAGCAAGACATCAGCCAGTGGTTCCTGTTGATCTTGAGATTGAAAGAACCACTAGAAGACTTAACAGAGAAAGAAGAGAAAGAGAGGCTACAGTGGAGCCAGAAGTCATGGTTGTAGAGATGGCAGAAAATAGAACACTAAGGGAGTTTTCAATTCCCTCAGGTGGTGGCAGAGGGTCGAGTATTACTAGACCAGCAGTACAAGCCAACAACTTTGAGATAAAGCCAGCAATCATCTAGATGATCCAGCAGTCGGTATAGTTCAAGGAAGATTTGAAGGAAGATCAAAATCTATGCATTGCCAATTTTTTGGAGATTTGTGATACTTTCAAGTCAAACGGAGTGTCAAATGACGCCATCAGATTGAGACTATTCTTGTTTTCATTGAAGGATAAAGCTAAGGGATGGTTAATGGCATTACCGTCAGGAACGATTACAACATGGAATGATTTAGCACAAAAGTTCTTGACCAAATTGTTTCCTCCAGCAAAATCGGCAAAACTGAGAAATGATATCACATCGTTTCTACAGGAAGAGTTAGAATCATTGTATAAGGCTTGGGAGATATACAAAGAATTATTGAGGAGGTGTCCACATCATGGGTTGCCAGTTTGGATGCAAGTCCAAACATTTTATAACGGATTGATGGTGAATATGCAAACTATGGTGGATGTAGCATCGAGACGAGCACTGCAAAATAAGACTCCGAAAGAAGCTCATGAGTTGCTTGAAGTTCTGGCAAGCAACAATTATCAAAGACCTAATGAGAGGGTGCAACCAAAGAAATCTATGGGCTTTCATGAAGTTGATGCATATACAGCCATTTCAGTCCAACTGACAACACTTTAGAAACGGTTGGGAAGTATGCAGGTAAATTCTATTCAAGCACCTCAACTAACTTATGAATTTTGTGCAGGTAATCACATGAGTAGCGAATGTCAAGTGGGGAACACGTTTGCTTCAGCATCATCATCGGAGCAGGTTAACTACTTGGTAGGAAATCAAAGGCAATCGAACAATCCATACTCCAACACATATAATCCTAGTTGGAGGAATCATCCGAACCTATCTTGGGGCAATCAAAACCAACAGAATCAATAGAACAATCAATGGAACCAAAAAGCATTGCCAAACAACCAAACAGGGGTGAACAATCAATCGGGAGAGCAAAAAGTGACAAAATTAGAGCACATGTTTGGAAAGTTTATGCAAGAGACCACAGGTTTTATGAATGAGACGAGAACGAATTTTAGAAATCAAGGAGTGTCCATTCGGAACTTGGAGGTACAAGTGGGTCAATTGGCTGATAAGTTAAATGAGAGACCACAGGGCTCACTATCGAGCAACATAGTGACTAACTAACGTGAGCAAGCAAATGCAATAACTCTGAGAAGTGGGACAGTGTTGGAAGAGGTGGAAAAATCAAAGGAAGAAGAAAGTCCATCAAGGGGAAAGGAAGAAGAAGACTCTGATGGGGAGGTTGATGAAGAGATAGTTGTTGAAGAGAAACCATCTAGTTCTAGGGAAGAAGAACAAAAACGGGAAGTGAGGCAAAGACAAAGGAAAGAGAAATTGCCATTTCCCGAGATACCACCAGAATTGGCACATCACACTCCTCCTATGTCATTTCCTTAAAGACTGAAGAAAAAGAATCAGGATAAGCAGGTTTCCAAATTCATTGAAATATTTAGAAAATTACATATTAACATTCCTTTTGCAGATGCATTGCAACAGATGTCGAGCTACGCGAAATTTCTCAAGGAGATTTTATCAAACAAAAGGAAGTTAGAGGATGAGGAAACAGTGATGCTCACGGAGAAGTGCAACGGCATTCTCTAGAAGAAGCTACCCCCGAAACTCAAAGATCCAGGGAGTTTTACTATTCCTTGCATTATAAGAGACATTACCTTTGATCAAGTTTTATGTGATTTAGATGCTACCATCAATTTAATGCCTTTTTTTGTTTTCAAGAGATTGGGAATTGGTGAAGTGAAGCTAACGACCATGTCGTTGCAACTTGCAGATAGATCCATCAAACATCCAAGGGGTATAGTCGAAGATGTGTTGGTGAAGGTGGACAAGATTATCTTTCCAGCGGATTTTGTTGTATTAGACATGGAAGAGGATAAGGAAATGCCTATTATTTTGGGCCGACCATTTCTGGCCACAAGAAGAGCACTCATTGATGTGCAAAAAGGAAAGTTACTGTTGAGGGTTCAAGATGAAACAGTAATGTTCAATGTGTTTGAAGCTATGAAGTTTCCATCCGAGTCGGATTCGTGCTTTAGTGTTGATGTGGTGGATAAACTAGTAGCGGAGGTCATTGAAGAGAGCACTCCACAACTACGTCTAGAAACATGTATTGCCCAATCAAGAACAATAGAGGTAGATGAGTCAGCAAGGAATGAATTTGCTAGATTGTTGCAAGCACTTCAGCCGATTGATGAGAGCCAAGATCTAGAATTTGAGGAATTTGATTTTGAAAAAGAGAAGGAAAAGGAAAGAAAGGAAGAACCTCCAAAGCTTGAGCTGAAACCTTTACCTTCCCACCTCAAATATGTGTATCTTGGGGAATCAGAAACCTTTCCAGTAATCATTAGTTCAAGTTTGAGCAAATTGGAAGAAGAGCGGTTAATTTGGGTGTCGAGGGACTATTGGATGGACTATTTCGGATATTAGAGGCATCTCTCCATCTTTTTGCATGCATAAGATACCATGGAGGATGATATCAAGCCTAGAGTTCAACCATAACGAAGATTGAATCCTTCAATGAAGGAAGTGGTGAGAAAGGAGGTGGTGAAACTTCTAGATGCAGGAATAATTTATCCCATTTTTGATAGTCCATGGATGAGTCCAGTGCAAGTGGTTTCGAAGAAGGGAGGCATCACAGTGATAAAGAATGAGAGCAATGAATTGATACCAACTAGGACGTTCACGGGCAAGAGAGTGTGCATTGACTACCGAAAATTAAATGAAGCAACAAGGAAGGATCATTTTCCACTTCCTTTCATCGGTCAGATGTTGGAGAGATTAGCAGGGCATGCTTATTACTATTTCCTGGATGGTTATTCAGGATACAATCAGATTGCCATCGCTCTTGAGGATCAAGAGAAGACAACCTTCACTTGTCCCTATGGCACCTTTGCTTACCAAAGGATGCCCTTTGGGTTGTGTAATGCACCAGCCACATTTCAGAGATGCATGATGTCAATCTTTGAAGATATGGTGGAACGGTTTATAGAAGTCTTTATGGATGATTTCTCTGTGTTTGGTTCGTCCTTTGATAATTGCTTATCTAATCTCTCTTTTGTTTTGCAGCGATGTCAGGAGACGAACTTGGTGCTCAACTGGGAAAAGTGCCACTTCATGGTCTAGGAAAGAATAGTGCTTGGTCATAGAATTTCAAAGGACGGAATAGAAGTGGATCAAGCAAAGACAGACGTGATTGAGAAGCTGCCACCACCCTCAAATGTTAAAGCAGTTCGAAGTTTCTTGGGGCATGCGGGGTTTTATAGACGGTTCATCAAGGATTTTTCTAAGATCTCTAAACCCCTTTAATTAATTGATTAAAGATATTGCTTTTGATTTTAATGATGAATGCATGCGTGCCTTTCAAACTCTAAAAAAATTATTAGTGTCTGCACCTATTATTGCAGTTCCCGATTGGGAACTACCATTTGAATTAATGTGTGATGCTAGTGATTTTGCACTAGGAGTAGTGTTAGGACAAAGGAAAAACAAAGTGTTGCGTGTAATTCAGTATGCTAGCAAAACACTCACTGATGCACAATTGAATTACACCACCATTGAAAAAGAATTGTTGGCTGTGGTTTTTGCTTTTGATAAATTTTGTTCATATTTGCTAGGCGCCAAGGTGATAGTCTACATGGACCATTCAGCACTCAAGCACCTATTGCCAAAACAAGAAGCGAAACCTCGACTGATAAGATGGATCCTATTGCTACAAGAGTTTGAGTTGGAGATACGAGATAAGAAAGGGTCAAAAAATGTGGTGGCGGACCATTTGTCAAGAATTGAACAACCAATTCAGGGAAATGAAGAAGAAACTCAAATTAGAGAAACTTTCCTGGATAAGAAATTGATGAGAGTGGAGGAAGCACCGTGGTGTGTAGATTTTGTAAACTACTTGTCAGCAAGAGTGCTCCCCGTCGGCATGACCTTCCAACAAAAAAGGAAGTTTTTCTCAGATTTGAAGTACTACTTCTAAGAGGAGCCATTTCTTTACAGACACTGTGTTGATCAGATGATACGTACGTGTGTTCCGGAAGAGGAAATGGTGAGTATCCTACGGCATTGTCACGAAAGGGAAGTAGGTGGCCATTTTGGAGGAGCTAGGACAGTAGCCAAGGTTCATCAATCTGGGTTTTACTGGCCAACCCTTTTTAAGGATTCTTTCTGGATGGTTCAGGAATGCGACCAATATCAACGAAGTGGGAATATTTCAAAACGAGATGAGATGCCACTGAACAATATCCTAGTTGTTAAGCTGTTCGATGTATGGGGAATTGACTTCATGGGTCCTTTCCCAAATTCCCTTCTTGAATATGTACATTCTCGTAGCGGTGGACTACGTATCAAAATGGGTGGAAGCAATTGCATTGCCATCAAATGATGCCCGGGTGGTGGTTAATTTTGTGAGAAAGAACATTTTCTCCAAGTTTGGAGTACCACAGACAATCATTAGTGATGGAGGATTGCATTTTTGCAACAGGCAATTGGATGCATTGTTGGGGAAATATGGGGTGAAACATAGAGTTGCGACACCCTACCATCCACAGACTAGCGGACAAGTGGAATTGTCAAACAGAGAACTAAAGGGAATCTTAGAGAAGACAGTCAATGCATCGAGGAAGGATTGGTCACGGATGTTGGATGATGCATTATGGGCCTACTACACTGCATTTATGACTCCGATTGGTATGTCTCCATTTAGGATGGTCTATGGGAAGGCATGTCATTTGCCTGTAGAACTCGAGCATAAGGCCCTCATCAAGCCAAGTAGCCTCAACATGGATTTACGAGCTACTGGGAAGAAAGGATGCTAACTTTGAATGAACTCGATAAGTTCAGTCACGAAGCTTATGAGAATCTAGGATGTACAAGGAAATGACCAAGAAGTGGCATGACAGGCATATCAGGAAGAAGAACTGGTAAGAAAGTTTTGTTGTTTAATTCTAAACTTAGGCTTTTCCTTGGAAAACTTAGGTCTAGATGGTCCGAACCCTTCATAGTTACAAAAGTTTACCCATACGGGTTGGTGGAGGTGTCACATGAAGAAAAGGGCACATTTAAGGTCAACGGACAGAGATTGAAGCCGTACATTAATGGGGTGATGAGTTGCAAGTCATTCCCCATCTGACTTGACATCCCGACATGAGAACTTGAGAGAGTCGAGCTTTTCGACTATAAACAAGCGCTCATTGGGAGGCAACCCAAGTGTTTTTATTTGTTGTTTATTTATTGTTTTGTAGTTGTGTAGTTTTTGTATAATTTTAAGATGAAGTCTAATTTGTGTGTTTTTGGGTGTTTCAGCTGAATTATCGAATCAAGGCGAAAAATGGAATTTTTCCAGTTTTCGCCACGGCGAACTTCATTTTTGGAAGAATTGGAAGTCGAAAAGTCCCAGACTTCGCCATGGCAAAGTATTTTCTTTGCCGAGGCGATGAGCCGTCGCAATTCGCAATTTTTTCGCCCAAACGACTCTAGGTAAAAAAAATTGTTTTTGGAATTAAGAACTTCGCCGCAGCGAAGTCTGTTTTTTTATAAATACCCATGCGACTGTTCATTTTAACGCAACAAATTTCAAACACATTCGAGAGCAGACATTCCCACCTTCAATCTTGAGCCTTTCCAGTGAATTCCCATCACTTCTCCTAACTCCTATGTTAGGAAATGACCCGGTTGCGTAGCGGAAAAAACAAAAATTTTATAGCAATGGATCGTTCCTTAGAACCCAAAATCAGGGCACAGAAATTACAGTTTATATATTAAATCAAGAATCTGCAGAAAAATAAATCTAAAGTTTAGATTCATACCCACGTTGGAGGCTCCACCAATATTGTCTCTGAACGTGTTTGCTACCGATCCAAGTGTAGGATCGAACCGTAGAAGTCCACATGAAGACAATCACCAGGAACCAATGAGGGATTTGCTAGATCCTCCTTAGCCTTAAGAAATGAAGAAGAAAAGAAATATTTGATTTTCAATCAAACAAAGGAAAGTGGTGGGGAGAGACTGCGGTTGTGGTGTTTTTCCTTTTAATCAAATGAACTAATAAAAATCACCACTTTAATTTCACACACACATTCTCTTTTATAGGCAAACTAAGTTTCCCTATTCCCACATGGAATGGGCTTGGGCTCCAACCCAAACACCCCATGTTGCCAAACACTCCCAATTAGATATTTTATTTATTTCATCATTATCTCAATTAAAATCAATAAATGTTTAATTAACATTTAACAATAATGATGATTTAATTAAATATGTGTGAACACATATTCAAACGTAATTTCACTTATTTAATTTTTCTTACAAATTAAATAAAGGCTACGACCTTAGCAAATTTAATTGCACTGTGAAATTACTAAAATACCCTTTCGCCCAAAAAGACGAAAACGCCCTTCTATCTTCTTGGCTCTTAAATTATCTTCTATGTGTGTGACCCATAGGCTCCTCATCATACCAGCAGTGTATAGTATCATGATTAACACCAATTAATTGTCTCACTAATACACATACCAAGATTGGCCCCCTAGCAAGGCATCATGGCCACCCGATAGATTCGGATTCAGCAACGTAACTACCTGTCAACGATATGGTTACTGTACAATTTGATCCTTTCATCATACTGTATCTCGATGAGACGAAGGCATAGAAATAGTGTCAACCTCCGGTTACTCTTGATATTATGTATTCAGTTTCAGGACCAATGACCTGTATTATAAACCAGATAGAGCATTAACTCAATCCCACTGTGGCCACAATTTTAGTGTCATTGCCATATACGGAATTGCGCCGTGAGATAACTTCTCCCGTACCCGGGAGTGATGAATCCTCTGTCAATCCACCATAGTCTTGATACGCTTCTTGATGCAATCAATCCATAGGTTCTCACTATCATGATTTGAAACACTTGATACCCTCGTCACGGTTCTACCATCCTAAGGACATATATCATTACATATAACTATGATTTACACGATATAGAAGAATATGTCTTTTATTGATAAATAAACATTTATTACAGAGTCAATTTTTACAATAATAGATTGGCTCGGGGGCACCTACTCCAACAAGTTATATCCTATTGAAGAAATGGTTAGAGAAAGGCAAGAATTGGAGTAGAAAGATTATGTGTGGGCTTAACCAAGTGTGAATTTTAGTATTCAAGAGTGCATTTTGTTATGCCAAAATTTAGAATATCACTTGGTCATGTTAGTTCAATGAGATAGATGGCTCTTAGTGCTTGGTTCAAGTTACTTAAACCTTGACTACTTCTTGAATAGCACATTATATTTTAGTTGTTAAAATTAGAAATTGCATAACTTATGGCCTTGGGAAAGTGTTAGAAAGGAATTGTATGTTCAATTGTTACTTTGATATGGCATTGTTGATAGTAAAGAATGGTAGAACTATGTCATGACATATCAATATGCCATAATAAATTCTCAAGTTTGTGTACTTGAATTTAGAATGATTATCCAAATAATGGCTTGGCCAAATGAGTATATTGTTGTTTCCTGTTTTGAGATTAATTACAAACAATATGTAATAAGTGATTTTATTGCATAAAGATGTAATACCCGCATTCAGAAATATGACAGGGATTATTTATAGTTACAGTGAATATATTTAACTAGTTTTATAGCGAAATTCCATAAAAGTTTCAATAGGGGCAAAATGGTCATTTCACACAGAATCACATGTTCAAGTGAAAAAGTGAGTATGATAAATATAATGTATTAAGTGTGCTAGCCATGAGAATAGAGTGATAGAAAGATTATGGAAAATACATGTGATGTGATGCCGAGATAAATACGTGTTTGTAAAGTAATAGAAAGAAATTAAAGAATAAGGGTAAAATAGTCTTTTCACTCACAACTATATGAAAAAGTGGGGAGTGAAAATGACCAAGAACATGTATTAAATCCATTGAAAGTGAGGGTATATCGGTAAATACACGTATGCCATAATTGGAATTATCATAAAAGTGCAAGGGCAAAATGGGAATATATATATATAAAAGGTTGCAATAACCTAAACCCTAGCCATTCTAACCCTTGTTCACGCCACCCTTCACCCCTTTTTCTCTCAAATTTCTTCACCAAATTTCAAAAAGAATTCATAGGATTTGGCTTAACTTTTTGTAGATTTTCAATCCTAAAGCATCCAAAGGATCAAGAGGAAGAGAATTTTAGCAAAAGGGGGGTTATATCATTAGTGTTGCACAAATTCAAGGTAAGTAAACCCAATCTTAGTTTTGATTTGAGCAATAATTGTGTAGAATGATCTTGTATGTTTGTATGTGCTTGTATGGTGGGAATTATTGGCTGTTTTGATGTTGAATAATGTGTAAATTTCCAGCCATGAGAACTAGTGCTTGAGTATGTGGTGATTTGGATGAAATAAGGAAGAATTAGTGATGAAATTGTGAAGTGTTGAGAATTGTTGAAACTGGCCAGGTTTAAGGCTAAAGTTAGTGAGTTTTTGCTTTGTGGATTTAGAGAGATGTGGAAATGTGGCCAACTAAGTATTTGCATGTGCATATGAATTGTTTGATGAAAATCCAAAGAGAAATGCTTGCATGAGTTGATTAAATCCTATTGAAGAAATGGTTAGAGAAAAGCAACAATTGGAGTAGAAAGATTATGTTGGGCTTAACCAAGTGTAAATTTTAGTATTCAAGATTGCATTTTGTTTTGCCAAAATTTAGAATAACACTTGGTGATGTTAGTTCAATAAGATAAATGACTCTTAGTGCATGGTTCAAGTTACTTGAACCTTTTGTACTTCTTGAATAACACATTTTATTTAGTTATTGAATTAGAAATTGTGAAAGTTATGACTTTGGGCTTCCTAGAAAAGTATAGAAATAAAAGCCTTAGAATTAATAGAATACATGCTAAAGTCAGACACGTATTTTGGGATCATGCATAGATAGCATATAAATGCATGACATAGCATAGCATAAATTTCAAAAATTTTATAATTATTGGAAATGTCTAGCTAGTTATTTTGCAGATTTACAAAGCATGTTTTCAGAGGGCTGTTGTGATGGGGAACCTATGAGCATTTGCTGCGTTAGCTAGTGACGACAGAGATGCAAAAGTTTCCCACATGCACGTCGCCATCAGTGAGCGGCCTCAGAATAGAATAATAGAATTAGTACAATTCGTTAGAAGTGCATGTGGATGAGACTGTACCCAGAAAGAATTTTAGAATATGCTCACACAGCCAGGGTTCCAAATCCATGCCTCAGCCTAGTCTGATCGGCAAATCCGAACAGAAAACAGAAAGAATTTCAGAAAGAAAGAGAAATAGAATAAGAAACAGAAAACAGAAAGAATTTCAGAAAGAAAGAAAAAGAGAATAAGAAATAGAAAACATAAAGAATTTTAGAAAGAAAGAAAAAGAGAATAAGAAATAGAAAACAGAAAGAATTTCAGAAAGAAAAGAAAAGAATTAGAAAAGAGCTTTTAGAAAGAATAAAGACATGATGAGTTGCCTATGCATCAGACATTTCATGTGCATTGCATCTTATGCATCTTATGCATAGATTAAATAGTTTATTTATTATTATGTGTCTGACTAGCCAAGAAAAGAAAATAGAAGCCCATGAGAGTAGAGAAGAAAAGAAAATAGAAACCCATAAGAATAGAGAAGAAAAGAAAAATAGAAGCCTATGAGAACAGAAAAGAAAGTAGAAATATACAAGAAAAGAACAGAAATTAGATACATGCAAGAAAAGAACATAAATTAGAAACATGACAAATAGTAAGGAAACTTAGCGATTTTGTTGAGTAGAGAAAGAAACAGAAAGTTATAATCTAGCAGAGAAGCGAAATAAAATGATAAAGAATAGCACATCCCTAGATGGATTTAGAAAGATTTGAGAAAAATGGAAGACTACTAAGTATTATGCCTGAGAATAAATAGAGAAAGCATGCAGAAATTTAGAAGCAATACCACGAAAAGGGGGACTACAGAGTAAGAGCATAATTAGATTTGGTCTACTTACTGAGCGTTTATAGCTCACCCCGTTGCTTTCCTTATTTTTGCAGGTATTAGATTGTAGTGGTCGGGAGATGTCAAGCTGGCGAGCTAATTGCACACACTGTCTTAGTGAAGAATTTAATGCGGATTTATATATGTGGGAAATAATATTTGTGTAATAGTATGTTATAACTGGATTAAAGATGAAAATTTTAGACGAACACCCTTTTTAAACTAGCAAATTCTCTTGATTTTCTCTATAAGATACTCAGTGAATACTTGCCTAGAGAGATATTACAAAAGAATAGAAAAGCTTTCCCAAGTATAGATATCAAAAGAAACATCAAAGAAATAGAAGTTTGGTTTTGTATTAAATACATGACCATTTTAGGAATGGATTGGTATGAGTATAGTTTTCATGCCTTATTATATATTACAAGCTATAGAATTTTGCTAGAAGATCTTGAGAATATGTTGTATTGGCCAAAAGTTTAGTTAAGAATGTTAGAAAGAAATTACAATTTAGCCAAAATATATATGTTGTGCCATATGTTAGATTGAATTTACAATGATTAATATGGCAATATAGATTAATGTATAGAATTTAGCCAAAAGAAAAGAAGAAAGAAGGGCATGTATAAAAACTGAAGTTGATGGTCATGTAAGAGAATGCATGTAACGCCCATATTAAGGTACGTAGCTTTACGTATTCCCTAATACCCTTAGTTGAATTTTGTTAAAGTTATCTTGAACAAATGTGAAGAAAATGCTTTAAAATTTTATTAGGGGTAAAATGGTCTTTTGGTGTGCTGTCGTAGGCACCCAGAATTAAAACCCTAAAAAATACACGTAGTTGTGTGAGTAGGGATTGTTCCCACAAAGAAAGTTGTCTAGCCGAGTTTAATGTTACGTGAACAAGCAAGGGGGTTTTGAAGTAAAATGGGTAAATTTAATTTTTAGGAAAAACAATTCAAATTAAACTATCGAAATCAATCAAATAACGAAACTTGGTCTAGGTCAACATCCACTATCTAATCTTACAACGATCATCGATACAAAAATAAATCAATTCATACCCCTGAATATTCACCGTTGGAACTATTTTCCTATCTCTCCTTAGTTGTAATTAATTAAGAAACAAGCGATCTAATTAACCTTACTACTAAACAACCCTAGACAACTGCAAAGATTTAATCTAGTGGCGGACCTTAAGACCTAGAGATCGATGAAGCTAAACAACACAAACTCAAGCGGTTGCATTTAATTCGATGATGTTCTTCTTAAGACTTAATAATTCTAGGAAGAAATTCCCTTTAAACCCTAATTACTTCACAAGTTAGAGGGATCAAACAATTACGATTTGATATCTAACTTAGCGATGATTGCAACAATTAATAAACTAGTAGGCCTCCTAGTAATTAAACGCAACAATCATGAAAATATGCATAAGAACATCCAATACTCAAACATAACTTGAACACTTAAAGAAAAAAAACCTGATTGATCTCACAGCTTTATTGATTCCGAGGTCTTGTTTCCTTCGATAGTTATAAAAATTAATTCCACTACTGGCCATCACGAAAATTCAAAGGAAAAGTTCAAGAAGATGAGGGAGGGGAGGGGAGGCGTGTGTGTCTCCCGTATAATCCCTAATCTGATCTCTCCCTCTAAATATCCATCGAATTTTAATTCTACTAAATCTAGATCTCCTAAAAATATTCTAAAATCCCAAAAATAACCTTTTATCCTAATCCTAACGAGTAATTGAAAATAAAATAAACTCTTAATAAAAAAATAGGAAAGTGGTGATTCCAAATGTAATTGCATGCAACAAAGTCTTCAAATCTTCCAATAATAGACGGCCTCTTTAACTTGCATGACAAGGCGTAATGTTCCTGCAACATCCGCAATAAGCAAAAAGGGCCAACTTCAAGCCCGATTATAAACTTGATACAAATGGAAGTATCTTGTTAGAGTAGATGCCCTAGAGCCAATCAATTATTCAGGAATTGACTCTTTGTAATAATGTTCATTAATCAATAATAAAAGGCATTTTTATTCTATATCGCGTAAATCATTATTATTGCAATATGTATTGATATATGTCCTTTAGAATGGTAGAACCGTGACGGAGGGTATCAAGGTGTTTCAAATCTTGGATAGTGAGAACCCTATGAGCACATATGGGTGGCCATTCTAGAAACGTCCCGTAAAGGGCCCCAAAAGATTATTCTCAAGTAAGGGCACGTATAATACGGGTAAAGGCTTATCATATTGTTGAAACGACCCCTCCGCCGAAAGGCAAAGGTTGGATCGATTCCACTTGTCAAGGTTGTTTGGTGACAACCTCGGTGCAACAACATGGGTGCTTAGAAGGCGGATATACCGCAAAGAAGTTCATTCCGGATCGACCCTCACGTTTGAGATTCCAATATGGATGGTAAAACCCCATGGTTCCTATGGAACAAATCCTCTTAACGAATGGTTGGTGCATGTGATCCTTGGGACTTTGAGATCACCGAAGTGCCTTGTGCATTCCGATTGGCAGCGCTGATACTAGGCTAACGCAAAGCTCTATTCAGAGTCAAGCAGAAAACGTGTGATTGGCTATATCAAGGAGGTGGTATCAAGACTATGGTGGGATTGACAAAAAGGATTCATCACTTCCCCGGCACGGAGAAGTTTTATTCACGCGCCAAATTCAGATATGGTAATGACACTTAAAAACGTGCACAGTGGGATTGAAAGTGTGCCTTTCCTATCTAGATTATAATACGGGTCAATTGGGTCAGATCCGGAATATAATATAATAAATCGGAGAGTAACCGGAAGGTTGACACTTAATTTCTTTATGCCTTCGTCCTTCGTTCCGAGATAACGAAATGATGAAAGGATCGTATACTACGGTAACCATATCGTTGTGTAGCTACTTTCCTGGAATTTCCGATCCTATTCCGTGGCCAAATGATGCCTGCCTAGGGCCAATTCTAAGGTCGTGGTATTAGTGAGATGATTAATTGGTTTGTTAATCCGATACCTTATACACTTACGTAATAATGAGGAGGGCCTATGGTCAACACAACATAGAAAAGATAATTTAAGAGCCAAGAAGAAAGAAGGGCGTGCTTTTTTGGGCGGAAGGGGTATTTTGGTAATTTCACAAATGCAATTAAATTTGGTCCCGAGGTCGAGCCTTTTATTTAATTTGTTAAAGAAATTAAATAAGTGAAATTACGTTAAATGTGTGTTCGACATATTTAATTAAATCATCATTATTGATTAAATGTTAATTAAATATTAATTGATTTTAATTAAGATAATGATGAATTAAATTAAAATATCAAATTGGAGTGTTTGGCAACACTGGGGTGTTTGGGTTGGAGCCCAAGCCCATTCCATGTGGGAATAGGGCAACTTGGTTTGGCCTATAAAAGGAATAGTATTTGTGTGATTTGTTAATTAATTTTTGCCTTTTAAAACAAACACAACACAGCCGTCCTTTGACACTCCATTCCCACGCCACTTTCATTTTTTCTTTTTTGATTGAAAAAATCAAATACTGATTTTTCTTCTTGATTTTCTTTTTAAGGCCAGAGGATCTAGCAAATCCCTCCTTGGTTCTTGTTGATTGTCTTCGTGTGACCTCTGCGTCGATCCTAAACACTTGGATCGGTTAGCAAAACACATTCGAGACAACATTGGTGGAGCCTCCAAACGTGGGTATGAATCTAAACCTTTGGATTTATATTTTTCTGCAGATTCTAATTATGCATAAATTGTAAAATCTATGCCTTGATTTTGGGTTCTAAGGAAACGATCCGTGGTTGTAAAATTTTTGTTTTCCGCCGCGCAACCGGTCGCTTTCCTAACAAAGGGTATCGAGCCTCAGGGTACTAGGATTTACAATTGTTGAATGGTTGATACATGTATTTGTTGATAACATGCGCCTTGATGAATCGCCATGAAAAACCCGCTTTTGAAAAATTCAGAAAATCAGGAATCCATGATTTAATGAGTTATTCAAATGATAAATTCCGGTTTAATAATGTGTTGATGAATGTTATAATTGGTTGGTTAATATCCTGGGTTGAACGATGTGCGTTTGATTTGATTTGGATTAGTGTTTATACACAAAATTCCGAAAACGCCGAACCGTAGGAATTGGGGGATTTGAGTTTTCGGGCCGCCGGAAGATAAAACCTTCATGGCCCGGAAATATGTGGCGGCTAGACCTCCACTTAAATTCGGCCGCGGGGCGAAGATAAAACCCGGCCGCGGCAAGCATGCCTGAGCGGAAATGCATATCAATTCCTCCGCCAACGAAGATAAAACCCTCCCGGGCCACGGCGAAGGATGTAGTTTTCCCATTTTGTATTTTTCCCAAAGAAAGGACTAATCGCAGGCTTTAATAACCTTATAAAGCCAATGTACATTCTGCACATTTAAGAGGGTAATTAATTAATTAACCCACCCAATTCAAAAATTGATTGTTTTTGAAATGTATGCTTTGTACTTGTTTGTATATTGCATGGTGCGCGTAGACATGAGCCTTAGACCTAAGGGTGAATGTTTTAAATTATTTTGGGTATGTATGGCCGTAATATTTTAAATAGGGCCTGCGTGTCCTGCTTCTCCCTTCTTCTTAATGTACATTCTTTTCTCATCTCATTCCCCGAATGTAATCGAGGTTTCTAAATTTGTTGATGTAAAAATTAGTTTAATATTAATTTTATTGTAAATTTAGAATGATGTTTTTGTAATGTACCCGAGACAAAGCGAAGGACGAGGCAACCATACTTGAAACTCAAGATATTTGTTACAGATCCCTTAAGTGACCCACCGATCCTCTAGGCTCGAGGAGATCGGTTTTAGTTAGCCATGTACCGACGTTTAATATTTTGTTTAGAATGCATGCCTTAAGGTTGAATGTTGAATAACATGCCAAACAATGTCATTCTAACAAAGATAATAATTCTGATGAGACATTAAATAACAAACCCCTCAACTAAGAATATTAAGTCACCCGGGAATGCCTTCCATCACCATGGTTTTAATCAAACCACCTTGGCTCGCTGAACCTTGTTCGCCAAAGCGGAGGTACACTTCTACCAAAGGGTTTGGGAGGTTAAAAATTCATGGGAGTTTTCCTTAATGGTGATGGGTGAGCTTAAAATGACGGTTTTGCTTGTTCAGCCAAAGCGAAGGTGATAAACGCGTCCATAGGCATAGGTAGGAGCCCGATACATATTATGTGTATGTGGTGACATGTAAGGTGGTCACTACTAATACCGAGAATCACACTGAGACAATGGTAGAGCATGATTGGTGGTGATTGGCTTGTTAAGGCTTTTTCATTTGGAGGTTGATAGTGAGCCTTATCAATTGGTGTGGATTAAGTTGTTGGCCTACCTAATCAACCCATTTGGCTTGTCGCCAAAAAGCGGAAGGTTTGAAATGGGAGAGATAAAGATTCTTCGGTCCACTAGGAAAGCCAAGCGGCCTTTTCCCGAAAGTTAATAGTGAGGCTATTGGCTGAGTAAAATAAAGGGGGTTTGGGGGAGCATTGTTTATTAAAAGACCATATTAAATAATAATGAACTTTATAATAACTTATCTTTACGCAATTGTAGATCACGGAAAATGAGTATTATGAACTGCACCGATAATCGAAAAGAAAACAAGTTGATGGATCCAATTTCTCGACCTTGTATCGTAATCTACGATCATACTTAAGTCGAAAAGAAATTGTATATCCTTAAAAAGCCATACATGGTCGGAGCCCCTCCGAATCGATGACTCAGAAGTTAAGGATACTTATCAAAAGTTCCTTGATGATGTGATAGCGCATAATGCTGATGTTAGCATCGATGACACCTATGTCAAAAGCCAGCATGAGAATATGGATGCCCTTTCTTCCATAATTCTACACCTCAAGGAGCTTTATGAAACAAATGCTCGACATGAGAGGTACAAGGTGTCGAAAGCACCTGTTGGGGGAGTCGCTCACCGAGGGTTTGCCTGTTGTCCTCATGTGCTCAAGATGATCGAGCACATGAGAGGCTTCCGAGACTTTGGGATGTGGCTTGATGCAGTTAATTACAAATGGATTTAATTCCTTGGATTCTGGGCTCGACCTCCATATGCTCGCTTCATAATGAATTTCAATATGAACACGATGGAGAAACCCCGCGTAACTTCGGAACATGCTAATTGGATCGCAGAGGTGACTTGAAAAAGTCCAAGCCCTGCTTTACCGGGTTGCCGCAGAGCAGTAAGGCGGTAACGGTAAGTAGGCAGGCTTTCCAGCCCAAGCCCAAAGACAGTTGCTTTCTTGCTCCGAGAGTTGGCATAGGAAAGGCAAGGTAGTCGCTCTTTGTGGGCAAGTTCCAGCACTGAGGAAACACTTGCAGCTTTCCTCGGCAAGTAGAGAAGGGTCGGAGCTACGACTTCAGGTACTTTCAATTGGATTGAGATTAACTTCTCTCCCTTAACATCTGGTCATGGACACAGATGTGGTACTCAGCATTTGTACCGATGTCAGTGGGACCTTAAGGCCAAGGCAGGTAGAGTGCTCGCCAAGGGGGAGAGGTGGACTCACGAGTTGGAAATGGAGCACATGTGGGCGCATAGGCCGTAGACTTATTGTTTATCTTTGCCTACTTTCGGGCCCTTATTATTGGAACTACATAATTGTTATCACGCATCTTCTATTTCTAGAATATTATTTCAGTATCCGTTTGGATAATATGGGGTATCATTTTGAGATATCTAATGGATTGTGTCCTTTTAGTTTGAATGGTATTCTATTTGGAATTGCAAGGTTATATAATGGATTATATGTTCTGATAAGCCAATAAAGATATTCTCAATATTGAAACCAAGAAAGCTAAACATAGCGATCAAAACCAAACATATCTCCTTGGCATGTAGATGGGTGTTTCATGTTAATAAGACTCGGCATTGCAAAAACTTCAAAGGATGGAGTTTTGGCCCAAACCCTTTGACTTTCGGGTTCCATTGAGGTATGCGAGTCATGCCTTTAGGCAAGATGACCAAGTCTCCTTTCACGAGAAAAGGTGAAAAGGCTATTGAAGCTGTAGGCATCATCCATAGTGATGTATGGTGGTCCAGTAATGGGATGAGCAGGTGGATATTCATACTTCATCACATTTCTTTACCGATGATTTCGAGTAGATATGGTTATGTCTACCTTATGAGACATAAATCTTAAGCCTTTGATAAATTCAAGGAATTCAGAATGAAGTACGAGATATGTTTCCCAAACAAAAGTATTAAAGCTCTTCGTAACCGGATCGGAGGAGGTGAATACTTAAGCTCAGGGTTTTCAGTACTGGAAGGAATGTGGGATAGTATCACAACTCACTCCCGCTTATACACCCCAACACGGAATGGAGGTGGTCAGGGAAAGAGGAATAGACCTACTTGGACATGGCCTTAGGTCCATGATGAGCCCCTTTTAGTGATTTACCCACATCGCTCAAAAGGGGTTACGCTCCAGTAGACGCTGACTACGCTTTTAAACCAAGTGTCAAGTCCAAAGTCGTGAGACAAGACTCCTATATGAGCTATGGATTCCCGGGCGAAAGCCCAACTTGTCTTATCTAACCATTTCCCCTGCGTATTGTTATGTTAAGAAATGACTTCGAATTGTCAGCACCCCTCAGTAAATGTATATTTCATTTGCTGGGGTATCCAAAGCGAGACCAAAGATACCATTTCCCACAACCCGTAAGAGCCGCAATCTTTGTTCCGCTCGATCCTTGGTGTCTTCCTCAGAAAAGAACATTTTCTAACAAGTACTAGGATTGAGAAAAGTAGAACTCGAGAGAAGTTCCTAGAACCACAAGATATACTAGACGCCAAGGACGGGATGACGAAGCAATGGGCGAGCGTTCGAGCATCATGAGAGGTTACTCCACAATGTGGATCAAAGTTTGAACCCGCCTCGTAAGCACAGGAGCCTTACGTTGGAGGATTCCGAGAAGTACCGCATGAGCCCGAGAGATACCGGATATCTCGCGACTCAACATGGTGACGCACTAGTCTATCAAGACGATGAACCCTCCCGCAACCTACGAAGACGCTTATGATTGGACCAAGATTCCACCTTAAATGGCTTGAAGCCATGAAATCTCGAAAGATGGACTCCATGTACCGTAACCAAGTGTGGTCTTCTCGTGGAACCACCTAGGGGTAAAACCTATAGCCAGTAAATAAACTTCAAGAAGAATTGAAGACTCATACGGATGGCAACGCGCATACCTATAAAGCACAACGGTTGCCAAAGGCCCGGTTTCAAACAAATTCATGGCATTGACTATGAAGAAACCCTTTTTAGGCCGTTGCCATGATTAAATCCATCGGGAGGGATTATGCTTGCAAGCTGCATATCATGACTATGAGATTTGGCAAATGGATGTCAAAAGCTGATTTCCCTGAGGCGGGAAACCCTGAGAGGGGATGTGTATATGACTCAACCCGATGGTTTCGTTCTTGATATCAAGCTAATAAGGTATGCAAGTTGCGAGAGATCCATTTATGGTCTCAAGCAAGCTTAGGAAAAGAGTGGAACATTCGTTTTGATGAAGCGTAAAAGAATTCGGTTTATCAAAAATGAAGATGAGCCCCACTATGTTTACAAGAAAGTGAGGGGGTGGGATAGATTAGCATTCCTAGTGTTGTATGCGATGACATACTTCTGATCGGGAATGATATACGAACTTGCAGGTCGGTAAAGAACTGTTATCCAAGTGCTTCTCCATGAAAGACTTAGGGGGAACTGTGACCTACATCCTTGGTATAAAGATCTATCGTGATAGATCACGTAGGTTGCCCTGCCTAAGTCAAAGTGCATATATTGACAAATCTGAAGCGATTCGGTATGGAAGAATTCAAGAAAGGATTTCCGATGTCACATAAGGTGTTTATCTCTCTAAGGAATTGTGTCCTAAAACACAAGATGAGAGAGATAGACGAAAGGATCCCATATGCATCGGGCAATTGGATCCATCATGTATGCCATGCTATGTACTCGGATTGATGTCTCATGTGCTTTGAACACTTGTGCAGATATCAATCGGATCAGTGAGCATCTCTGGATGGTATCAAGAACATTCTTAAGTACTTGAAGAGGACTAAGGATATGTTCTTGGTTTATGGAGGGAAGATGAGCTCACCGTAAGAGGATACGGTGATGCTAGTTTCCCAAACGGATAAAGACGATTATTGATCGCAATCAGGGGTTTGTATTTTGTCTCAATGGTGGGGCGGTGGTGGAAGAGCTCCAAGAAAAGCACCTGTGCGACTCTACAATGGAGGGTGAGTATATTGCATTGTCGGATGCGGCCAAGGAGCGATCCCGGGATTAAGAAGTTCGTCCACTGAACTTGGTGTGGTTCCTACGATTGTTGATCCTATAGACATCTATTGTGACAACAATGGAGCAATTGCTCAAGCTAGGGAACCACGGTCTCATCAGTCCGACACATACTGAACGATTCCATCTCATCGAGAGATAGTTGAGAGGAAAGACGTGCAGATTAGTAAAGTGCATGCGACGACAATCTCGAGATCCACTTACAAAGCCTCTGTCGCGGCGAAGCATGAAAGGCACTTGAAATCATTTGGTATTAAATACATGAATGATTGGCTATAGTGCAAGTGGGAGATTGTTAGAGAGATGCCCTAGAGCCAATCAATTATTGTGGAATTGACTCTTTTGTAATAATGTTCATTAATCAATAATAAAAGGCATTTTTTATTCTATATCGCGTAAATCATTATTATTGCAATATGTATTGATATATGTCCTTAGAATGGTAGAACCGTGACGAGGGTATCAAGTGTTTCAAATCTTGATAGTGAGAACCCTATGAGCACATATGGTGGCTATTCTAGAAACGTCCGTAGCCCCAGATATTCTCAAGTAAGGGCACGAATAATACGGTAAGGCTATCATAGTGTTGAACGACCACTGCAAAGAAAGCTGGATCGATCTCACTTGTCAAGGTTGTTTGGTGACAACCTCGGTGCAACACATGGGTGCTTGTTGTGAGCGGATATACCTGCAACAAGTTCACGGATCGACTCCCACCGAGGATTCCATATGGATGGTAACCCCGTGTCTATGGAACAAATCCTAACGAATGGTGGTGCATGTGATCCTTGGACTTGAGATCACCGGAGTGCCTTGTGCACCGATTGGTACGCTTTGATACTAGCCTAACGCAGCTTCTATTCGAGTGTCAAGACGGTGGTGATTGGCTATATCAAGAAGTGTATCAAGACTATGGTGGATTGACAAAGGATTCATCACTCCCGCACGGGAGAAGTTATCACGGCGCAATTCGGTATATGGTAATGACACTAAAACGTGGCCACGGTGGGATGAGTTGTTGCTCTATCTAGATTATAATACGGGTCATTGGTGGAAGGTCCATGGGAAGAATATATATAATATCGAGAGTAACCGAAGGTTGACACTATTTCTATGCCTTCGTCCTCGCCGAGATAACGAATGATGAAAGGATCGTATTGTCGGTAACCATATCGAATTGTGTAGCTACTTTCTTGTCAAGAATCTATCAAATGGAACCATGATGCCTTGCTAGGGGCCGGAATCTTGGATACGTGGTATTAGTGAGCGATTAATTGGTGTTAATCCCGATACTATATACTACCGGTATTATGAGGAGCCTATGGGTCACACACATAGAAGATAATTTAAGAGCCAAGAAGAAAGAAGGGCGTTTTCGTCTTTTTGGGCGAAGGGGTATTTTGGTAATTTCACAATGCAATTAAATTTGCTGAGGTCGTAGCCTTTTTTATTTAATTTGTTAAAGAAATTAAATAAGTGAAATTACGGTTAAATGTGTGTTCGCACATATTTAATTAAATCATCATTATTGATTAAATGTTAATTAAATATTAATTGATTTTAATTAAGATAATGATGAATTAAATTAAAATATCAAATTGGGAGTGTTTGGCAACATGGGGTGTTTGGGTTGGAGCCCAAGCCCATTCCATGTGGGAATAGGGCAACTTGGTTTGCCTATAAAAGGAATAGTATTTGTGTGATTTGTTAATTAATTTTTGCCTTTAAAACAAACACACACAGCCCCTGACCACCTTTGACACCCACGCCACTTTCATCTTTTTGATTGAAAAAATCAAATACTGATTTTTTCTTCTTGATTTCTTAAGGCCAAGGAGGATCTAGCAAATCCCTCCTTGGTTCTTGTTGATTGTCTTCGTGTGGACCTCTACGGTTCGATCCTACACTTGGATCGGTAGCAAACACATTCAGAGACAATATTGGTGGAGCCTCCAAACGTGGGTATGAATCTAAACCTTTGGATTTATATTTTTCTGCAGATTCTAATTATGCATAAATTGTAAAATCTATGCCTTGATTTTGGGTTCTAAGGAACGATCCGTGGTTGTAAAATTTTTGTTTTCCGCTGCGCAACCGGGTCGTTTCCTAACATATCTCTCCAAACTAAAAACATGAAAGTTGTAGATCTATTTCTTATTGTTCCACAGCATTTTGAATCATCTCAATCGGAGCTCGGATGAGAGAGTTATGCCCAGATTATGAAGCGATGTCAAAACTGTCCGAATTCACCTAAGTAGTTCCGTTTTGCATTTAACGCCTCCATTTGCATCCTAAATCAAAATAGAATAATAATGAGTACATTTAGGCAACAAATAAGTATAAAAGACTAGACATTAAGGGGGGTAAATATGACATTTTGCATTCTCATCATCTTTTCACCCATAATTAGTTGAAAAAGTGGGGAATGAAAAGAGATAGAAAAGATGGCTCCTTATAAAGCCTTGTATGGCATACGGTGTAGATCTCCATTACATTGGGACGAGATAGGAGAGAAAGATGAGTTACAGACAGCTCTTGGGCCAGAGATGACTCAGAAAATGATAGAAGATGTCCAACTGATCAAGAGTAGAATAAGAGCTATGCGGATTTAAAGAGAAAGGATGTAGAATTTGAAGTGGGTGATAAAGTGTTCATTAAGATTTCCCCCTACAAGCAGGTAATGCAATTTGGTGATAAAGGAAAACTAGCACCTAGATTCATTGGCCTTTTGAAGTGTTACAACGAGTGGAAAAGGTAACTTACAAATTGGCGCTACCACCAAATATGGATAGAGTGCACAATATTTCCCATGTATCAATGCTTCGAAGGTATGTCAGTGATCCCTCCCATATACTAAAAGTAGAAGAAGTGGACTTAGAAGAGAATCTCGTTTATGAGAAGCAATAAGTACATATCTTAAACAGAAAGATTAAAGAGCTCCGAAACAAAAGTATTCCACTAGTAAAAGTCCTATGGGAGGTAGAAAAAGATATGCGGAACCGCCGCCCTGAGTTGTTCGTTTGAATTTCAAGGACGAAATTCTTGTAAGGGGGGGGAGAATTGTAACACCCACATTGAGGTACGTAGCTTTACGTATTCCCTAATACCCTTAGTTAAATTTTGTTAAAGTTATCTTCAACAAGTGTGAAGAAAATGCCTTTAAATTTCATTAGGGGTAAAATGGTCTTTTCACTCATAATTAGTTGAAAAAGTGGGGAGTGAAAAGAGATAGAATTTCATGGAGAAGTTAATAAAAATGAGGGCATTATTATAATTGACTAAGGGACATAGGTGGAATTTCATAGAAAGTGCAAGGGCAAAATGGGAAAATAGAAGTAATAAATGAGATATTTTCAGTTCATTCTTGGAAACCCTATCATTCTCTACCCCCCCACACACCACTTTCATCTCCAAATTCTCTCATTTTCTTCATCAAATTTCCAAGACAATTTAGAGGATTGTTGGTTGGATTTTGGTAGATATTCAATCCTAAGCATCCAAAGGTAAGAGTTCTTGCAATATGATGTGAGATTAATTTTTAAAGTGTTGAATTCTTATAGTTATATGCTTAAGGTTTAAGAAGAAGAGGAGATCTACCCAAAGAGAGAGTTTCTAGTGTGGAACTACCCAAGATTAAATAAGTAAATCCAACCCTAAGTTTAATTTGAGTAAGTTTGTAGAGATTTGTACATGTATATATGTGCTTATGTTTTTGAGAAGTTTTGATGAGATTGATACTTGATGATAATTAAAATTTAGCCATGAGAATGTAGACTTTGCCTATATGGTGATTGATGGAAGTTTGGTTGAATTTAGAAAGAGTTTGAGTAGACTTTATGGAGTGTAGTTTCCTGGCCAGGTTTAATGTTGATTTAATGGAGTTTTGCTCCAAATATTGGTGGCTTGAGAAAGAAGTAGAAGTGTAGTCAAATAGAGTTTGAGTATGCATGCAATTTGTTTGATGAAAATCCTAAGAGAAACCATGTTACCATGGTTGCCCTATCACAATCGTGACCTTCTGAGTGATATTTGGGAATCTTACTAATTCAACTGGGTTGAGACTAAACATAAATGTTGTAGCCCTTTCTCTAAGCTTTAAAACAAGACAAAGATCGTAGCAATCTGATGTGTATAACTCGAGATATGCCTTATTGAATATGACCTGTGCAGAATGACTACCTCAAAATATTTTGTAGTCCAATAATCTATGATTGATTTCAAGTATGGGAATGTTGTTGGTAGAAAATACTAGTTCTCTAATGATATTTTTATATGTCATAATGCATTCTCACATTTGCATTTAGAAAGAATAGCAAAGAATGAGCCATATTTCCATGCACATACACATGGATGAGAATAGTAAAGAATAAAGAAAAAGAAAGAAAAGAATTAATTGTAAAAAGATAAGAGAAGAGAAGGTTGTTGCGATGGGGAACCCATGAGTGACAGAGAAGAATAGTCCCACATACACGCCGCCTTCAGTGAGCAGCCTCAGAATTAGAAAGAAGTAAGTGTACAATTCGTTAGAAGTGTATGTGGATGAGAACTGTACCAACAAAATTTACCTACATTCACGCCACCTTTAGTGCGGTCTGAATCGAAGAAAGAAGAAGTTGCGTCGATAGAAGTTGCATGTAGATGAGGACCTGCCACTCCACCTTTGTTAGAGTAGATGCCCTAGAGCCAATCAATTATTGTAGAATTGACTCTTTGTAATAATGTTCATTAATCAATAAAAGGCTTTTTATTCTATATCGCGTAAACCATTATTATTGCAATATGTATTGATATATGTCCTTAGAATAGTAGAGCCGTGACGAGGGTATCAAGTGTTTCAAATCTTGATAGTGAGAACCCTATGAGCACATATGGTGACCATTCTAGAAACGTCATGCCCCAAGATATTATTCTGAACTAAGGGCACGAGATAATACGGTAAGGCTATCATAGTGTTGAACGACCTCCTCGAAGAAAGGCGGTGGCGATCTCACTTGTCAAGGTTGTTTGGTGACAACCTGGGTGCAACACATGGGTTTGTTTGTAGGCGATTACACCACAAACAAGTTCACTGGATGACCCTCCACCGAGGATTCCATATGGATGGTAACCCCGTGTCTATGGAACAAATCCTCTAACGAATGGTGGTGCATGTGATCCTTAGACTTGAGATCACGGAGCGCCTTGTGCCACCGATTGGTGTAGTTTGGCACTAGCCTAACGGCAGTTCTTTTCGGAGTGTCAATACGGTGGTGATTGGCTACATCAAGGAGTATATCAAGACTATGGTGGATTGACGGAGGATTTATCACTCCCAGTGCAGGGAGAAAGTTATCTCGCGCAATTCGTATATGGCAATGACAAACTAAAACGTGGCCAGTGGGATTGAGTTGTTGCTTTATCCGAGTTTATAATACGGGTCATTGATCCAGGCCCGAATAAATAATATCGAGAGTAAGAAGGTTGACACTATTTCTATGCCTTCGTCCTCGTCGAGATAACGTTATGATGAAAGGATCGAATTGCCACGGTAACCATATCGTTGACAGGTAGCTACTTTGTTTGAATCCGAATCTATCGGGTGGCCATGATGCCTTGCTAGGGGCCAATCTTGGTGTCACGTGTATTAGTGAGACGATTAATTGGTGTTAATCGCAATACTATACACTCCGATATGATGAGGAGCCTAAGGGTCACACACATAGAAGACAATTTAAGATGCAAGAAGAAAGAAGGGCGTTTTAGTCTTTTTAAGGCGAAAGGGTATTTTGGTAATTTCACGGTGGCAATTAAATTTGCTTGAGGTCGTAACCTTTATTTAATTTGTTAGAAAAAATTAAATAAGTGAAATTACGTTTAAATGTGTGTTCGCACATATTTAAATATATTATCATTATTGTTAAATGTTAATATATATTTAAATATATATATTAATTGATTTTAATTGAGATAATGATGGAAATTAAAATAAATCAAATTGGGAGTGTTTGGCAACATGGGGCGTTTGGGATGGAGCCCAAACCTATTCCGTATGGGATTAGGGCAAATTGTTTTTAAGTATAAAAGGAAAAGTGTGTGTGATTTTAATACATAGATTTTTCTTTGAAAAACAAAGATACCACAATGACCCCTTTTGAATACACTCCCACGTACGATTGATTTGGCTTTGGAATCAATTTCATTGATTCTTCTTTTTCTTCTTAATCTTGAAGCCAAAGAGGATCTAGCAAATCCCTCTTTGGTTCTTTTAAGATTGTCTTCGTGTGGACTACGCAGTTCGATCCTACACTTGGATCGGTAGCAAAACGTTCGACGACAAATTTGGAGGAGCCTTCAACGTGCGTTTGTTTCTCTTAACTCATGTTGTATATTTATGCAGATTTTATTTAATATAAATTGTTAAAATCATACCCTTGATCTTGGCTCATGTAAGCGATCCTGTTATTTTATTTTTTCGTTTCCCATTTGCATATACGGGACCGTTTACTAACGGTGGTATCGAGCCTAAGTGTGAATTTTACAATTTTTATGTGTATGGTTGATAACATGTATTTGATGATAATATGTTGCCATATTGAATGTGTAAATCTGTCTTGAAATATGTTTTTAAGAAATGATTAATCGATTAATTTAATTTGTTGATGATCTCTTGGTTTGGTTTAATGCATGATGGATTTTTGTTGAGATCAATGTGTTTGATTGATTGCAAAATCCGGTTAGAGTGTTTTTGTTCTTGTATGAACAGATCCGGAGCTATAGATCGTATGCGCTCGCGCGGCGATATAATCCATTGCCGCAGCGATCTGCCGCCCGCGGCGGAATATAACTCATCGCGCGGCGATGTCCTTTCGACGAGCGCCGATGGAAAACAACGCTGCGCTGGCGATATAACCCATCGCCGCGGCGATCGCCCTCTGACGCATCTGATAAAAAACCAATGCACGCCAGCGATCTAACTCATCGCTGCAGCGCGCACTTCCAAGTGTGCAGGGGGTAAAATGCAAAGTTTCAAAACTTTTGGACCAAACTTAAATCGCAAATTGTCAGGGGGTAAATTGTAATTAACCCACAAATTTCAGAAATTGATTGGTTTTTGAAATGTATGCTTTGTACTTGTTTGTATATTGCATGGTGCCACGGTACATGAGCCTTAGACCTAAGGGTGAATGTTTTAATTATTTTTTGGTATGTATGGTTGTATTTATTAAATAGGGCCTACGTGTCCTGCCTTTCTCCTCTTCTCGATGTACATTCTCTTCTCATCTAATTCCCCTCGAATGTAAATCGAGGTTTCTAAATTTATTGATGTAAAGAATTTGTATAATTATTTATTGTAAATTTAGAAAGATATTTTTTGTAATGTACTTGAAGTCGGAGCAAAGGACGAGGCAACCATACTTGAAGACTCAAGATTTTTTATTACAGGACCCCTAGGTGACCCACCGATTCCTCTAGGCTCGAGGAAATCGGTTTTAGTTGGGCCATGTACCGGCACATTTAATTTTGTTTAGAATGCATGCTAAGGTTGAATGTTTGATAACATGCCAAACAATGTCATTCTAACAAAGATAATAATTTGGTGAGACATTAAATAAGAAAACCCTCAATTAAAGTATATTAAGTCACGAAAGCCTTCCATCACCATGGTTTTTAATCAAACCACTTGTTCGTGAAACCTTGTTCCGCCAAAGCGAAGGGTACACTTCTACCAAAGGTGGGAGGTTAAAATGCATTGGAGTTTTCCTTAATGGTGATGGAGTGGGGACTTAAAATGACTTGGGGCTTTGCTTGTTCGCCAAAGCGAAGGTTGATAAACACGCGTCATAGGCATAGTAGGCGATACGCATATTGTGTGTACGTGGTGACATGTAGTGTCCACTCTCGCGATGCGAGAATCACACTTGAGGATGATGGCATGTATTGTCATTGGATTGTGTGATTGGCTTGTTGGCTTTCTCACATTTGAGGTTGATAGTTGGGAGCTATCAACTGGTGTGGATTGAGTTTGTTGGCCTACCTAATCAACTCATTTTGGCTTGTTCGCCAAAGCGAAGGGTTTGAAATGGGCGAGGATGGGATCTCGGTCCACTAGGAAAATCAACGGGCTTTCCCCGAGTTAATGGTGAGGGCTATTAACTTGAGTAAAATAGTGGGAGCTTCATTTAATAAAAGACCATATTAAACAATAATAATGAACATGGTAATAGCGGTTACTTTTTCGCACTTGTAGATTCACTTAAATTTGAGCAAAATGATCCCAACATCAACTGCGACAAATCATCGAATTTGGGAGAGAAATGGAATGGTGAAAATTTCGTTGACTGGTATAGAAGTATAAATAATATACTTGGTCCAAGCGATAGATTATACACCATTGAGCAAGCTCTATCACCGAGCCTCTTGATAGTTCTATCCATGAGGCTGGTATGTATATGTGAAGCATACACATGATGCAAAAAGCGTAAATGACTCGATACATTGTGCTTGCATCAATGGCACCATTATCATGACAGCAGCGTTAAAATGGATTTAGCTTCTATTCTTCATTTTCTTGAAGAAATGAAGCATATGGTGTCTCGGTCGTTATTCAGATGTAGGATGGAAGAGGGTACCAAAATTGGCGATCATATACTCAAGTGGATCGAGTATATGAACAAGCTTGAGATTTTGGGATGTGGACTTAGAGAAGGTTTAGCAATAAACCTAATATTACAGTCATTACCGGATTCTTATTCTCAATTTGTCTATGACTTTATTGAGGAAGATAAGAAGAATACCCTTTCCGAGCTTCTGGATTTGTTGAAGACTATTGAGTCAGGCATGAAAATGTCAGAAACATTGACGTTGGTTGAAGCCAACTCAAGTGAAAAGGAAAGGGCTCAGAAGTTGATGGAAAGAACTGTTGCAAAAAAGGAAAGGCGTTTGTCCTCACTGTGGGAATCCCAGTCACTGGAGGAATCCCAGTCACTGGAGGAAACATTGCAAGGCCTTCCTAGCAAAAAGGAAGAAGGATGTTACTTCTTCGTCAGGTACGTTATTGAGATTAACTTCTCCCGTAAACATCTAGTTGACACAAGATGTGGTACTCACATTTGATTGATGTGTAGGAACTATGGTAGAGTAGATTGTCTCGAGGGAGGAGGTGGACCTACCGTTGGAAATGAAGCACGTCTTTCGCCACATTTGTTCTTTGAGGATCTTATCGTCTGATTTAGCCGATGGACTTGTTTCTTGGAACTTGTGGATTATTATGGTTTTTCTTCAGTTTCTAGGAATTATATATTTCTGTGTCCACATAGGACAAATGAGAATATTAGTTTACTAATGGATTATTGTCCTTGAGTATTGTTGTAGATAATCATGCAAAATCTTACAGATATTGCATGATTAAGTGTATAAATCTATAATAGGATATTAGGATTGTAATCAATACGTAATAGGAACAAATCTGTAAAATAGGAGTGTATAAATCTATAATAGGATATTAGGATTGTAATCAATACATAATAGGAACAAATCTGTAAAATAGGAAGTTAGATTTTTTTATTTCCTAGATTAGTTCTTTATTTTCCTATATATTGATGTATAATTTGTCAATACAATATGAGAAAATTACAATCGGCCTCTGTTTGTAACATGGTATCAGAGCAATTCTAGGTTGTTTTTTTCAATTCGTTTTTTTTTTTTCTGCCCAAGTGAGCATTATTTGTGAGTCACCCTGGAGAGTGGCCATTTTTTTTCTCACCGCTTTGCCTAGGGAAGAAGCCTCGTCGCGATCGACCATTCCTTGAAGTCCGGTCCACCGAAGAGTTCCTCGGCTCTGCCAGTCGAACGTTTGTTTCGGTTTCTATTGGTATCGCTTTGTTGGTTTCTGTTGATATAGAGTTCGTTCTTTGAAGAGTGTTTTTTTTGTTGGCTATTTTTCGTCTTCTTACCATGGCTGATAAGTCTATAATTGATATGGTTCCTGTAATGTCAAAAATTACGGAACATAAGCTTAATGGGTCTGATAACTATTTTGATTGGAGTAAGACAATTCGTCTTTATTTGCGAAGCATTGGTAAAGATGATCATCTCACCAAAGATTCATCTGAAGACGATTCAAAACAAACATGGTTGAGAGAGGATGCCCGGTTGTTCTTGCAGATACGAACTCCATCAACGTGAGGTACTTGGTTTAATTAATCATTGTGAATATGTGAAGGAATTGATGGACTATCTAGATTTTTTTGTATTACGGGAAAGGGAATGTTTCGTATTTTTTGATGTATGCAGCTTTTTATCGAAAGAGAAACAAGATAGGTCTCTTACGGCCTATTTTATGGATTTTAAAAAGATATATGAAGAACTTAACATTCTTCTACCGGTGAGTCTTGATGTGAAAGTTCAACAAGCTCAACGAGAAAATGGCGATTATGAGTTTTCTAGTTGGACTCCCTTACGAGTTTGAATCATAAATCTCGAGGGTTCTTGCTAGTTCTGAGATCACCTCCCTCCAAGACATATTTACTAGGGTTCTTCGTACAGAAAGCACTCCATCTGTTCAATCAAGTAGTGCTCTTGTAAGTCAGAATCATGACACTGGGCGTTCATATAACAGGAGCAATAATAGAGGGAGGGGTTCGAATTATCGTGAGAATCGAAGTCGGGAGTCGAGTCGGGGAGGGATTGTGTGCTACTATTGTCATGAACCTGGTCATACAAAGCGCACGTGTAGAAAGTTGCAAAATAAGGCCCGAAGCCTCGGGTCGGCTCATGTTGCCACTAGAGATACTTGAAAAGAAGGTTATGATTTCATTGATGAGTTTGCCAAGTTTTCTCAAGATCAAGAATCATTGAAGTCCTCATCTACTTATCACTTTGCTCTTGCGAGTCGGTAAACCAAATACATGTCTTATTTCCTCATCCTCCAAATGGGTCATTGATTCGTGCCACAGATCATATGACAGTAATCCTAGTCTCTTTTCCTCATATCAGTCACATAATTCCTCGTCTAATGTTACTTTAGCTGATGGATCAACTTCTTGTGTTCTTGGGTCTGGGTCTGTTAACCCTACTCCGTTAATTTCCTATCCTCCTCGTATTGAGTCTACCAGGTTCGCTTTTAATTTAATTTCGTGAGTAAACTCACTCGTGCTCTTAAATGTTGCATCTCATTTTTCCCACGATCATTGCTCTTTCAGGATCTTACGGACGGGGAAGCGAATTATTGGTAAAGGACATGAATGCGGAGGGCTTTACATCCTTGACACCACAGTGCCCCGAGAACCATTGCATGTTCCAAAGATTTGACCCCTTTTGAGGCGCATTGTCGGTTAGGACATCCTTCTTTACCATTGTTAAAGAAACTATGTCCTCAGTTTAATAAATTATCTTCGTTAGATTGTGAGTCATGTCAATTTGCCAAACACCACCGTCTTTCTTCAAGTCCAAGAGTCAATAAACGGGCTAGTGTCCCTTTTGAATTAGTTCATTCGGATGTTTGGGGTCCGTGTTCTAGTATGTCTAAACCTCGGATTTAAATATTTTGTTACCTTTGTTGATGACAACTCGTGTAACTTGGCTTTATTTAATGAAAAAATCGTTCGAGTTGTTTTCTCATTTTTGTGCCTTTTGTGCTAAAGTTAAAACTCAATTTAATACTTATCCGTGGACATTAAGAAGCGATAATGCCAAAGAATATTTTTCGAGTTCTTTTCGGTCTTATATGAGCCAAAGATGGCATTCTTCATCAATCCTCTTGTGTTGACACACCGTCCCAAAATGGAGTAGCCGAGAGGAAAAATAGGCACCTTCTTGAAACCTTTCGAGCCCTATTATTTCAAATGCAAGTTCCTAAACTGATTTTGGGCGATGCGTTTCCACGGCCTGTTTTCTAATTAACCGCATGCCTTCCTCTATTCTGAATGGTTCCACTCCTTACAGTGTTCTCTTCCCGTCTAAGCCTTTGTTTCCTATTGCCCCAAAGATATTTGGTAGTACTTGTTTTGTTCGTGATGTTCGACCCCAAGTAACCAAGTTAGATCCCAAATCTCTTAAATGTGTTTTTTCTAGGTTACTCGTCTTGAAGGGATATCGATGTTATTGTCCTAGTCTTAATAGATATCGGTGTCACCCGATGTTACTTTCTTAGAAAAACACCCCTTTTTTCCCCACTTCATCTACCTATACACGTCGGGGAGGACGATGACTTACTAATCTATCTTGTCACATCCCTACCCATTACTCCCACTTTGAGTCTTCCCCACCCTATTGTTCCTCCTCAGGCACCACCACTTGTCCGTCCACTAACTCCATTTCGCATTGTCTATTCTCGTCGACAAGAACCTCCTGTACCGGTCCCTTTGTCGTTAAACCCAGTCTCCAGTGATCCCGATACCTGTGTTCCTCGTCAAGAAGACACTCAGACTTCATGTCCTACCCAAGACTCTTCGTCGTTGGATCCAACCTTGAATGATCTTGATCTTCCCATTGCTCTTCGGAAAGGTAAACGTCAATGTACTTATCCTATCTCTTCATTTGTTTCTTATGATCACCTATCATCTTCTTCTTGTTCTTTTGTGGCATCACTAGACTCTGTCTTCCCTTCCCACTGGCTCCATGAAGCTTTATCTCATCCTGGTTGGCGTGATGCTATGATAGAAAAGATGAATGCTTTAGATGTTAATGGTACTTGGAACTTGATTGACTTACCTATTGGAAAGAAGCCTATTGGATGCAAATGGGTGTTTGCTGTTAAAGTAAATCCTGATGGGTCAGTGGCTAGGCTTAAAGCTCGTCTTGTAGCTAAAGGCTATGCTCAAACTTATGGAGTGGATTATTCTGACACTTTTTCCCCTGTGGCTAAATTGACTTCTGTTCGCTTATTTATCTCTATGGCAGCTACTCATTCCTGGCCATTACATCAGTTGGACATAAAAAATGCCTTTTTACATGGTGACCTTCAAGAAGAAGTCTATATGGAGCAACCACCTGGATTTGTTGCTCAGGGGGAGTATGGGAAAGTTTGTCATCTTCGCAAATCGTTGTATGGTTTGAAACAGAGTCCACGTGCTTGGTTTGGAAAGTTTAGTGAGGTAGTTGCAAAGTTCGGAATGACAAAGAGCAAGTCTGATCACTCAGTCTTTTTACAAACAATCGGCAGTTGGCATTATTCTTCTTGTTGTATATGTTGATGACATTATCATCACTGGGAGTGACACTACAGGGATTTCATTACTTAAGTCATTTCTTCACACTCAGTTTCATACAAAAGATTTAGGAGTGTTGAAGTATTTCTTAGGGGTTGAGGTAACAAGGAGCAAGAAAGGCATCTTCCTCTCTCAAAGAAAATATGTACTTGACTTATTAACTGAGACAGGAAAAGTGAGTGCTAAGCCATGTAGTACGCCAATGTTTCCTAATTCACAACTTACCAAAGATGGTGAACTGTTTGAAGATCCTGAGAGGTACAAAAGATTGGTTGGAAAGTTGAACTATCTAACGGTCCACTCGTCACCCCGATATTGCGTACTACAGTCCGATGTAGTAAGTCAATTCATGTCTTCTCCTCTTGTTGATCATTGGGCGGGCGTTAGAACAGATTCCCGTGTTATCGAAAGGAGCTCCGGGACGTGGTATTTTGTACGGAAATCATGGACATAATAATATTGAGTGCTTCTCGATGCGAGGCGGGTTCCAAGATAGATAGGAGATCCACTACGGGCTCTTGTGTTTTTTATTGGTGGAAATTTGGTCTCATGGAGAAGTAAGAAGCAAACTATTGTGTCCCGATCTAGTGCAGAATCGGAATATAGGGCTATGGCCCATCGTGTGTGAAGTAATATGGATATATCGTTTTTGACCGAAGTTGGTCTTATGGCCTCTTTGCCAAAGAAAATTATGGTGTGATAACCAAGCCGCTTCTTCATATTGCTTCTAATCCCGTATTTCATGAACGAACTAAGCACATTGAAATTGACTGTCATTTCATTCGTGAGAAAATACAGCAAGGTTTAATTTCTACAGGATATGTGAAGGCTGGAGAGCAACTAGGAGATGTTTTTACTAAAGCTTTGAATGGGGGTTCGGATTGATTATATTTGTAACAAGTGGGCATGATTAACATCTATGCTCCATCTTGAGGGGAGTGTTGTAGATAATCATGCAAAATCTTACAGATATTGCATGATTAAGTGTATAAATCTATAATAGGATATTAGGATTGTAATCAATACGTAATAGGAACAAATCTGTAAAATAGGAGTGTATAAATCTATAATAGGATATTAGGATTGTAATCAATACATAATAGGAACAAATCTGTAAAATAGGAAGTTAGATTTTTTTATTTCCTAGATTAGTTCTTTATTTTCCTATATATTGATGTATAATTTGTCAATACAATATGAGAAAATTACAATCAGTTCTCTGTTTGTAACAAGTATAAATAATATTCTTTATGGAACCGGTTCATAATAATATGTTCTTAAGAAAGACAACAAGGATAATCTCAAAATGACTACTATGCCAACTTTGGCAAGTTGAGCTAAACATACCTGAAGGAATGTGGGATAGTATCACAACTCGCTCCTCCTTATACACCCCAACACAAAGGAGTGTCGGAAAGGAGGAACAAGACCTTACTTGATATGGTTAGGTTCATGATGAGTTTTAGTGATTTATCTACATCGTTCTAGGGTTATGCCCTAGAGATGCGACTCACGTTTTGAACCGTGTGTCGTTCAAAGTCTGTAGATAAGACTTCATATTAGCTATGGAGGGGGCGAAAACCCAACTTGTCTTATCTAAGGATTTGGGTTGCGAAGCTTATGTTAAGAAATTGACTTGAACAAGTGGGCCCCAAAATCCTGTAAATGTATATTTGTGGGGTATCCAAAGGAGACCCAATGATACTATTTCTACCACCCGAAGAGCGCAAAATTTTTTATTGCTCGATTCGGTGTCTTCCTAGAAAATGAATATTTTCTACGAGTACTAGTGGGGAGAAAAGTAGAACTTGATGAAGTTCTAGGACCACAGGATATACTAGACGAAGGACGGGATGATGTGCCATAGGAAGTGGTTGAGCATCATGAGGAGGTTACTCCACAACTTGTGGATCAAAGTGAACTACCTCAAGTAGCACAGGAGCTACGTAGATCTGGGAGAGTACGCCATGAGCTCGAGAGATACGGTTATCTCGTGACTCAACATGGTGACGTACTGGTCTACCAAGACGATGAACCCCGAAACCTACGAAGGACGCTTATATCGGATCCGGATTCCATTAAATGGCTTGAAGCCATGAAATCCGAGATGGACTCCATGTACCGGAACCAAGTGTGGTCTCGGTGGAACCACCTGAAGGGTAAAACCCATAGGGTGTAAATGGGTCTTCAAGAAGAAGACTGACATGGATGGCAACGTGCATACTTATAAAGCACGGCTGGTTGCCAAAGGTTTCAAACAAATTCATGGCATTGACTATGAAGAAACCTTTTCGCCGGTTGCCATGATTAAATCCATCCGGATTATGCTTGCAATTGCTGCATATCATGACTATGAGATTTGGCAAATGGATGTCAAAAGCGCTTTCGAGCGGAAACCTTGGAGGAGGATGTGTACATGACACAACCTGATGGTTTCGTTCTTGATAGTCAAACCAATAAGGTATGCAAGTTACAGAGATCCATTTATGGACTCAAGCAAGCTTCAAGGAGCTGGAACATTCGTTTTGATGAAGCCATAAAAGAATTCGATTTTATCAAGAACGAAGATGAACCCTGTGTTTACAAGAAAGTGAGTGGGAGCGCAGTAGCATTCCTAGTATTGTATGTCGATGACATACAATAGATCGGGAATGATATACCGAACTTGCAGTCGGTAAAGACTTGGTTATCCAAGTGCTTCTCCATGAAGGACTTAGGGGAAACAGTCTACATCCTTGGAATAAAGATCTATCGTGATAGATCGTGTAGGTTGCTCAAACTAAGTCAAAGTACATAGACAAGGTACTGAACACATTCAGTATAGAAAATCCAAGAAGGGATTTCTTCTGATGGCATATGGTGTCTATCTCTGTAAGGATATGTGTCTTTAACCACACAATGAGAGAGATAGAATGAAGAGGATCCCACATGCTTTAGCAAGTGGATCCATCTTATATGTTCAGATTGATATCTAATGTGCATTCAGCATTTGTAGTGGATGTCAATCAGCTCAAGTGAGCAATATGTTATGTACTTAGATTGATGTCTTATGTGCATTCAGCACTAGTAGAAGATATCAACTAAATCCAAGTGAATGACACTGGGTGAGTGTCAATGGACATTCTTAAGTGCTTGAAAAGGGCTTAAGAATATATATTCTTGGATTATGGAAGAAAGATGAGCTCACTGTAAGAGAATACAGTGGACGCTATTTCCAAACAGGGGAAAAGGATGATTATAGTTCGCAATTTGGGGATTACACATTTTTGTCTCAAAATAACTGCGGTGGAGCTACAAGAGCTCAAATTGGTGTACTGCAGTGGATTCTACAATTGATGCTAAGTGTACTGCATTTTTAATGCAGCCGTGTAGGCGGTTTGGATTAAGAAGTTCATTACTGAACTTGATGTGATTTCAAGCATTGCTAATCCAGTATAGTTGTACTGCGATAACAATGGAGCCATTGTTGTGGCTGAGCAATCACGGTCTCAGGAAATCCAAACACTTACTTAGTTGATTCAATCGATCGAAGGATCGATATGAAAGGAATGTGCGATTTGCGTAATACCTACCAACCCACTATTAAAGTTTCTATTGAAGCAGAAGCATGAGGGCACTTGGATCATTCAATGTTGAGTGCATGAATGGATGGCTATAGTGCAGGCACTTGTGTCATTCAGTGTTGAGGGCATGAATGATTGGCTATAGTGCAAGTGGGAGATTGTTAGAGTAGATGCCCTAGAGCCAATCAATTATTGTAGAATTGACTCTTTGTAATAATGTTCATTAATCAATAAAAGGCTTTTTATTCTATATCGCGTAAACCATTATTATTGCAATATGTATTGATATATGTCCTTAGAATGGTAGAGCGTGACGAGGGTATCAAGTGTTTCAAATCTTGATAGTGAGAACCCTATGAGCACATATGGTGGCCATTCTAGAAACGTCCGTAGCCCTAGTATTATTCTGAACTAAGGGCACAGATAATACGGTAAGGCTATCATAGTGTTGAATGACCCTGTCGAAAGGCAGTGAGTGATCTCACTTGTCAAGGTTGTTTGGTGACAACTGGTGCAACACATGGGTGTTTGTTGTGGCGATTACACCACAGAAGTTCAAGGGTGACTCGCGAGGATTCCATATGGATGGTAACCCCGGTGTCTATGGAACAAATCCTCCTAACGAATGGTGGTGCATGTGATCCTTAGACTTGAGATCAGAGCGCCTTGTGCACCGATTGGTGTAGTTTGGCACTAGCCTAACGCAGTTCTTTTCTGAGCTGTCAATACGGTGGTGATTGGCTACATCAAGGAGTGTATCAAGACTATGGTGGATTGACAGAGGATTTATCACTCCCGCACGGAGAAAGTTATCTCACGGCGCAATTCCGGTATATGGCAATGACACTAAAAGCGTGGGCCACAGTGGGATTGAGTTGTTGCTTTATCCGATTTATAATACGGTCATTGGTCCGAAATCGAATAAATAATATCGAGTAACCGAAGGTTGACACTATTTCTATGCCTTCGTCTCGCCGAGATAACGTATGATGAAAGGATCGGGAATTGCACGGTAACCATATCGTTGACAAGTAGCTACTTTGCTGAATCCGAATCTATCGGGTGGCCATGATGCCTTGCTAGGGGCCAATCTTGGTCTGTGTATTAGTGAGACGATTAATTGGTGTTAATCGCAATACTATACACTGCCGATATGATGAGGAGCCTAAGGGTCACACACATAGAAGACAATTTAAGATGCAAGAAGAAAGAAGGGTGTTTTCGTCTTTTAAGGCGAAAGGGTATTTTGGTAATTTCACAGTGCAATTAAATTTGCTGAGGTCGTAGCCTTTATTTAATTTGTTAGAAAAATTAAATAAGTGAAATTACGTTTAAATGTGTGTTCGCACATATTTAAATATATTATCATTATTGTTAAATGTTAATATATATTTAAATATATATATTAATTGATTTTAATTGAGATAATGATGGAAATTAAAAATAAATCAAATTGGGAGTGTTTGGCAACATGGGGCGTTTGGGTTGGAGCCCAAACCTATTCCGTATGGGATTAGGGCAAATTGTTTTTAAGTATAAAAGGAAAAGTGTGTGTGATTTTAATACATAGATTTTTCTTTGAAAAACAAAGATACACAGTAGCCCCCTTTTGAATACACTCCCACGACAGATTGATTTGGCTTTGGAATCAATTTCATTGATTCTTCTTTTCTTCTTAATCTTGAAGCCAAAGAGGATCTAGCAAATCCCTCTTTGGTTCTTTTTAAGATTGTCTTCGTGTGGACTACGCAGTTCGATCCTACACTTGGATCGGTAGCAAAACGTTCGACGACAAATTTGGAGGAGCCTTCAACGTGCGTTTGTTTCTCTTAACTCATGTTGTATATTTATGCAGATTTTATTTAATATAAATTGTTAAAATCATACCCTTGATCTTGGCTCATGTAAACGATCCTGTTATTTTATTTTTCGTTTCCGCTGCGTATACGGGACCGTTTACTAACACTCACATGGTCAAGGTTCCAAATCCATGCCTCAATCGAGTCTGATCGGCATAGAAAGAAAGAAAAGAAAGAAAGAATAGAAAGAAAGAAAGAAAGAATAGTAAGAAAGAACATAACGAAAGAAAGAAAGAAAGAATAGAACACAGAAAGAAAGAAAGAATAGAACACAGAAAAAAAAGAACAGAACAGAAAAAAAGAAGAGAAACAAAAAACAGAAAAGAAATTGCATTCTTTATGCATTTATGCACATGCATCATGGCATTCATATTATTCAGAATTAGTTTCTCCAATTGTGCTTACATGTTAGTAAGTGAGAAACAATAATAGAGAAAGAACAGAGAAAGAAAGAAAGAGAAAAGAATAGAGAAAGAACAGAGAGAAAGAAAGAACAGAGAAGAAGAAAGAAGTGTGATGTAAGGAAAGAATTCAGAATATGAGCAACGGAGATAGAAGGGTAGCATAGTGGGTTTACTTACTGAGCAATTAGTGCTCACCCCATTGTTTTTAATGTTTTTGCAGGTAGTAAATGAGATGCGGTCACTTGGAATGTCAAGATGCGAAAGGGTCGGGCAACACTATTGAGTTTCTTGAGAAATTTATTTACACTATGTATAGTTTTGTATATATAAAGAAAAATTGGGCCCATTATTTTATACTCATCTACATGTATATTTTCATAATATTTATATTTAGTGAGTTTTACTGTTTATTTTATGAGTATACTAGCTAGAGAGAGAGTCATTACAATGCAAATTTATGGCATTAAGATTTGTATTTAGAATGTTGTACAAGGCATGTTTGTTACATTAGAAAATATTAGAGAGTTGTTTAATGACATGGTTATGTGACATATAAGTTTGAGAAAAACTAGTAGTATAATTGGGCAAGTTAGTAGACTTAATACCTAAGTTGTGGTATAGATTTTTATAGGAGAAAGTAGATTGCCCAAAATGTAGAATTCATTCCCTAGTTGAATTGTGCCGTTTTAATATCTCACTAATAGAATTATAGAAGAATAGAATTTGTGAGAGCTAATGTACTTGTGTATGTGTACATTTTACATAGCATGATAGAATTGAAGAATCACAGAATTATGTAAAAATTATAGAATCGCATACGTACACACGATGTATAGAATTCAGAAATAAAGAATAAAATAGAAGATGTTTAATTTAAGCGTGTTAGTAGAGTAGAATTTTGGGCTTTCCAGAAAAGTATATAACTACAAGCCTTAGAATTAATAGAACTTTGGGATCATGCTTAGACAACATATAAATGCATGACATAGCATAGCATATATTCAGAAATTTTATACTTATTGGAAATGTTTAGCTAGTTATTTTGCAGATTTACAGAGCATGTTTTCATAGGGCTATTACGATGGGGAACCTGTGAGCATTCGTTGCGTTAGCTAGTGGTGACAGAGATGCAAAAGTTTCCCACATGCACGCCGCCATCAATGAGTAGCCCCATAATAGAAAAACAGAATTGTACAGTCCGCTAGAAGTGCATGTGGATGAGGACTGTACCCAGAAAAAATTTCAGAATATGCTCACATGGCTAGGGTTCCAAATCCATGCCTCAGCCTAGTCTGATCGGCACACCAGAACAGAAAATAGAAAGAGTTTCAAAAAGAAAGAAAAATAGAATAAGAAATAGAAAACAGAAAGAATTTTTGAAAGAAAAGAAAACAGAAAGAATTTTTGAAAGAAAAGAACTTTAAGAAAGAATACAAACATGATCATTTGCATTTGCATCAGACATTTCATGTGCATTGCATCTTATGCATTTATGCATGGATTAAACAGTTTATTTATTATTGCGTGTCTAACTATCCAAGAAAAGAAAATAGTAGCCCATGAGAACATAGTAGAAAAGAAAATAGAAGCCCATGAGAATAGAGAAGAAAAGAAAATAGAAACCTATGAGAATACAGAAGAAGAGAAAATAGAAACCTAAGAGAATAGAAAAGAAATTAGAGATATACAAGAAAAGAACAGAAATTAGATACATGCTAGAAAATAATAGAAATTAGAAACATGACAAATAGCAAGAAAACTTAGTGATTTGTTGAGTAGAGAAAGAAACAGAAAGTTATAATCTAGTAGAGAAGAGAAATAAAATGATAAAGAATAGCATAGCCCTAGAAGGATTTAGAAAGATTCGAGAAAAATGGAAGACTGTTAAGTAGTATGCTTGAGAATAAACAGAGAAAGCAAGAAGAAATTTAGAAGCAGGACCGTAGAAACGGGGACAATAGAGTAAGAGCATAATTAGATTTGGTTTACTTACTGAGCATTTATAGCTCACTCCGTTGCTTTCCTTATTTTTGCAGGTATTAAATTGTAGTGGTCAGGAGACGTCAAGCTGGCGAGAGGATTGCACACACTGTCTCAGTGAAGAATTTAATGTAGATTTATATATGTGAGAAATAATCTTTGTGTAATATTATGTTATAACTGGATTAAAGATGAAAATTTTAGACGAACACCCTTTTTAAACTAGAAATTCTCTGGATTCTCTCTATAGGATACTCAGTAAATACTTGCCTAGTGAGACATTACAGTATATTTGTCTTTTAGAGGAATGGGCATATAGGTGATTTTGCTGTGTAATTAAATTTACTGAGGTTGTAGCCTATGTCCAATTTTATTATTGGAGTAATTAGCAAAATTATAAATTTAATTATTAGAGTTGCTATTAATATTTAAACTAGATAATTAAATTGGGTTAATATGTAATTCTACTTAAAGTTTGGGTTGTTGCTAAATTTGAGGGGTGGAATAGACATTTGCTTCATTATATAAATGAAACAAAATTAGGTTTAGCAAACCTAATTTTATTCCAGCCGTGGAGAGCCTTTTGAAGAAAATTTTTTCTCTTCTTCTCTATTCTCATTCTTCCAAATTGCATCATTGAAACCAAGAATTAATTCTAGCAACATTAATTCTTGGTCATTGTTGTACTGTCATCATGTGGAAGACGTGTTCGATTCCATTCTCGAATTAGTAGCGAGATCGCATTCAGAGACATTGACGGAGCCTCCAACCGCAGGTATAATCAAGTTCTTGTATGGATTTTAATTGTTTCAATTTAAGCATGTAATATATATATATCAGACCCTGATCTTGGCTTATTCAGAGTAATCGATGAATGAAATTTTTCTTTCCATTGCCATCGTTCATCGATATACTTACAAAGATTCTACACTGAAAGTTTTAAACCTTTTCCAAGTTTTTAAAACTTAAGCGAAATGGGTTTACTTGTTAATTTTTGTGCTTTATGAGTTGGTCAAATGATTATCATCACAAGCAATCATCCAAGACAGAGATTAAAGAACATAACTTATTTTTGCATGGTTTGACAACTTGCCTACATCCATGGGACCAAGTCCAAAAGAAGCTAATCCATTATGAAATACTTATGCATTCAATTGCAAAGATAAAGATAAGCAAATTGCTAATCACTCCTTATTAAGTCAACACTTCAATCTTCACTCTTTGGTTGAACATTAAGCCACCATAGCTAGCTTCTTTTCCATGAGACTACCTGGTCACCCTTAAGCTCCTCTCAAGGTTCAATGCCAAAAGTTCACTTCAGCTTCAGCAGCTTGAACTCCTTCAAGCAGCAACAATGGAACCACGTTCCAAAACCAACTTAAACAAACAAGAGTTAAACAAGGCAATTTAAGCCTACCAAAGCATAATGAAACCTAGTCCAAAACAAAAGAACCTCAGCAAATATTCAGAGAAGACACAGAGGTATATCTAGGCTTTGCAAAATGAAACACATTGCCAAAGTGAATATATTGAAAACATGCGCACAATGCTAGGGGAAAAAGCAGCCAACAAGTTGCTTTTTGTGTTTTGCCTTTCTAGGAAAGTTCACACAAACTCTGTTAGGACCATAGACAAGGCAAAACGAATCTTCTAGTACACCATATGGACTAATGACAAGTGTACATGGACCACAAGCATAATCTTAGCCAAGAATAAAATCGTATCATTGAATAAAAAAGCAACATGTGTACATAAAATATTTGGCTGGGCTCGTGTCATCGCACGGACAATGAGTGTGGTGACACCAGAAAAACATGAAACGATTGTGCATAAACAAAGAGATGTCACGACATCCAAAATCAGTGTTACCACCAAAACCATATTTTGACAAAAATACTTTAAATCTCCTCCCTTGTCAAACTTATGAACAAACCACAATCTTTTCACAAGCAACCTGTTTCAAACACAACTTCAATTAATCAACAAGAGGCAGAAGATACAACATAAACAAATCTCATAAGAATTATAATCATCAATGCACTTAAGATAAGTTGGAAACATATGACAATGACTTAAGCAAAAACTTCACACATTCATCAACACATAAATTTGCACTAAGTCATACAAAATCAGAACTGAATAACTCCCCCTCAAATATGTAAACTTCCCCTAAGAAAATGCAACAACTCACATACAAGAATCAACAATTAGGAGTATATAGGGTTAGTTCAATTCACAACCAATGAATGTGCAAAAGAATAACATAAACTAATCAATCAATATGAAATTCAGATCTCAAACAAATTAAGTAAAAACCAGGACTGATTAGTTCACTGCACAAGAAAGAAACAACATCATCAAATGCAGTTTATATAAAGAAAGCTTAGCAATAAAAATTAGCAAACGTAAAAGAGCAGTTCACTGCACCAAACACAAATAAAAATGAATCAGCAACCATAGTTCAAATCAATTCAAAAAACAAATAATAAAAAGTTCTATAGATAATTAAAAAAAGTTCCAGCAAAAGCAGCAACGACAACTTTAGTCTTCTTTTATGTTCTTCACTAGTGTGAGCACACCAGTTCATCACATCATATCACCAGTGTCATCACATAAGTAGCAGAAACAACTAGCAAAACTATTCCACCTCTTTGTTCATAAGTTATGGAGTCTGGTTGATCTTCTTATGGGAAGTTTCTTTTTTTCCCCCATAGTCTTTGACGTCTTTGCCTAAGTGGACACAACTGTTGTAGAAGAACCATCATCAACTCTAGTTTTCGAAGGGTCTTGACGTTCTTCGACTTCTTTAGCAGCTTCTTAGATATCAGCTAAAACAACAGTAGCTTGGACAACCTCTTCTCGATTAGCAGCAATTTGGGTAACATCTTGTTGAATAGCAACTTGTGGTTCCTCTTGAACAGGATTAGTAGTTGTATGAGCAATAGTTGGGGATGAATCCAAGTCAGCTTTGATCTTCTTCACCAGATCTTCCAAAACATCCACTCTTGCATGCAAAGAGGCGTGAATGTTTGCAATTTGATCAGAGTGTTGAATGTGTTTCTTATCCATTTTTCTTTCGAGACCTTGCAAAATTTCAATAATCCTGAACTACCTAGTGTTAGCTTTCCCAGTGGCAGCATAAGAGGATGAAGGAACATCCTGAGCAGGGGTTGTGGTTGGTGTTTTAAAGGTTTTGGCTGTGATGAACCTGATTTTTAAGTGGGCATCATTCGATTGCCTTTTAGGATTATAAGAGTCCACTATCATATGAACCAGGGAGGGAAAAGGTAAGGCTAAGGATTTTCCTTTGGCTTCAGTAGCAGTTTTAATGATGGTGTAAATCATCATACCCAAATCAATCTTCTTCTTATTAGCAATCCCACAAAGCAACTAAGCCTTTTCTAGTCTCACAGAGGAGTTGTGTATAAAGGGAGACTAGCTGGTCAGGGTGATCTTGAAAAACAACTTATAAAAAGGGGTCATCACATTGGATTGAAGGTGGCCACACTCAGGCCATTTCATGACAGACCCACCAATGAGGTCTATGGCTAACTGATCAAGATCTTTAGAACTAACAGTCAAATCATTAGGATTATTAATGAATGACAGATTCAGTGTAGATCTAATCACTTCAACTATAAAATCTATCCAATACCCTTTAACACAAACTTGATTCTTATTCAAACTAACCTTGTCAATATCATTCCTAAAATTTGCATAAAATTCCTGGACAAAAGCTACACAAGGAAGCAAAGGATTCTCAACAGATTTTTCCCATTTCCTATCAGCCACAATGGACTTAATCTCAGGAAAGTTATCAAGTTGAACATGGGATTCACACAATATGGGTCTAAGAACAATAATATCATTAACTTAGACTCAGCAAAAGAGGTGTGAAAAGTTAGACGTTTACCCAACTCCATTGGCTTAGAGGCAACAAGCTTTGCCTTTTTGTTCTTTCGTTTTAGAGATTTGGATGCTTTATTTGATGATTGGGTCTTGAGAGTAGATTTCTTCTTCTTGTGCTTAACCCTTTCAACCAATGGCTCATCAGGCGATGGCTGCTCAGCAGTGGGTGAGATAGAGTGTGACGGAGTCTTCTTAGATGAGGATTTGGATGGATTAGGTTGTTCATTGGTTTGACTCTCCCTTGCTCTCTTCTTTGATTCTGACGTGAGCCTAATGTCAGCAATGGAGGACTCTTGATGCTTCATAAATCACAAAGACATAGAGGTTAGGATGAACAAGATGAAATTCAAAGATAAATTAAGGGGAAATTTTTTGAGTGGCACAAATTTGGTTCAAGAGAGAAAAGTGAGCTGTCGTGACATTTTAAATGCGAACCCTAGAAAAAATCAGAGTTTTAATTTGAGAGGTCACTTAAATTTTGTGTGAGGACATCACAACACAATGTGAGCACACCAGTAGAAACAAATTCAAGGTGAAGACTTCACTCTAGGTGTGGGCACATAAAACAAACACTTGAAATAATCAAAATGATCAATAATCATGTGATGACACTTAATGTTAGTGTGAGCACACTAGGAATCATTTGAACAAACTGAACCAGTTAAACTGTGTGTGGTGACCCTCATAACTCCTGTGAGCACAGTGAATCAAGCATGTCATAACACTAACTCTCAATGTAGCGACATTGACACAAAGGCAGCAGATCTTAAACACTTATTCAATTTAAAAAAAATAAAAGTAAGGCAAAATAGTCATGAGATCAATCACATAATTTCAAAAGAGTTGAGGATGCAAGTCATACTAATATGAGTAGTTAGCACTCAATTCATTTCTCAACCTTTGATAAAAATGCATAAGGAGTATCTCATCCTATGTAATTTCAACAACTAAAGCAATCATTCCTTTATTTCATACATAAGCAATAAAACAAACATTCTTCATCATATGTGTGTGCTGTGTCCTCAAGGGGTGAGTATGACTCATTGGTCAATTTTGAAATATGAACAACTTCCCCTTCCCTCATGCCTTTTTTTTTTTTTTAATTCTTTTTCTTGTGAAAATATTCTCGACTTTTGGATTCTTTTTCATAGCAATGGAGATTAATTGGGCATATCTCTCAAGAAGTAACCAAGTGTAGCTTTCACACTTACAAGGAGGTTGCCCTCTAAATGGTAGATTTTCCAAAGACACAGGGGTTCTATAACTTAGAAATTTACTCAAATATGACTTTCACACAACAAGCAAGGTAGCTCTTTCACAAGGTGACAAGAATAATGTAATATGCACTCAATGAAGAAAGAAAGTCATTATACTTCAAGAGATGAAAAACAAAGTGGACGCATCACTCACACCATACATTTCATAATAGAGAAACATTTCTTATGTCACAACACATATAATATACACTTGCGATTTTAAAACAAGAAAATTTTCTCAAGACATTATTCAAGAAAAGCAATAACTCTACTCAAGTTGAATCAATCTAATGGACTTCCTCAAATTTACGAAAGTTTGAAAAGTCTAAAGCCTTTGTAAACAAGTCTGCTAGTTGAGAGTTTGTGTTTACATGTGCAAATGTGATGACTTTATCTTCAACTAAGTCTCTAATAAAATGGTGCCTAATGTCAATGTGCTTAGTCCTATAGTGTTGAATTGGATTCTTAGAGGTATTGATTACACTAGTATTATCACTGAACACAGTCGCACACTCTTGATCAAATCCATAATCACACAACATTTGTTTGATCCACAAAACCTATATACAACAACTTCCTGCAGCAATGTACTCTACCTTAGTAGTTGAGAGTGAAATAGAGTTCTGCTTCTTGCTTTACCAAGGCTTAAGGTTGTTGCCAAGATAGAAACACCCACCAGATGTATTCTTTTTATCATTCAAGCTCCTAACCTAATCCGCATCACTATAACCAACCAATGTAGGATTAGTATCATAAGCAAACCATAACCCAAAATCATATGTACTTGAGACATATTTCATGATTCTCTTCACAGCTACTAAATGGAGTTCTGTGGGGTTAGCTTGAAATCTGGCACAAACACCTACACTGAAACACAAGTCAGGTCTACTAGCAGTTAAGTACAAAAGGCTTCTTATCATGCTTCTAAACAGTTTGTTATCTACCTTCTTTCTATTATTATCTTTGGAAAGCTTAAAGGTAGAACTCATAGGTGTTTTGGCATGTTTAGCATTTTCAAGATTAAACCTCTTAAGCATATTTTTGGCATATTTGGAATGTGACACAAACATACCACTATTAAGTTGCTTAATCGGAAGTCCTAAAAACATGTTCAATTCACTTACCATGCTCATTTCAAATTCATTTTTCATTAAGGCAACAAATTTGTTCAAATGAGTTTGAGATGTGGATCCAAAAACAATGCCATCAACATATATCTGTGCACATAAAGACTCACCATGAAAATGCTTAATGAAAAGTGTTTTATCAACATTACTTCTCTTGTAGTTGTGATCAAGGAGAAATGTGGTAAGCCTCTCAAACCAGGCTCTTGGGCCTGTTTCAACCCATACAAGGCTTTTTCAAATTGAAAACATGGTCTGAGTTGTGCGAATTCTGAAATCCAGCAGGTTGCTCTACTGTAATGCCCACATCGAGGTACGTAGCTTTACTTATGCCCCAACACCCTTAGTTTAATTTTGTTAAAGTTATCTTGAACAAGTGTAAAGAAAATTCCCTAAAATTCCATTAGGGGTAAAATGGTCTTTTCACTCATAATTAGTTGAAAAAGTGGGAAGTGAAAAGAGATAGAATTTCATGGAGAATGCAATAAAAATGAGGGTATTATGGTAATTGACTAAGGGACATAGATGGAATTTCATAGAAAGTGCAAGGCTAAAATGGGAAACTATAAGTAATATTTTGTTATATTAAGAGTTAAAGAATGAAACCCTAGCCATTTCTTCTCCTCCATTCATGCCACCTTCCACCCAAGTTCTCTCAAATTTCTTCAATCATTTTTCAAGGAAATTCATAGATCTTGGTTCATTTTTAGTGGAATTTCAATCCCAAGCATCCTTAGGTAAGATCCTTGCACTATGATATGAGATTTAATTTTTAAAGTGTTGAATTCTTATGATTTGTGTTCATAAGATTTAAGAGAAAGAGAGTTGGATCAAGGAAGACTACTAAAGTGTTGGATTGCTCACATCTAAGGTAAGTAAATCCAACCCTAGTCTGATTGGAGTAATATTGTGTAGAGAATTTCTTTTATGCATATATGTGCTTATATATGAAGAATTGTTGATGGAATGGATGTTGAATGATGGTTAGAATTTATCCATGAGAAGTAGTGTTTGTGTACTTGATGTTTGATGAGAGTTTGGATGAATTATGGAAGAAGTTGGAGTAGAATTTATGGAGTGTGAATCCTGGACAGGTTTGACGTTAATCTTGGTGTGTTTTATTCCAAATTTTGGTGGCTTAGAAGAGAGGTAGAAGTGTAGCCAAATTAAAGTTGATGTGTGCATATAAATTGTTTGATGAAATGTCAAAGAGAAGTGCATGTATGAGTATGATTATTTGTTATCTTGAGATGAGTTTGTAGATGGTAGAGAATGACATGTTCACATTCCATATTGCATTATTGCATCCAAACATGTGAATTTAGAAAGAATAATAAGCATGAGCCCATCTACATGCATACATACTCATAAGAGCATTAAAGAGCAATAATGAACTTCAAAGTTAAAGAATAAATAGAAAGAAATGAGAAATATTAAAGAATAATTCAAATCTGAAATTTTATTTAAAGAAGTGTAAAAAGAGAAAAGAAAAGAAGGTTGTTGCGATGGGGAACCCGTGAGTAACATAGCCCCACATGCACGCCTTAGAATCAGAAAGAAGAATTGTACAGCCCATTAGAAGTGCATGTGGATGAGGACTATACCCAAAATTAGAGAATACACTCACACCGCCAGGGTTCTAAATCCATGCCTCAACCGAGTCCGATCGGCAAGAAAGAAAGAATAGAAAGAAAGAAAAGAAAAGAAAAGAAAGAATAGAAAGAAAAGAAAAGAAAAGAAAGAATAGAAAGAAAGAAAGAATAGGAAGAAAGAAAGAAAGAAAAGAATAGAAAGAAAGAAAGAATAGAAAGAAAGGAAGGAAGCATAGAAAGAAATACAGAGAAAAGAAACAGAATAAGAATAAGAAAATAGAAAAACAAAAAGGAAAATGCACATCCTATGCATTTGTGCATTTGCATCATACCTATGCATGATACCATGTCTACTATCATGAGTAGTGAGAAATTAGAAAAAGAGAAAGAAAAGAGAAATAACAGAGAAAGAAAAGAGAAAGAACAGAGAAGAATAGAGAAGTGTGATGTAAGGAAAGAAATTCAGAATATAAGCAATGGAGATAGAAGAGTAGCATAACGGGTTTACTAACTGAGCAATTAGTGCTCACCCCGTTGTTTTCAATATTTTTGCAGGTAGTAGGTGAGTTGCGGTCGCTTGGAACGTCAAGAAGCGGAAGGGTTTGGCAACACTGTCGAGTTGATGTTTTGTGACTTTATTACATTATGTAAAGATTTGTATATAAAGAAAAATTAGTTATGGGCCCATTATTTTGTACTCGTCTACATGTATATTTCTTACATATATATATAGTGAGTTTTACTGTTATTTTATGAGTATACTAGCTAGAGAGAAAGAGTATTACATTTTTGGTATCAAAGCAAAGGTTTTGGGAGCTTTTATTTAGAATGAGTTGACAGTGTACCTCTCCTGCCACATTGACATTCCGTAGCTGACCATTGTAAGTTATTCTTTTTCTTACTTGTGGTAGATGAGTTAATTGAGTTGACTAAAAGTGTTGGTGTTATGTAGATAAGACGTAGAACTCGAGCAGGCAGTAAAAAGGCAATGAGTACGAGTGAACCTTCCAACCCATCAGAATCTACTCCCCCTGTCCTTGAAGAAGCGAGGATCCGTAATATTATACAACAAGTCTTGGGAGAGAATCAGGGGAGATTGATACCGGAGAGAGTTGAGACCCCAGTTATTGTACTGACCCCCAAAGAGGAGAGAGAGGCCAGTACCCCTGATAGTGCAGAATCGTATTGAGCCGATATATGGGTTGCCTAGTCAACATTAGCCATCAGCATTTAGGGGTACGACAGACCCAATAGTGGCAGAAGAGTGGTTTAGATTCGTGGAGCATACGACGACACTTTTCCCTATGACAGACCAGGAGAAGATTCAGTATGCAAGCTTTTTGTTTAGGGGTGATGCCCGTATATGGTGGGAATTGATGGAGGATACTCACGATATAGCCTAGATGACTTGGGGGGATTTCAAAACATTGTTTGAGGCAAAATATAGAACATTTGATCGAGTTCATGAAAAGGTTTAGGAGTTTATCAGTTTGCAACAGGGGACTAGCTCAGTGAAAGAATATTAAGTGAAATTTAATTCCCTAGCAAGGTTTGCTTTGGGTATAGTGAGTACACTAGAATTGAGGAGGGATAAGTTCATGCATGGGCTAAAACCAGAAATAGCCCGAGATGTAATGGTCGGTGCCCAGACCCCTCAAACATATAGTGAAGCTTTGGAACTAGCTTTACGGGCAAAAATATTTGTGAATAAGCTAACCCCAGCAACTCCATCAGCAGTAGCCCTAGTGTTCCACCTCCTGCTCCACAAAGAGATAGAGCTGATGTCCCCACTAATAAAGAGGTGAGAAATAAGAAAAGATTTCAAGCCAAGAAGAACATGAGGGATTGGCAGAATAAAAGGCCGAGAACTATTGAAGTTCCCTAGTGCCAGAAGTGTGGAAGAAATCATTATGGGGAGTGTCTTAAAGATTTGGGCCGAAATGTATGTTATAGATGCTGGCAGCCAGGGCATATGATGAGAGATTGCAAAGCCCCTCCTACACCCACAGCATAGACACCTAGAGGTACCAATGCTCAAGTGTTTATAGTAGGTCAGAGTGAAGCTAAAACTAGCCCATCTGTAGTTACCGGTCAATTATTATTTCACTTAGTTCCCCTTTATGCATTAATTGATTCTGGAGCCACACATTCATTTATTACACATGGGATTTTAGAGAGATTAGGTTTGAAACCTATTATAGTGGATTGTCCTATTAAGATAGAGTTACTAGATGGTGTTAGTATGGTAACTCGGGAGATGTTTCCAGGGGAGTCCGTAGTGATCCATGCAAATGAGTTGCTAGTGGATTTGATAGCGTTTGATATGCCCGATTTTGATGTTAATTTGGGCATGGATTTCCTGGGGAGATTTGGAGTAGAGATTGATTGTCGGAAGAAGAAAGCAAGATTTAATCTTGATGATGATAAGTTTAATTTTGGCGAGGGTCACCAGCTTAGTATGTTAATTAGCAGTGTAAAGGCCAAAAAGATGCTAAGAAAATGGTGCTCAGGGTATATTGCTCATTTAGTGCATAGTAGTAATGTCCCATAACCAGAGATTCAGAATGTGCTAGTAGTTCGGGAGTTTTTAGATATATTTCTGGAAGATTTGTCGGGTTTACTTTCGGAAAGAGAAGTAGAATTCAGTATTGAACTGGCACCAGGGACAACACCAATTTCTAAAGCCCCTTATCAGATGGCCCTATCTGAGCTTCAGGAATTGAAAAAGTAGGTTTAGGAACTCTTAGACAAGGGTTTTATTTGACCTAGCCATTTTTCTTAGGGTGCTCCAATTTTATTAGTGAAGAAGAAAGATGGATCTCTATGGATGTGTATAGATTACAGAGAGTTAAATAAAGTAACAGTGAAGAATAGATGATTTGTTTGATCAGCTAAAAGGAGCAGTTGTGTTCTCAAAGATTGATTTGAGATTGGGTTATCACCAAGTAAGGGTTGCAGAGCAAGATATTGCTAAGACTGCTTTTCGGACCAGATATGGGCATTATATGGTGATGCCTTTTGGGTTAACCAATGCCCCAGCAGTCTTTATGGACTTAATGAATTGGGTGTTTCAGGATTGTCTTGATCGATTCATAGTGGTGTTTATTGATGACACCCTGGTTTATTCTAAGACAGAAGAAGAGCATGAAGAACACCTAAGATTTGTGCTACAGCGATTGCGAGATAAGAAGTTGTTTGCCAAATTTTGTAAGTGTGACCTTTGGCTAGATCAAGTTATCTTCCTGGGTCATACCGTCTCAAATGAGGGTATATCAGTGGATCCAAGTAAGGTAAAGGCAATTCTGGAATGGCAAAAGCTGAAGACAGTAAAGGAAGTTAGAAGTTTCTTAGGGCTAACAGGCTACTATAGGCAGTTTGTAGCAGGGTTTGCTTAGTTGGCTAAGCCGCTTACAACTCTCACCAAACAGAGAACTCCTTTCATATAGTCAAATGCCTGTGAAGAAAGTTTTCAAGAGTTAAAAAGAAGATTGACCATAACTCCTATTCTTGTGTTACCACATGAGGGTATAGATTATGATATTTATACAGATGCCTCATTTCAGGGGCTTGGTGCATTATTGATACAGTTAGGTAGAGTAATAGCCTATGCTTCTCGATAGTTAAAAAAGTATGAGACGAGATACCCTAAGCATGATCTAGAGTTGGCTGCTGTAGTTATTATACTGAAAATATGGGGGCATTATTTGTATGGAGCAAAGAGTAACATTTATACGGATCATAAGAGCTTGAAGTACTTCTTCACCCAAAGAGAGTTGAATATGAGGCAAAGGAGATGGTTAGAGCTGGTAAAGGATTATGATTGTGAAATTAAGTATCAACCTGGAAAAGCCAATGTAGTAGCTGATGCCTTGAGAAGAAAAGCCTACTTGTCTCAACTCATAAGACAAAAAGGGTTATTGGTCGAGTTGATAAAGGACCAAATAGAGATGGTACCGAGAAGGCTTGCCAGGTTAGACATTCAACCTACTTTGCTGGAAGAGATTAAAGAAAAACAAGTTATTGATGAGTGGTGTCAGAAAATAAGTCAGCAAGTGATTGAGGGCAAGATATCAGAATTCCACCTGTTAGATGGTGTTCTCCGTTTCCATAATCGTATATGCATTCCCTAAGATGCTGAGTTGAAGAGAAAGATTCTTGTGGAGGCTCATGATACACCATATATTGTTCAACCTGGAGGAACCAAGATGTATCAAGATTTAAAGAAAAGTTATTGGTGGCCACGTATGAAGAGAGATATTGGAGATTATGTGACTAAGTGTCTAGTTTGTCAACAAGTGAAAGCAGAACACCAAAGACCATTAGGTTTGCTTTAGCCACTCAGCATTCTTGAATGGAAATGGGAAAGTATATCAATGGACTTTATCACAGGCCTTCCAAGAGTTCAACAGGGGTATAAGGCGATATGGGTGATAGTAGACTGATTAACGAAATCAGCCCATTTTCTTCTAGTAAAGGATAGCACTACCTCAGATCAGTTGGCCCAGATCTATGTTAGAGAGATAGTCAGACTCCATGGTATGCCCAAGACCATAGTGTTGGATAGAGATTCTAGATATGTTTCAGCTTTCTAGACTAGTCTACAGAGAAACTTGGGTACCAAATTGGCATTTAGTATAGCATACCATCCTTAGACAGATGGCCAGACTGAGAGAACAAATCAGATACTTGAGGATATGTTGAGGGCATGTTGTATGGATTATAGAATGACTTGGCATGAGATGTTACTGTTGGTGGAGTTTGCCTATAATAATAGTTATCAATCTACAATTAAGATGGCTCCTCATGAAGCCTTGTATGGTAGGCGATGTAGATCTTCATTGCATTGGGATAAGGTAGGAGAGAAAGATGAGTTACATACAGCTCTTGGGTTAGAGATAACTTAGAAAATGATAGAAGATATCCAATTGATCTGACGTAGAATGAAGAAAGCTCAAGATAGACAAGATAGCTATGCAGATTTAAAGAGAAAAGATGTGGAGTTTGAAGTGGGTGATAAAGTGTTTATTAAAGTTTCCCTCTATAAACGGGTAATACATTTTGGCGGTAAAGGAAAGTTAGCACCTAGATACATGATGCGTTGTAACTACAACATGCATAAATAGCAAGTGCGATACATGATGCGTTGTAACTACAACATGCATAAATAGCAAGTGCACTAGTCGTACAAAGTAATAAAGTGATGAGAGGGTATCGTTCCCACGAGGATTGGTTGCTAAGCACTAAGTTTTCTACTGTTTTCAAGTTGGAGCAATCGAGTTGTTTGGATTAATGAGAGAAAATTAAATTTAAAACTAAAACAGAAAATTCTAAATATTCAAAACTAAATTATGAAAACAAGATTAAAAACAAGGTAATATCAATTTAAAACAACGGGTAGGGTTTTGATTTCATTTGGACTCTATAGATTCAACCTACAGATTATGCTAATTCCATATTCACATGCATTCATTGTAAATCAGAATCTCTAAATTGTAAACATACCTTCTCAGGCTATGTTTTCCTACTTTTCCCTATTAAACTTCCGCAACCAAAAAATTGAAGATTAATAGTTCTAAGCTCATTAAGCACCTAGAATCCAAGATTGATTTCATTGATTCTTAAATCTATCTCTAGCATTTAATACTACAATGGTGATTACCCAAGAAGCTTAAATGACTCATTTCTCAATCTCATTATGTTCATCAATTAATAGCATTAAAAACAGAATAACCCCACAATCATTGCAATAGCATATGAAAATAATAAAAAACAATTGCTTAATCCATGAGAATCCGAACTACATCAAAACCCTAACCCAAAATGGGTTAGTTCATAGCTAAATCAATACAATAAGCAAAACAAACAATAAACACAAAGTTCAACATGATAAAATGAGAGAAAAGACAAGAGATCTCCCCTAGTTGCAGAATCCACTGAAGTTAATCCCAATTCTTCTCCCTTTTTAACACAAAATCATCAAATCTAAAACTAAGAAGATGAAAAAGTTGCTCTAGACTAAGGAAAACGTGACCCCCTCTCAAAATGGTAAAGTTTCGCTTTTATACCTTGCCCAAAAACCTAAAACTTTGCCTAAAATTGAAACTGTGCGTTTTAAAGAAACTGAAAACTGCAGACTTTGCCGCGGTGACGAAGTGAAATGTATTCTTGTGCGTGACTCATTTCGCCGCGGCGAACCTCCATGAAGAATTTTGAAATTACAGAATTGCCCTTTGCTTGAATCTTCGATCTTCGATACTCTCCCATGAGAACAAGCTTCATAGTGCTTCACTCTGCTTCAGAACTCTCCCAAATTCTGAGATCCGCTTACTTCTGAGTCCAAAAACTCCAATTCACTCATTATTTGCACAAAATGTCCATTTTAGCCTGAAACACAAAATGTAAAGAAATAAGTAGCAATTCAGGCATAAATGAACTAAGAAGTATCTAAAATCCAACCTAAAAGCCTAATAAAAACAGTATAATTTTCGGATTATCAAATACCCCCAACTAAAGACATGCTCGTCCTCGAGCATTAGGGGTAAAACTCAAAGAGAGAAAACAATAAAAATTAAAACATGACACAATAAGACTGAAAATGAACAACAAGAATTAGACTCCACTCAACATACAAATTGCCTAGAATTTATACAAGTCTCAAAGATTGTTGAAAAATTATTACTGGAAAAATGTTCAACACTCTAAGAAGTTATAACTCGCACCGACTATCTTTCTCTATTGTGTTAGTAAACGGTCTCATACACACAACGGAAACAAAAATATAATTAAGGGATCGTTTACATGAGCCAAGATCAAGGGTATAATTTTACAATTCATATTAAATAAAATCTGCAGAAAAATAAATCTGAGTTTAAAGAAAACAAACGCACGTTGGAGGCTCCTCCAAATTTGTTGACGAATGTTTTGCTACCGATCTAAGTGTAGGATCAAACCTGCGTAGTCCACACGAAGACAATCTCAAAAAGAACCAAAGAGGGATTTGCTAAATCCTCTTTGGCTTCAAGATTAAGAAGAACGTTGTAGCTCTTCTTCTTAGCTTTCCAAAGCTTCTAAATTCATGTCATTCCGAGTTTCCAAGCTCAAGTTACACAATTTACGCTCAAAACTGTCATTTATGCTCAAAATCATCATTTAGGTCTGCAAAGACAAATTAATGGAATTAGGCAGCAATTATGGCCCAAATTGTATGAGAAGTATCCTAAATCCTATCGAAATTCAATACAAAATCATTGGGAAAAATAGGATTATCAGCCAACAAACTTAATCCACACCAGTGGATAGCTCCCACTATCAACGTCAAATGTGAGAAAGCCAACAAGCCAATCACACAATCCAATGGCTCCAACCATTGTCCTCAAGTGTGATTCTTAGTATCAGGAGAGTGGACACTATATGTCACCATGTACACATAATATGTGTACTGCTCTACTATGCATATGACGCGTTTATCAACCTTCACTTTGGCGAACAAGCAAAACCGTCATTTTAAGTCGCCCATCACCATTAAGGAAAACTCCAATGTATTTTAACCTCCCACTGGTAGAAGTGTACCCTTCGCTTTGGTGAACAAGGTTTTGACGAACAGTGGTTTGATTAAAACCATGGTGATGGAAGGCTTACGTGACTTAATATAATTCAGTTGAGGGGTTTGTTATTTAATGTCTCATCAGATTATTATCTTTGTTAGAATGACATTGTTTGGCATGTTATCAAACATTCAACCTTAGCATGCATTCTAAGCAAAAATTTAAACGTGCCAGTACATGGCCCAACTAAAACCGATTTCCTCAAGCCTAAAGGAATCGGTGGGTCACCTCGGGGTCCTGTAATAAACATCTCAAGTCTTCAAGTATGGTTGCCTCGTTCTTTGCTCCATCTTTAAGTACATTACAAAACTTTTAAATTTACAAAAGAATAATAATACAAAATTCTTTACATCAATAAATTTAGAAACCTCGATTTACATTCGAGGGGAGTTAGATGAGAAGAGAATGTACATCAAGAAAGAGGAGAAAGGCAGGACATGCAGGCCCTATTTAGTAAAATACAACCATACATACCCAAAAATATTTAAAATATTCACCCTTAGGTCTAAGGCTCATGTACCGGGCACCATGCAATATACAAACAAGTACAAAGCATAAATTTCAAAGACAATCAATTTTTGAAATTAGCGGGTTAATTACATTTACCCCCTGACAATTTGTAGATCTGTGTTTGGTCCAAAAGTTTTGAAACTTTGCATTTTAGCCCTATACACTCGGAAGTGCGCTCGCTACAGTGATGAGTTAGATCACCGCAGCGTGCGTTGGTTATGCTGACATCCACTCTCTACATATGTTTGTCGCGACGATTTGGTATAGCGCACGTCCGAAGGACAATCGCCACGTTGATGGGTTATATCGCCGCGGTGAGCGCTGTTTTCGTACAACGCTTGTCCAGAGGACGATCGCCGCAGCAATGGTTTATATCGTTGCGGTGAGCGCCGGTTTTGTCACCAGTGCCAGTTTGGACAATGCTCGCTGTGGCAATGGGTTATATCGCTGCGGCGAGCGTACACAGATCTCTAGCTCCAGATCTGCTCATACAGTAACCATACACACTCAAACGGATTTTCAATCAATCAAACACACCGATTTCAATGAAAAATCCATCATGCATTAAACCAAACGTGCGGTTCATCAACAAATCAGATTAATTGATTAATCAATTTCTCAAAAACATGATTTAAGGCAGATTTTATAAGGCAACATTATATCATCGAATACATGTTATCAACCATCCAAATAAAAATTGTAAAATTCAGTACCCTAGGCTCTGATACCACTGTTAGTAAACGGTCCCATACACGCAGAGGAAACAAAAATATAATTCAGGGATCGTTTACATGAGCCAAGATCAAGAGAATAATTTTACAATTCATATTAAACAAAATCTACAGAAAAATAAATCTGAGTTTAAAGAAAACAAACGCACGTTGGAGGCTCCTCCAAATTTGTCGACGAATGTTTTGTTACCGATCCAAGTGTAGGATCGAACCTGCGTAGTCCACACGAAGACAATCTCAAAAAAAACCAAAGAGAGATTTGCTAGATCCTCTTTGGCTTCAAGATTAGGAAGAAAGCAAATCAATTGAATTGATTTTAGGCAAAAGATGTTTCTGTCGTAGGAGTGTTTTGGAGTGGCTACTGTGTGTTTTAATTTCAAGAAGCAATCAATTCATTAATCAATTAACACACACACTTTTTCTTTTTATAGTTAATCAATTTGCCCTAATCCCATACGGAATAGGCTTGGGCTCCAACCCAAACGCCCCATGTTGCCAAACACTCCCAATTTAATATTTTATTTTTCCATCATTATCTCAATTAAAATAAATTAATATATATATATATATATATATATATATATATATATATATATATATATATATATATATATATATATATATATATATATATATATATATATATTAACATTTAACAATAATGATAATCTATATTTAAATATGTGAACACACATTTAAACGTAATTTCACTTATTTAATTTTTCTAACAAATTAAATAAAGGCTACGACCTCAGCAAATTTAATTACACTATGAAATTACCAAAATACCCTTTCGCCTTAAAAGACGAAAATGCCCTTCTTTTTTCTTAGATCTTAAATTGTCTTCTATGTGTGTGACCCATAGGCTCCTCATCATATCGGCAGTGTATAGTATCGCGATTAACACCAATTAATCGTCTCACTAATACCACGTACCAAGATTGGCCCCTAGCAAGGCATCATGGCCACCCCATAGATTCGGATTCAGCAAAGTAGCTACCTGTCAACGATATGGTTACCGTGCAATTCAATCATTTCATCATACGTTATCTCGACGAGACGAAGGCATAGAAATAGTGTCAACCTTCGGTTACTCTCGATATTAGGTATTCAGTTGCTTGACCAATGACCCGTATTATAAACTAGATAGAGCAACAACTCAATCCCACTGTGGCCACAGTTTTAACGTCATTGCCATTTACTGAATTGCGCCGTGAGATAACTTCTCCTATTCCCGGGAGTGGCGAATCCTCTGTCAATCCACCATAGTCTTGATACACTCCTTGATGTAGCCAATCACCACCGTATTGATAGCTCTGAAAAGAACTGCGTTAGGCTAGTGACAAACTACACCAATCAGTGCACAAGGCGCTCCAGTGATCTCATGTCTAAAGATCATATGCACCAGCATTCGTTAGAGGATTTGTTCCATAGACACTGGGGTTACCATCCATATGGAAATCCTCTGGTGGGTCAGTCCAGTAAACTTGCTGCGGTGTAATCGCCTACAGCAAGCACCCATGTGTTGCACCAGGTTGTCACCAAACAACCTTGACAAGTGAGATCAGTCACTGGCTTTCGACAGAGTCATTCAACACTATGATAGCCTTACCGTATTATATGTGCCCTTACTTCGAATATCACACAGACGTTTCTAGAATGGCCACCATATGTGCTCATAGGGTTCTCACTATCAAGATTTGAAACACTTGATACCCTCGTCAAGGTTCTACCATTCTAAAGAAATATATCAATACATACTGCAATAATAATGATTTACACGATATAGAATAAAATGCCTTTTATCGATTAATGAACATTATTACAAAGAGTCAATTCTACAATAATTGATTGGCTCTAGGGCATCTACTCTAACATATTGGTATCCAGAGTAGGTGATCCCTACTTCCATCCACCTTTTGACTTCCTGGCTTATTTTATGCAGAAATGTAAAGTTTATCAAATGGTGGCAAACTCCATAAGCCTAATTATCGAACTACTCTCCACTAATGAGGATTAGACATCGCTAAAAATCAAAAGGTCTTTATAGGCTTATAACGTTAGGCTCGGGTAATGGGCTCCAAAGGAAAAGAAGGGATAAACAAATAAGAGAACTTGGTTTCCTTAAAGCAAACACTAAGACTTAATCAAACTCCCACTTCCTTTCTCAACCATCACTCAAGATGTCAACCAATTAACAACCCTCAACCATGCACAATTCTTATTTTTGCTTCTGCAATGCAATTCTAAAAAAAAATTATTATTATTATTATTATTTTTTAAAATAATAAAATTCATTCAAATTGAGGTTAACTACCTCTCTTATTCTTTTTGCTCATCTCACAACCCCTAAACTATTCTTTTAGTTCATTCATACAACTCTTCAGGTTCCTTGTGTTTGCATTAAGTCCAAAATTCTCCTAAAGGGTGTGATTATGTGTTTAGGGTAATTGGATTGGACAATTTTTGGTTTGCAAGAAAATAAAAAGCAATGAAAAATCTTTTAAGGCTCAAATGGGTGACTAGGGAAAGATTCATTCATGGGTCGGCTGGAAAGGCTCAAACGTTCCAAAAAATGCCTAAATCATTTCCTCAACAATGTCTATTCCTAGAATTTCGCTTCAAGCACTTCTCTACTAGGTTCTAGAGTCCACCAACATTATCAAACTTTACCTAACCACATCAATGAATCTCAGCATGCCAAAATAAATGAAAATGGTGGCTGAACCACTCAAAAAACTCCAATCAAAATCCAGTCAATAAACAAAAACTTGAAGCAATGCTTAACATTTTTCAACAATAAAATCCCAACAACCCTAATCTCATCATTGATTAAACAATTCATCATTGGCATACACAACAAAACATAGAAATAAAATAAAATAAAAAGTTCAAAAATGCTGGAATTTTTCCTACCCCCAAACTAAAGATGACATTGTCCCCAATGTCACATTATGCACAAATTAGGAATAGAAAAACAAAATCTGTAAAAGTACGAGATAGTTCCCTGATTAATCCGTGAAGTTGAAGTGTCGCTCAACAGTGTGCACACCAGGTCCTTGACTTTTTCATCATGAAAATCTGTAAAAACAATTGAAAACTATGGTGTCCACTGTGTTAGAAACATTTCACGAACTAATATGGAAATATTACAACCCTAATCTCGTCTTTTCAACTAAAAAGTTCAACAAAAAATTTAAACTAAACGAAAAACAATCTAAAAACAAACCATAAACAAATAAAAAAATCAGTTCAAAGTTCCACAATACCCAACAATAAACCAAAATAAAAACAAACAAAAATAAAATACAAAACAGGTGCTCCGGCTCATTTGTCGGCCTCCTTGTCTTCCTCGGTGTCGTCCTCTTCTGACTCGGAGCCCATCCACTCGTCTAAATCCCAATCTTCCCATTGGAATGCTGAAGTATCAATATCTAACTTCTGGCTGCAACTCTGTTGCAAATTATAGATCATTCAGGTCTGTTCTGCCACCATTCCTAATGTTTTGACATACGTCTCATCTGACCCATCATCTACTGCATCATTTCCTTCATAGTGGTTGTGGAACTGGATGATGTAACAGCTCCTTGTTGGTTTTCTATCGTTTTGTCCCGACGCTAGGTTGCTCATCGTTTGGACATTCAAGGTGCTTGTGATAGTAGTCTGAGTCGAGGATTGGGGCAGCATCGATAAGTGGCTCATCATCATGTACCTCGATTCCTGTGTTAGTGCACAAAGCTATAATGAGATGTGGGAAAGGGTAACTTCCTCGCCCTGGTTTGGCTGCATGCCGAATGTTGGTCAAGATAATTTGTCCCACATCTATATTCTTTCCCCGTGGCAATAGAATAGAGTAGTAATGCCTTCTCATACGTCACCGTGCTATAGTGCGTCTCCGGCATCATCCTCATACAAATAAAATATTGCCATAACCAAGCCACCGGTGTCAAGTTAGTTCCCTTGATGCTCTTTTTACCCTTTTTTGAAACCTCCCAAGTGGTGTTCGGTTTTTCTATAGCTTAAAGGATTACCCCATCCCTTTTCAGTGTCTTCCTGAATTCCTCATACTCATCATGGTAAATGTTAGGCAATTTGTAAAATTCATTGATGACCTTCGCAGTCAATGCCACATCATTACCCCTCACAAACACAATATCGGATGCACAATCCGGGAGGTTGGCATAAAATTCTCTAACAAGCGGCTCTACCGCCGCTTGTGCAAGTGCATTCATAAACTGTCCCCAATGTCTCCCTTGACTCTAATCCATAGCCTGGCTCGCGGTTAATCCACGCTCAGGGATAAATCCTTTATCTTTCCTTTGGGCTGCCCCTTTATAGTGTTTTCGGGCCTCATCACTCACAAATTGACTATCCACTTTCTTTCCTTTTCGTTTTCCCTTGGACAACACTTTGAGCGGCATTTCTCTAAACCCCCAATCAGCTCACAAATTCAACTTAAAAACTCAACTCAAATTGCCCTATGACAAACACAATCAACCTTGCAGTAAAACAACACTTCCAAAAATTTGCACTTAACCCCCAAACTACAATTTTTCCAAACTCAACCAAACGCTCCAAAAATTAAAATCCACACTCCTCAATATCACAATATTCAAAACACTTCCCCCAACTCAAATCCACGCACAATATCACCAAAATTCACACATTCAACCACAATCAAATTCTCAAATCCACAAATCTAAACTTGAAAAATTTCGATTAAAAGTTAAGGGAACTTGAAATCTTACCAAAACAATGGAGTATGCGCAACCAATTTAACCAAAAATCACTTAGATCACAAAATCCCCAATTTCTTGAACCCACAAATATCTTCAATTTTTTGCAAAGATCTTGGTTAGATCGAGTTGTTTTGGTGTTTGGAAAGGTTAAGGAGTGATCGAGTTGTTCTGGATTGAAGTCGGAAAATTTTTCTCTCAAATGGCTTTGAAAAGTTTTGTGAAAAAATGAAAAGTCACGCGCCCTTTTATAAAAACTAGTTTTCACCCGCGGCAAAGTTCTTCATTTTCAAGCCTTGAAAACAACCCAGTCGATGCCGCGGCGAAGACAAATTCTTCGCCGTGGCAAAAAATTACAGTTGTGAATCGCCCTGGTGAAGAATTTTCTTCGCCGTGGTGAAATTCCCCTTTATGATTTCTGCCCAACTTTCTTCGCCGCAACGAAAAATTACAGAGACGCACCACCTCGGCAAAAAAGATACTTTGCCACGGCAAAGTCTAGGACTTTTCAAATTCCAATTTTTTCACAAATGTGTTTCGTTGCAGCGAAGAAAAGTATTCACAGCGGTGAAAACTGGACAATTCCGTTTTCTGCCTTGATTCGATAACTCACCTGAAACACCAAAAAACACACAAATTAGACTTCATCTAAAATTATAAGAAAACTAAATAATTAAAAATAACAACAACAACTGAAAACACTTGGGTTGCCTCCCAAGGAGCGCTTGTTTATAGTCGGAAAACTCGACTCTTTTAAGTTCTCATGTTGGAATGTCCAGCCGGAGAGGAATTGACTTGCAACTCATCACTCCGTCGATGTATGGCTTTAACCTCTGGCCATTGACCTTAAATGTGCCTTTTTCTTCATGTGACACCTCCACCGCTCCGAATGGGTAGACTCTTGTAACTATGAAGGGTTCGGACCATCTTGACCTAAGTTTTCCTAGAAAAAGCCTAAGTCTAGAGTTAAACAACAACACTTTCTGACCCACTTCAAAGTTCTTCTTCCGAATATGATTGTCACGCCACTTCTTGGTCTTTTCCTTGTACATTCTGGCATTCTCATAAGCTTCTTGACGGAACTCATCGAGTTCATTCAAAGTCAACATCCTTTCTTCCCCAGTAGCTCATAAATCCATGTTGAGCTGCTTTACTGCCCAATAGGCCTTATGCTCAAGTTCTACCGGCAAGTGACATGCCTTCCCATAAACCATCCTGAATGGAGACATACTAATCAGAGTCTTAAATGCAGTTCGATATGCCCATAATGCATCATCCAATTTCCGTGACCAATCTTTCCTAGATGCATTAACTGTCTATTCTAAAATTCCCTTCAGTTCTCTGTTCAATAGTTCTACACTTGTACTTGCCTGCTGGTCTATGGATGGTAAGGTGTTGTAACTCTATGTTTTACCCCATACTTTCCCAACAAGGAATCAAATTGCCTATTGCAAAAGTGCGATCCTCCATCACTAATGATTGCCCTTGGTACTCCAAATCTTGAGAAAATATTCTTTCTCACAAAATTAATCACTACCCTGGCATCATTGGACGGCAATGCAACTGCTTCCACCAACTTTGATACGAACTCCACTGCTACAAAATGTATGTGTTCCCAAAAGAATTTGGGACGGGCCCCATGAAGTCAACTCTCCATACATCAAACAGCTCAACTACAAAGATGTTGTTCAGCGGCATCTCATCCCTCTTTGAAATGTTACCACTCCACATTGGTTGCATTCTTGAACCATCCGGAAAGAATCCTTAAAAAGGGTTGGCCAGTAAAACCCAAATTGAAGAACCTTGGCTGCTGTCCTAGCTCCTCCAAAATGGCCACCTACTTCCCTCTCATGACAATGCCCTAGAATACTTTCCATTTCCTCTTTTGGCACACACCTATGTATCATCTGATCAGCATAGTGTCTATAAAGGAATGGTTTGTTAGGAGATGACTCGGTTGCGCAGCGAAAAATAAAATTTTTACAACCATGGATCGTTCCTTAGAACCCAAAATCAGGGCACAGAAAATTAAAGTTTATATATAACAAGAATCTGCAGAAAAATAAAACTAGAGTTTTAGATCCATACCCATGTTGGAGGCTCCTCCAATATTGTCTCTGAACGTGTTTGCTACCGATCCAAGTGTAGGATCGAACCCTACGAAGTCCACACGAAGACAATCACAAGGAACCAATGAGGGATTTGCTAGATCCTCGTGGCCTTAAGAAATCAAGAAGAAAACTTTGATTTTGGCACAAACCAAAATGGCGTGGGAGAGTGTTTTTCTTTGTGTTGTGTTTTTTTCTTTTCTTTCAAAAGGGCAAGATATTTTTTTTAACAAATCACACAAACACCTTTCCTTTTATAGGCAAACTTAGTTGCCCTATTCCCACATGGAATGGGCTTGGGTTCCAACCCAAACACCCCATGTTACCAAACACTCTCAATTAGATATTTTAATTTAATTCATCGTTATCTCAATTAAAATCAATTAATACTTAATTAACATTTAACAATAATGATGATTTAATTAAATATGTGCGAACACACATTTAAACGTAATTTCACTTATTTAATTTTTTCTAGCAAATTAAATAAAGGCTACATTGAAATTTAAATTTGGCCACTATGAAATTACCAAAATACCATTTTGCCCAAAAAGACAAAAAACGCCCTTCTTTCTTCTTGGCTCTTAAATTGTCTTCTATGTGTGTGACCCACAGGCTCCTCATCATACCGACAGTGTATACTATCGCGATTAACACCAATTAATTGTCTCACTAATACACAGACCAAGATCAGCCCCTAGCAAGGCATCATGGCCACTTGATAGATTCAGATTCAGCAAAGTAGCTACTTGTCCAACGATATGGTTACCGTATAATTCGATCATTTCATCATCGTATCTCGATGGGGGAGGCGAAGGCATAGAAATAGTGTCAACCTCAGGTTACTCTCCGATATTATGTATTCGTTTCTTAGAACCAATGACCTGTATTATAAAGCTGGATAGAGCAACAACTCAATCCCACGTGGCCACGGTTTTAGTGTCATTGCCATATACTTGAATTATGCCGTGAGATAACTTCTCCCGCACGGGAGGGGTGATGAATCCTCGTCAATCCACCATAGTCTTGATACACTCCTTGATGTAGCCAATCACCACCGTATTGACAGCTCTTAATAAAACTGCACTAGGCTAGTGTCAAACTACACCAATCGGTGCATAAGGCGCTCCGGTGATCTCAAGTCTAAGGATCACATGCACCACCATTCGTTAGAGGATTTGTTCCATAGACACTGGGGTTACCATCCATATGGAATCCTCACGGTAGGTGAGTCCAGTGAACTTCTTTGCGGTATATCCGCTACTACAAGCACCCATGTGTTGGACCAGGTTGTCACCAAACAACCTTGACAAGTGAGATCAGTCACTGCCTTTCGACAGGGTTGTTCAATATTATGATAGCCTTACCATATTATCTATGCCCTTACTTCAAAATAATACTAGGGCTATGGACATTTCTAGAATGGCGACCATTTGTGCTCATAGGGCTCACTATCAAGATTTGAAACACTTGATACCCTCGTCACGGTTCTACCATTCTAAGGACATATATCAAAACATATTGCAATAATAATGATTTACGCGATATAGAATAAAATGCCTTTTATTGATTAATGAACATTATTACCAAGAGCCAATTCTACAATAATTGATTGGCTCTAGGGCATCTACTCTAACAATCTCCCACTTGCACTATAGCCAATCATTCATGTATTTAATACCAAATGATCTCAAGTGCCTTTCATGCTTCTGCTGCGACAGAGGCTTTGTCAGTGGATCTTCGAGATTGTCGGTAGTATGCACTTTACTAATCTGCACGTCTTTCCTCTCAACTATCTCTCTAATGAGATGGAAACATCTGAGTATGTGTTTGGAATTCTGATGAGACTGTGGTTCCCTGGCTTGAACAATTGCTCCATTGTTGTCACAATAGATGTCTATAGGATCAACAATCGTAGGAACCACCACCAAGTTGATAATGAACTTTTTAATCCAGACTGCCTCCTTGGCTGCATCTGATAATGCAATATACTCAGCCTCCATTGTAGAATTCGCTACAGTGCTTTGCTTAGAGCTCTTCCAGCTCATTGCACCACCATTGAGACAAAATACAAACCTTGATTGCGATCGATAATCATCTTTGTCTGTTTGGAAACTAGCATCACTGTATCCTCTTATAGTGAGCTCATCTTCCCCTCCATAAACCAAGAACATATCCTTAGTCATCTTCAGGTACTTAAGAATATTCTTGACAGCCATCTAGTGACACTCACCTGGATCTGATTGATATCTACTACAAGTGCTCAAAGCACATGAGACATCAATCCGAGCACATAGCATGGCATACATGATGGATCCAATTGCTGATGCATATGGGATTCCTCTTCATCCTATCTCTCTCATCTTGTGTTTTAGGACACAATTCCTTAGAGATAAACACCATGTGACATCGAAAGAAATCCCTTCTTGGATTCTTCCATACTGAATCTTTTCAGTACCTTGTCAATATACGTACTCTGACTTGGGCCAAGCAACCTACATGATCTATCACAATAGATCTTTATACCAAGGATGTAGGCTGCTTCTCATAAGTCCTTCATGGAGAAGCACTTGGATAACCAAGTCTTTACCCGACGCAAGTTTCGATATATCATTCCGTCAGTATGTCATCGACATACAACAACTAGGAATGCTACTGCGCTCCCACTCACTTTCTTGTAAACACAGGGCTCATCTTCGTTCTTAATGAAACAAAATTCTTTTATAGTTTCATCAAAACGAATGCTCCAGCTCCTTGAAGCTTGCTTGAGTCCATAAATGGATCTCTGCAACTTGCATACCTTATTAGCTTGACTATCAAGAACGAAACCATCAGGTTGTGTCATATACACATCCTCCTCAAGGTTTCTGTTCAGGAAAGTAGTTTTGACATCCATTTTCCAAATCTCATAGTCATGATATGCAGTTATTGGAAGCATAATCTGGATGGATTTAATCATGGCAACCGGCAAAAAGGTTTCTTCATAGTCAATGCCATGAATTTGTTTGAAACCTTTGGCAACCAGCCATGCTTTATAAGTATGCACATTGCCATCCATGTCAGTCTTCTTCTTGAACACCCATTTACACCCTATGGGTTTTACCCCTTCAGGTGGTTCCACCAGAGACCACACTTGGTTCTGGCACATGGAGTCCATCTCAGATTTCATGGTTTCAAGCCATTTAACTGACTCTGGATCCGATATAGTGTCTTCGTAGGTTTTGGGTTCATCGTCTTGGTAGATAGTACGTCACCATGTTGAGTCACGAGATAACCGTATCTCTCAGGCTCATGGTGTACTCTCCCAGATCTACGTAGCTCATGTGCTACCTGAGGTGGTTTACTTTGTTCCACAAGTTGTGGAGTAACCTTCTCATGATGGTTAACCACTTCCTGTGGCACATCATCCCGTCCTTCGTCTAGTATATCTTGTGGTTCTAAAACTTCATCGAGTTCTACTTTTCTCCCACTAGTACTTCTTAGAAACTATTCCTTTTCTAGGAAGACACTAGATCGAGCAACAAAAATTTTGCGCTCTTTTGGGTGGTAGAAATAGTATCCTTTGGATACCCCACAAATATACATTTACAGGATTTTTGGGCCCAGCTTGTTCGAAGTCAATTTCTTAACATAAGCTTCGCAACCCCCAAATCCTTAGATAAGACAAGTTGGGCTTTTGCCCACTCCATAGCTCATATGGAGTCTTATCTACAGACTTTGACAGCACACGGTTCAAAACGTGAGTCGTAGTCTCTAGGGCATAACCCCAGAACAATGCAGGTAAATCACTAAAACTCATCATAGACCTAACCATGTCAAGTAAGGTCCTGTTCCTCCTTTCAGACACTCCATTGTGTTGGGGTGTATAAGGAGGGTGAGTTGTGATACATATCCCACGTTCCTTCGGGTACTCAAAACCCTAAGCTTAAGTATTCACCTCCTCGATCCGACCGAAGAGCTTTAATACTTTTGCCCAACATATTCCGTACTTCATTTCTGAAATCCTTGAATTTATCAAAGGCTTCAGATTTATGTCTCATAAAGCATATTGGGCAGTCAAGCAGCTAAACATGGACTTGAAAGCTGTTGGAGAAGAAAGGATATTGACTTTGAATGAACTCGATGAGTTTTATCTCGATGCATATGAGAATGCCCGTATTTACAAGGAGAAGACAAAAAGGTGGCATGACAAGCATATCCGGAAGAAGGACTTTGAAGAAGGGCAGAAGGTGTTGTTGTTCAATTCTAGACTTAGGCTTTTTCCCGAAAAACTTAAGTCTAGATGGTCCGGACCGTTCACAGTGACAAGAGTTCACCCATACGGAGCGGTGGAAGTGTCACATGACGAAAAGGGCACTTTTACGGTAAATGGACAGAGATTGAAGCCTTACATAGTTGGGATGATGAGTTGCAAATCCATCCCAATCTGGCTTGACATCCTAACTTGAAGGATTGAGAGAGTCGAGCTATCGACTATAAACAAGCGCTTTTTAGGAGGCAACCCAAGTGTTTTTAATTATTTGTTTTTCATTTTGGTTGTTTGAATTTGTTTGAATTCATTATGAGTTTGTATTATTTTTAATGTGTGTGTTTTTTAGTATTTCAGGTGAAATTTTCAACCAAAGTAAGGAATTAAAATGCTCCTAGACTTCGCCGGGGCGAAGAAGTATTCTTCGCCGCGCGAAGCATTGTGAAGAAGAATTCGGTGTGAAAATCCCAGACTTCGCCGCGGCAAAGATTGTTCTTCGACGGGGCGAAGCAACCTGAAAATTGTGTGAGCTCCTGGATGTTTTCTCCGCAGCAAAGAAAGGAGGATAAAATTTGTGAAAATTTTCTAAGGCATTGTCGCCGTGGCGAAGCAAAATTCTTCGTCGAGGCGAGTTGCCTCTGTATGTTTTCGCCCCGGCGAAGAGTTTTTCTTCGCCGCGGCGAAACCTGGGTATTTTTTAGGGTTCATGCACGAAGAACTTCGCCGCGGCGACGGTACTTTTCTATAAATACCCTTTTTTCTTTTTCATTCTTCACGCAACTTTTCAAAATTCAATCTTTTGCCTTCCTAGTGCTTTTCCAACCAAAATTCTTACTCCCTAACCTTCCTAAACACAAAAACAACACATTTCAACAAAAATTTTCGCGAAAATTTCACGAAAATTTTTAGATCAAAAATTTGGGGCTTTTCAATCTGGGATGTTTCTAGTTCAATTAGTGGTGAATACTCCTTCATTTTGGTAAGATCTCAAGTACCCAAAGCTTTTTATCGCACAATTTTAAGTTTTTAATTATAGATCTGAAAATTATTGTTGTGGTTGAGTTGTGGAATTTAGGTGATTTTGAGTGTTGATTTTGTTAGAGGAAGAGTAGTTTGTGCATTGGATGATTGTGAGGAGTGTGGGTTTTTGAAATATTGGAGTGTTTGTGTGGATTTGAAAAATTTGTAGTTTGGGGGAAAGCACGAATTTTTGGAAGTGTTGTTTGTTTTTGCAGGATTGAATTGGTTGTGTATAACAACTAGGTTTGAATTGTTGGGGTATAATTTTTGAGTGAACTTGAATTGTGAACAATGCCTGCCAAAATTAAGCATCCATACAAGGGTAAGGGTAAAGGAAAGAACGTTGACAACCGTTTTGTTAATGAGGAAGCCCGAAAAAGGTATGAGGAGGCAATACAAAGGAAGGATAAGGGTATTATTCCTGAGCGCGGATTGACCGCAAGTCAGGCCTTGGAGTGGAGTAGAGAGAGACGTTGGGAGATGTTTATGAGTGCTCCTACACAACCGGCTGTTGAGCTGCTAGTAAGGGAGTTTTATGCCAATCTCTTGGATTGTCAGAAAGGTACAGTTTTTGTAAGAGGGGCTAATGTGCCATTTATAGAAAGGGTGATCAATGAGTTCTATGACCTGACTGAAATTTTCCAGGATGAGTACGTACAGTTTAAGAGATCACAGTTTGAGGACAGTATCATCCTTCCGGTCATTGCAAAACCGGATGTAGATTGGGCAGTTTCAAAGAAACAGAAGAAGACTCTCAAGGGAACTCAGTTGACACCGATGGCTCGACTGTGGCAATATTTTGTCAGTGCGAAATTGATGCCAGAATCGCACTATAGCATAGTTACTCACGAGAAGGCAGTATTGATTTACTCTATTACCACAGGGAAACGTATCGATATGGGAGACATGATCTAGAACAGATTAAGGTGCCTCCTTTCCAAGAGGGCGAACAAGATTTACGGTTTCCCCACATCTCATCACAGCCTTGTGTCTTAGAGCTTGAGTCGAGGTTCAGGATGACGAGCACCGTATTCATGCTACCCCAGTTCTAGACTCAGAGTATTATAGAAAGCACCTTGACCATCTGGAAGATGCGTAACCAAGAGTAGGGGCAAAAAGGCAGAGAACAGGCCTTGCCACATCATCAAGCTCCGCAGGTACAGAGAAAGAGATGATGCATCAGATGATGGGTATGATGAAATGGATGACAAAGCATCAGGATTGGGTGGTTGAACAGACCCACATGATGTATGAGATGCAGAAGAATAGCTTTAAAGAGCTCAACGTTGACACTTCAGCATACCAAGGGGCCGACTGAGACTCAGAAGAGGGCTCCGAGGAAGGAGAGGAAGATGAGGAAGAAAAGGAAGAAGAAGAATGAGCCAGAGCACCTATTTTTGTTTGTCTTTATGTTTATTTGTTTTTATTTAATTTTGTTGTTCATTTTAAACATTAAACTCAGTTTTATTTTTGTTTTGGATTTTGTTTAGTTGTTTTAGTTGTTTCTATTAATTTGTAGTTGTTGAAAAGACGAGATTAGGTTGTAATATTTTCAAGTTAGTTTGTGAATTTGTGCTAACACAAGGGACACCACAGTTTTAATTGTTTTGACAGATTTTGGGTGATGATAAGTCCGAGACCGAGTGTGCATTGTGGAGCGACACTTCATGGATTAACTAGGGAGTTTTCTCGTACCTTTGTTAATTCTGATTTTCTATTCCTGATCTATGCATAATGGAACATTGGGGACAATGTCATGTTTAGTTTGGGGGTAGAAAATAGAAATAAAACCTAGTTTAAAGGTATATTGGCTGGAAACCAGAACCCGCCTTAAAAACTGCCTAGCAGTACTTGGCAACCTTTGGTATAACAACGTCACGTACACCTTAAACGGAAAAAAAAATTCTTCTTTAGTTTGATTGTTTTTGCCAATGATGAATTGTATAAATCAATGATGAGAATAGGGTTGTTGCAATTTTATTGTTGAGAAATGTTAAGCATTGCTTCAAGTTTATGTTTATTGACTGGATTTTGATTAAGGTTTGTTAAGTGGTTCAGCCACAATTTTCATTTATTTCGGCATGCTTAGATTCATTTTATGTGGTTAGGTGAAGTTTGATAATGTTGGTGGACTCTAGAACCTAGTAGAGAAGTGCTTGAGGCGAAATTCTAGGATTAGACAGGGTTGGGAAAATGATTTAGGCATTTTTCGAAACGTTTGAGCCTTTCTAGCCAACCCATGAATGAAATTGTCCCTAGTCACCTATTTGAGCTATATGAATTCTATTGCTTTATTTTTCTTGGAAAACAACAAAATTGTCCAATCCTTATACCCTAAACACTTTATCGTACCCTTAGGAGAATTCGGTCCTAATGCAAACAAAAGAGTTGTACGAATAAGCCAAAAGAATAGTTTGGGGGGTGGGAGAAGAGAAATAAAAACAAAAGAGGTAGTCACCTCAATTCAATTGAATTGTTGTTTTATTTTCAAAAAAAAAAAAAAAATACGAATTCTGCCTAGTTTAAGGGTATACCAGCTGGAAACCAGAACCCACCTTAAAAACTGCCTAGCAGTACTTGGCAACCTTTGGTATAATAGTGCCACATACACCTTAAACAAAATTCCCCCGCATTTATGGTTTTCGGAATAAGAAAAATACACGTTTGAGGGTTGTGAATTAGTGGACATTTCAATTGGTGGTTAAGAAGAAGTGGAGTTCGATTTGATGTCAGTTTTGCATTAGGAAAACCGAGTTTTCTTACTTTGTTTTTCCTATCCTTATTCTTGGAACCCACTACCCGAGCCTAACGTTACAAGCTTTTAAAGACCTTGTGATTCTCATCTCTGTCTAGTCCTCATTAGTGGAGAGTAGTTCGATATTTAGGCTTATGGAGTCCGTCACCATTTGATAAACTTTACATTTTTGCATAAAATAATCCGGGAAGTTGGAATGTGGATTGAAGTAGGGATCACCTACTTGGTGGACTGATTGAGAAAGATAATCGATATAGCTTATAACTTCTTGGAGTGTTGAACATTTCCTGATAATAATTTTTCAACAACTTTTGAGACTTGTGTAAATTCTAGGCAATTCATTTGTTGAATTTGATTCTTATTGGTTTTTGTTCATTTTTCAGTTTTGATGTGTGTGTGTTTTGTGTTTTTGTTAGTAGTTTGTTGTTTTTGTTTCCTTTAGTTTTGTACCGTATGCTCGGGGATGAGCATATGTTTAGTTTGGGGGTATTTGATAATCCGTGGATTATACCATTTTCATTAGACTTTTTAGTCGGATTTCAGCTACTTTCTAGTTCATTTTAACCTGAATTGTTGCTTAATTCGTTACATTTCGTGTTTCAGTTTAAATTGGTCATTTTGAGCAAATAAGGACAAAATTGGAAATTCTGGACTCAGAAGTTGGCAGATCTCAGAAGTTGGGAGAGTTCTGAAGCAGGATAAAGCACTATAAGGCTTGTTCCTAAGGGAGAGCAACGAGGATCGAAGAATCAAGCGAAGATGCAAGCAGAGTGGCAGTTCTGTAATTTCAAAACTTTTCAAGAAGCTTCGCCGCGGAAGACTTGTACGTCGCCGTGGTGAAGTGTGCCAGTCACGTACCATTTCTGCTTCCTTCTTCGTCGCGGCGAGATTTCTTCTTTGCCGCGGCGACAGTCGTAAATTCTAGTTTTTTAAAACGCACAGTTTTACTTTGTGCGTGTTTTTCTGGGGAATTTGGGCGAGGTATAAAAGAAACACTTAGCCTTTTTGGAAGAGGGGTCAAATAGGGTTTGAGCAGCTTTTACATTTTCTTAGTTTTCAGTTTTGAGCGATTTTGAGCTGTAACAATGGTGAAGATTCGATTTCGAACCAGGGGATTCATCATTTGGGGAGATTTCTTGTCTTTTCTCTCATTTCATTATGCTGAACTTTAATATTATCATTTTTCTTGTTTGCAGTGTTGATTTAGCTATGAACTAACCCATTTTGGGTTAGGGTTTTGATTGTAATTCGGATTATAATGGGTTAAGTGATTGATTGTTTTATTTTCAAATGATTATGCTTTGATTGTGTGTTTACTCTGAATTTTAATGCTTATATGTGATGAACATGGTGAGATTGAGAAATGAATCATGTTAGGCTTCTTGGGTAATCACCATTGTAGTATTGGATGCTAGAGATAGATTCAAAAATCAATGAAATCATTGTAGGATTCTGTTGCTTAATGAGCTTGGAATTGTTAACTTTCAAATTGTTGGGTGCGGACAGTTAATAAGGAAGAGTAGGAAAACATAGCCTGAGAAGGTATGTTTAACACTTTAGAGAGTTTGATTTATAACCAATGCATATGAATATGAATTTAGTTTAATTCTTAGGTTTAACCCATAAAATTCGAATGAAGTCAAAACCCTACCCGTTTTACTTGAATTGATTGCTATCCGTGTTTTCATCTCGCATTCATAGTTAATTTTAGTTTAAAATTTATTGTTCAGTTTTAATTAGAAATAGCTCCCATCAATCCAAAAGAAATCGATTGCTTCAACTTGAGAACATTAGGAAACTTAGTGCTTAGCTAACAATTCTCGTGGGAACGATACTTACTCATCATTATATTACTTGAGAGACTAGTGCACTTGCTACATTTGCATGTTGTAGGAAACACGCATCACTGCTCTCTACTAAGAAAACACGACCCCCTAAAAAATGGCAAAGTTTTGCTTTTATACTTCGTCCAAAAACCTAAAACTTTGCCTAAAAATGAAACTGTGCGTTTTAAAGAAACTGAAATTTGCAGACTTTGCTGCAACGAAGAAGGAATCTTGCCGCGGCGATGATGTAAAAGTAACTCTTGTGCGTAACTCATTTCGCCACAGCGAATCTTCATGAAGAATTCTGAGATTACAGAATTGCCCTCCGCTTGCTTCTTTGCTTGAATCTTCGATCTTCGATCTTCGATGCTCTCCCATGGGAACAAGCTTCATAGTGCTTTTACCTGCCTTCGAACTCTCCCAACTTCGAGATCCGCTTACTTCGAGTCCAAACTCCAATTCGCTCATTATTTGCTCAAAATGTCCATTTTGGCCTGAAACACAAAAATGTAAAGAATTAAGTAGCAATTCAGGCAAAAATGAACTAAGAAGTATCTACAATCCGACCAAAAAGCCTAATTAAAACAGTATAAATCTTGGATTATCAAAGTGAACCACCTCAAGTAGCATAGGAGCTACGTAGATCTGGGAGAGTACGCCATGAGCCCGAGAGATACGGTTATCTCGTGACTCAACATGGTGACGTACTAGTCTACCAAGATGATAAACCCAGAACCTATGAAGACCCTATATCGGATCCAGATTCTGTAAAATGGCTTGAAGCCAAGAAATCTAAGATGGACTCCATGTACCAGAACCAAGTGTGGTCTCTGGTGGAACCACCTGAAGGGGTAAAACCCATAGGGTGTAAATAGGTCTTCAAGAAGAAGACTGACATGGATGGCAATGTGCATACTTATAAAGCACGACTGGTTGCCAAAGGTTTCAAACAAATTCATGGCATTGACTATGAAGAAACCTTTTTGCTGGTTGCCATGATTAAATCCATCCGGATTATGCTTGCAACTACTGCATATCATGACTATGAGATTTGGCTAATGGATGTCAAAACTGCTTTCTTGAATGGAAACCTTGAGGAGGATGTGTATATGACACAACTTGATGGTTTCGTTCTTGATAGTCAAGCTAATAAGGTATGCAAGTTGCAAAGATCCATTTATGAACTAAAGCAAGCTTCAAGGAGCTGGAACATTCGTTTTGATGAAGCTGTAAAAGAATTCGGTTTTATCAAGAACGAAGATGAGCCCTATGTTTACAAGAAAGTGAGTGGGAACGCAGTAGTATTCCTAGTGTTGTATGTCTATGACATACTTCTGATCGAGAATGATATACCGAACTTGTTGTCGGTAAAGACTTGGTTATCCAAGTGCTTCTCCATGAAGGACTTAGGAGAAGTAACCTACATCCTTGGTATAAAGATCTATCTTGATAGATCACGTAGGTTGCTTGGCCTAAGTTAGAGTGCATATATTGACAAGGTACTGAAAAGATTCAGTATGGAAGAATCTAAGAAGGGATTTCTTCCAATGTCACATAGTGTTTATCTCTCTAAGGAATTGTGTCCTAGAACACAAGATGAGAGAGATAAGATGAAGATGATCCTATATGCATCAGCAATTTGATCTATCATGTATGCCATGCTATGTACTCAGATTGATGTCTCATGTGCTTTAAGCACTTGTAGTAGATATCATCTGGATCGTGGAGCGCACCTTTGGATGGGTCACAAGAATATTCTTAAGTATCTAATGTGGACTAAGGATATGTTCTTGATTTATGGAGGGGAAGATGAGCTCACTGTAAGAGGATACAGTGATGCTAGTTTCCAAACAGACAAAGATGATTATCGATCACAATCGGGGTTTGTATTTTTGTCTCAATGGCAGTAATGATTGGAAGAGCTTCAAACCAAAGCAACGAGCCCGGACTCTACAATGGAGGCTAAGTATATTATATTGTCAGATGCAGCCAAGGAGGCAGTCTGGATTAAGAAGTTCGTTACTGAACTTGGTATGGTTCCCACGATTGTTGATCCTATAGACATCTATTGTGACAACAATAGAGCAATTGCTCAAGCCATGGAACCACAGTCTCATCAAAAGTCCAGACACATACTTAGATGATTCTATCTCTTCAGAGAGATAGTTGAAAGGAAAGACGTACAGATTAGTAAAGTGCATACTAACGACAATCTCGTAGATCTACTAACAAAGCCTCTGTCGTAGCAGAAGCATGAAAAGCACTTGAGATCATTTGGTATTAAATACATGAATGATTGGCTATAATGCAAATGGGAGATTGTTAGAGTAGATGCCCTAGAGTCAATCAATTATTATAGAATTGACTCTTTGTAATAATGTTCATTAATCAATAATAAATGGCATTTTATTCTATACCGCGTAAATCATTATTATTGCAATATGTATTGATATATGTCCTTAGAATTGTAGAATCGTGACAAGGGTATCAAGTGTTTCAAATCTTGATAGTGAGAACCCTATGAGCACATATGGTGGCCATTCTAGAAACGTCCGTAGCCCCAGTATTATTCTGAAGTAAGGGTATAGATAATACGATAAAGCTATCATAGTGTTGAACAACCTTGTCGAAAGGCAGTGACTGATCTCACTTGTCAAGGTTGTTTTGTAACGCCCCACTTGAGGTACGTAGGTAACGTCTCTTCTTTTGCTCTTATTTGAGTTGGTTTATTAGTATTATTGTTTGGTTGACCTTTGATTGAGTGATATGTTGAATACTTGCCCACGAAATTGGTTGAAAATAGAAGTTCAAGTGTTCCATGCTTGTGGGAGGGCCGAGGTGTTGAAACCACGGGAAGGCTGCTGCAGTCCGGCCGAGGCGACAAAAGCTTCCTCGCCGCGGCGGCCAGACCAAACCAAAATGTTTGTTAAGTTTTAGATATTTTCTTCCCTAAGGGCAATTTGACCATTCTACCCCTAATTAGCAAGAAAAGTGGGGAGTAAAATGTAAGGATTTTTCATGGAGAATATGTTGTTATGGGGGTGTGTTTGTAATGAATCAAAGGATATAGATGGAATTCCCAAGGAAGAGTAAGGGCAAAATGGGAATGCTTGTGTATAAAGTTCATTAAAAGGAATTAAGGGTCATTGCAAACCCTTCATTCTTCTTCTCCATCACCACTCTCCTCTCTTGCTTCCTTTCAATTTCTCTTTTCTTTTCAAGGAGTTTTAAAGGGCTTTTGGAGTGATTTGGGGTAGAAAAATCAATCTAAGGCATCCTAAGGTAAGGATTCTTGCTTTGGTTGTGAAGCTTTGTGAGTTTTTGAGTATATTTGATTATTGAGGGTTTTGTTCATTTGTTAAAGAGTAGAGAAAAAGTCAAGCAAACCAAGAGAAAGGAAAGGAAGAGTTAGGAAATCTCTCCATAACAAGGTAAGTAAATCCCAACCCAAGTTGAGATTTGAGAATTCTCTTGATTAGGGTTTTGATAGCAATTATGTATGTATGTTACATACATGTTATATGCCATGTTATTGAGTCTTAAATGGAGATTACTAGTGCTTTGTGATTGTTTATACATTTCAAGTATAAGAAGTGAGATGTGGGTTGGAAAGGTAGTTTGAGATGGAATTGAAGGATATTGAGAAATCCTTTTTGGCAGTGGTCTTTCTTTGGGAGGGATTTATGGCTATGTGAGGGAGTTTCTCCCCCATTTTGGATGGTTAGAGAAAGACATAGGATTATTGTTATAGTAGAGTTTTATTATGCACTTGAGTTGTTTGATGAAATGCCTAATCGAGGTTTGAGTATGAGAAATGAACTTAATTTTTTCTGCACAATTGCATATGAGAAATGAACCTTAATTCTTGCAACATTGCATGTTGGCATTTCATAGTGCATTAGTGGAGATGAACCATCCATAGGCAATTAATTGTGCATTGAGAAGTGACCTAAGAAAGAGTAAGAAACTTTGTGTATGCACTTGCTCTATGAGTAGAAGAACTTTAGGATGTAACTACCCCTAAGGGTAGAGAGAATGAAAAGTGCTAGAGTAGAGTGAATGAGAAGGGTTATTAGAAATGGGTCGATGCTTTGTGATCATCACCCTACGCTTATGAGAATCGGGTTAGTGCTTTGTGATCATCACCCGAATAGCTATTAGAAATGGGTTGATGCTTTGTGATCATCAGCCGATAGTTATTAGAAACGGGTGGATGCTTTGTGACCATCACACGGTTAGTTAATAGAAAGGGGTTGATGCTTTGTGATCATCACCCGACATTTATTAGAAGTGGGTTGATGCTTTGTGATCATCACACGACTGATTAGGAATCGGTTAGTGCTTTGTGATCGCACCCGAAAGTCATGAGGAACGGGTAGGTGCTTTGTGGTCTCCACTCCGATAGTTACGAAAACCGGGTAGGTGTTTCGTGATCCCCACTGTAAGTCACTAAGAACGGTTGGTGCTGTGTGAACTCCACCCGGCTACCATGAAGAGGAGATGGTGCGTGAACGCTATCCGGCCGATCCTGTCAAGATGAGGCCATGGCGTCCTAGTAGAAACAGAAATGTAGAAAGAAGGAAAGAATTAAGAGAATTACATACGGGACAAACAGATAGAGGGTTTACTTATCGAGCGCTATTTTGTGTCTATCCCCGTTATTTTCCTTGTGGATGCAGATAGGGTGATGATGCAAGGGGCCGGAGGGGCGTAAGCGGAGGAGCAATAGCTACACTGCTTCCCCTGTTTTTGTTCTTTTTAAAATGGCATTTTGTAAATGACGTTTTTCTTTGTGTATAAAAGACGTTTATTGCTTATAATAAAAAGAAAAAGTTTTGGGCCCATTTTTCTATTGTTATTATGCATGCAAGGTAAATTACAATAGTTAGCTTGTTACATTTTGGTATCGTGAGCAAAGATTTTGGGATTGAACAAGTTGTACTATTCTCATCGCCACAACGTCCCTATAACCGACCGTGAGTTAATTCTTTCCTTACGCAATTGTTTCTCGAGTTCATTGGTGTGATTATTTTGTGATGAGGCGTAGGGTTATCGGAATCGTGGTAAGGTGTGGTGAATGGGGAAGGAGAACCTTCTAACCCACCAGTAGTCTACGCCTCCCTTGGATGAAGTTAGAATTCGGGAATTATACAAAGAAGTCATGGCAGAAAACCCAAGGGAGAGTTGTAACCCCCTGCACTGTACCGCCTAATTGCGCATGTCGAAAGAGGACAACCGATACCTCCCCTAGCATGCAGCGTAGTTGAACCGATTTACGATCTTTCCAGTAACATCAACCCTCGTAGTTTAAGGGTACTACGGATCCAAGAATAGCAAAGAGTGGCTTGGGTTCGTAGAACGAGCCATGGGTTTATTTCCCATGTCGATCCGGGAGAAGATCCTGGTATGCGAAGTTTCTTGTTTCGTGGTGATGCCCGAATTTGGTGGGAATTAATGGAAGAAACTCATGATGTGACAAGAATGACTTGGGAAGAGTTCAGCAAGAGTTTGAGGCCGAGTATAGAACAGAGGACCAAGTTCATGAGAAGGTCCAAGAATTTATCAACCTTACAAAGAAAGGACTAGTGTCGTGAAGGAGTACTGGTGAAATTCAATTCTCTTACAAGGTTTGCACCCGAATAGTTAGTACTCCCCGCCTTTGAGAAGGGATAAGTTTATGCACAAAGTTGAAGCCCGGAGATAGCCCGGGATATAATGACAAGTTCCAACCCTCCGAAATTATAGTGAGGCTTTGAGGCGGGCAATGAAGGCGGAGATTTTTGAGAATAAAATTTCCCCCGTGAGTTCCTCTGAGAGGACCAAGTGAGCCACCCTCCGCCCCCAGAGAGAAACACGAGGGTGTAAAAGGTAAAGACATGAAGAATCGAAGAAGAAGTTTCGGTATAGACGAGTGAAGAGAGTGGAAGAATAGGCGGACTCGACGGAAGGGTTCTTTCCTTTGCCCTAAATGTGGGAGGAATCACCCGAGAATGTACCGAGGGACTAGAGTGTGTTATAGGTGCCGACAGCGGCACATGATGAGGGATTGTGCTTAACTCCTTCCAACCAACCACAGAAGTTCGGGGAGGTCTGCGAATGCCGAAAGTGTTTCTGCGGGTAGCTGGGGAAGGGGAAAGGGGCAGGAGGCCGGGATCCCATGTTACCAATCTAGGGTGATTATTATTTCATTCGGCCCCTTTATATGCTTTAATTGATTCAGCGCCACTCATTCGTTTATATCATATGGGATGATTGAGAGATTAGGTTTGAAACCTATTAGAGTGACTCAACCCATTAAGATAGAGTTACCCAATGGAGTTAGTGTTCGACTTCAAGAGATTTTGTTAAGAGTCCATGGTGATCCGTGGTAGAGAGTTAACAGCTTGACTTAATAGTTTTTGATATGCCCGACTTTGATGTGATATTGGGCATGGATTTCTAGGGAGATATGGAGTAGAAATTGACTATCGGAAAAAAGAAGTAGATTTAATCTGAGCATAGTGGAGATAAGTTTAGTTTTGGAGAGGGCCATCGGCTTGAGCATGCCGATTAGTAGTGTGAAAGCTAGGAAGATGTTGAGAAAGGGGTGGTGTTGGGATATATTGCCCATGTAGTGCAAAGAGTGGTGATGTTCCCGCCTAGAGATTCAGAAGGTGCCAGTAGTTCGAGACTTTTTGGATGTGTTTCCAGAAGAGTTACCAGGTTTGCCTCCAGAAAGGGAGGTAGAATTTTGTATCGAACTAGCACCATGGACAGCACCAATATCCAAAGCCCCTTATCGAATGGCCCCATCTGAGCTTCAAGAATTAAAGAAGCAACTCCAAGAGCTTTTAGATAAAGGTTTTATCCGATTGAGTCATTCTCCCTGGGGAGCTCCAATCTGTTTGTGAAAAAGAAGGATGGATCACTAAGGATGTGTATTGATTATAGGGAGTGAATAAAATTACAAGTTGAAGAATAAGTACCCGCTACCCTGGACAGATGACCTTTTTGATCAGTTAAAAGGAGCGGCAGTGTTCTCCAAAATTGATTTGAGGTCCGGGTATCATCAAGTAAGGGTGGTTGAGCAAGATGTGGCTAAAACCGCCTTTCGTACAAGATATGGGCATTATGAATTTGTAGTGATGCCTTTTGGCTTGACTAATGCCCCAAAGAAGCTTTTTATGGACTTGATGAATGTGGGTATTCCATGAGTATTTGGACTGGGCTTTATTGTTGTCTTCATTGACGACATCCCTGATTTATTCAAAGTCAAGGGAAGAGCATGAGAAACACTTGAGATTAGTGTTCAGAAATAACCCGAGAGAAAAGAAGTTGTGTGCTAAATTTTCTAAGTGTGAGTTTTGGCTTAATCAAGTGATATTCCTGGGTCATACCATGTCGAAGGAAGGGATTTTGGTAGATTTGAGTAAAGTGCAGGCAATCCTTTAATGGCGTGAATGAGAACAAGAAAGAAATCAGGGAGTTTCTTAGGTTTAGTAGGTTACTATCGGCAATTTGTAATGGGATTCGCCCAACTGCTAAACTGCTGGGACACCTCTTACCAAACAAAACTCCTTTGTCTGCCGTCAAGAGCATGTGAAGAAAGCTTCCAAAAGTTGAAGAAGAGGTTAACAACAGCTCCTGTATTAGTGTTACCACAGGAGGGTGTAGATTATGACATTTATACAGATGCCTCTCTACAAGGACTTGACGCTGTGCTGATGTAGTTAGGTAGGGTCATAGCTTATGCTTCTCGTCAGCTGAAGGAGTACGAGACCAGATACCCTACGTATGACCTAGAGTTGGCAGCCATGGTCTTTGCCTTAAAGATTTGAAGGCATTACCTTTATGGTGTAAAGAGTAATATCTACACCGATCATAAGAGTTTAAAGTACTTCTTCACTCAAAAGGAGTTGAATATGAGGCAGAGAAGGTGGTTAGAACTGGTTAAGGATTATGAATGTGAGATCAAATATCAACCGGGAAAAGCCAATGTAGTAGCCGATGCCTTGAGTAGAAAAGCCTATTTATTCCGGCTTACCAAGCAGAAAGAGTTAATAGAAGAATTGTCTAAGGAATGAGAGTTGGTTCCGAAGAAGAAGCGCAGCCTAGAGGTACAGCTTTTCCCCATCAAGGAAATCAGAGAAAAGTAAGTGGTCAATGAGTGGTGTCAGAAAACAGTTCAGCAAGTGCTTGAGGGCAAGACATCCGAGTTCTTTATGAGAGATGACGTCCTCCATTTTAGGAAGCGGTTGTGCATTCCTCCGAATGAGGAGTTGAAACAGAAAATTCTTATGAGGCTCATGACACACCGTACACCGCTTCATCCGGGAGCAACCAAGATGTATCAAGATGTAAAGAAAGGCTATTGGTGGTCAGGTATGAAGAAAGACATTGCAGAGTTTGTAGCTAAATGTCTAACTTGTCAGCAAGTGAAAGCAGCACCAACGGCCGCCGTGGTCGTTTCAACCACCGAGTATTCCAGTGGGAAATGGGAGAGCATTTCGATGGATTTTATCATGGGTTTCTCCCCAAGTACGAAAGGGTGTAATGCTATATGGGTGATTGTGGATAGATTAACCAAATCAACCCATTTCCTTCCCGTAAAGGAGAGCACCAATGCAGATCAGTTGGCTCAGATTTACCTTAAGGAGATAGTCAGATTGCATGGTGTGCCCAAGACTATAGTGTCAAATAGAGATTCCAGATTTGTTTCAGCCTTCTGGATGAGTTTACAGAGGAGTTTGGGTACCCGTTTAGCTTTCAGTACTGCCTATCATCCTCAGACAGATGGCCAAACCGAGAGAACGAATCAGGTGCTCGAGGATATGTTGAGAGCCTGTTGCATGGATCATAGAGTATCCTGGCATGAGATGTTACCCTTAGTGGAATTTGCCTATAACAATAGTTATCACCATTACTAGAATGGCGCCTTACGAGGCTCTATATGGTAGACGGTGTAGGTCTCCACTCCATTGGGATGAAGTAGCGAAAAAGATGAGTTGAGTACCGCCCTTGGGCCAGAGATGACTCGTAAAACCGGCAAGATGAGGTTAATCAAAAATAGAATGAAACAAGCCCAGGATCGACTGAAGAGTTATGCCGACTTGAAGAGGAAAGAGGTGGAATTCCAAGTGGGCGACAAAGTGTTTTTGAAAGTTTCCCCTTACAAGCGAGTAATGCGCTTCGTAAGCAAAGGGAAGTTAGCACCGAGATATGTAGGTCCATTTGAGGTCTTGCAACGACTAGGAAATGTGGCCTACAGATTGGCACTACCACCTAGCATGGACAGGGTGCATGATGTCTTTCATGTCTCGATGCTACGGAAATGTGTAAGTGATCCCCTCCACATCCTGAGTGTAGAGGACGTTGAAGTAATATAGAATCTAGTATATGAAGAACGTCCAGTTCAGATTCTAGATCGAAGGGTTAAAGAGCTTCGGAACAAGAGTGTTCCGTTAGTGAAGATCCTTGGGAGGAATCACAAAGTGGAAGAGGCCACTTGGGAGGTAGAACGGGACATGCATAATCGCTTTGTAGAGTTATTTGTATGAATTTCGGGGACGAAATTCTTTTAAGGGGGAAGAATTGTAACGCCCCACTTGAGGTACGTAGCTAACATCTCTTCTTTTGCTCTTATTTGAGTTGGTTTATTAGTATTATTGTTTGGTTGACCTTTGATTAAGTGATATGTTGAATACTCGCCCTGAAATTGGTTGAAAATAGAAGAAGTTCAGAGTTCCATGCTTCGCCGGGGCGAAGAAGAATCTTCGCCGCATCGAAGAGGTGTTGAAGCCACGGGAAGTCGAGGACGCCAGCCGGCGACAAAAGCTTCCTCGCCGCGGCGACGGGCCGACCAAAATGTTTGTTAAGTTTTAGATATTTTCTTCCCTAAGGGCAATTTGACCATTCTACCCTTAATTAGCAAGAAAAGTGGGGAGTAAAATGTAAGGATTTTTCATGGAGAATATGTTGTTATGGGGGTGTGTTTGTAATGAATCAAAGGATATAGATGGAATTCCCAAGGAAGAGTAAGGGCAAAATGGGAATGCTTGTGTATAAAGTTCATTAAAAGGAATTAAGTTATTGCAAACCCTTCATTCTTCTTCTCCTCGCCACTCTCCTCTCTTGCTTCCTCTCAATTTCTCTTTCTTTTGTTCAAGGAGTTTTAAAGGGCTTTTGGAGTGATTTGGGGTAGAAAATCAATCTAAGGCATCCTAAGGTAAGGATTCTTGCTTTGGTTGTGAAGCTTTGTGAGTTTTTGAGTATATTTGATTATTGAGGGTTTTTGTTCATTTGTTAAAGAGTAGAGAAAAAGTCAAGCAAACCAAGAGAAAGGAAGAGTTAGGGAAATCTCTCCATAACAAGGTAAGTAAATCCCAACCCAAGTTGAGATTTGAGAATTCTCTTGATTAGGGTTTTGATAGCAATTATGTATGTATTTTACATACTTGTTATATGCCATGTTATTGAGTCTTAAATGGAGATTACTAGTGCTTTGTGATTGTTTATACATTTCAAGTATAAGAAGTGAGATATGGGTTGGAAAGGTAGTTTGAGATAGAATTGAAGGATATTGAGAAATCCTTTTTGGAAGTGTCTTTCTTTGGCAGGATTTATGGCTATGTGAGGGAGTTTCTCCCCATTTTGGATGGTTAGAGAAAGACATAGGATTATTGTTATAGTAGAGTTTTATTATGCACTTGAGTTGTTTGATGAAATGCCTAATAGAGGTTTGAGTATGAGAAATGAACCTTAATTCTTGCAACATTGCATGTTGGCATTTCATAAGTGCATTAAAGTGGAGCGAACCATCCATAGGCATTAATTGTGCATTGAGAAGTGACCTAAGAAAGAGTAAGAAACTTTGTGTATGCACTTGCTCTATGAGTAGAACTTTATGGATGTAACTACCCTAAGGGTAGAGAGAATGAAAAGTGCTAGAGTAGAGTGAATGAGAAGGGTTATTAGAAATGGGTCGATGCTTTGTGATCATCACCCGAATAGTTATTAGAAATGGGTTGATGCTTTGTGATCATCACCCAATAGTTATTAGAAACGGGTGGATGCTTTGTGACCATCACCCGGTTAGTTAATAGAAAGGGGGTTGATGCTTTGTGATCATCACCCGACATTTATTAAGTGGGTTGATGCTTTGTGATCATCACCCGACGTTGATTAGGAACGGGTTAGTGCTTTGTGATCGCCACCCGAAAGTCATGAGAAACGAGTAGGTGCTTTGTGGTTCTCCACCCTGAGTAGTTCACGAAAAGGGCCGGGTGAGGTGCTTAGTGATCCCCTAGCTCGGATGAGTCACTAAGAAGCGAGTTGGTCTTGTATAGAACTCCACCCAGCACGTCATGAAGAGTGAGATGGTGTGTGTGAACGCCATCCTGGTTCCGTACCTCCAGATAAGATGAGGCCATAGGGGCGTCCTAAGTAGCCCAGTAAAACAAGTAGTGTAAGGAAAGAATTAAGAGAATTACATACGGGACAAACAGAAAGAGGGTTTGTAACAACTACCTAAAACTAGTACAATGCATGCATAATAACAATAGGAAAATTGGGCCCAAAGTTTTCTTTTCATTACAAATCATGTGTCTTTTATATATAAAGGGTACTGTTTACAAAAATGCATTTTTAAAGGCAAAACAGGGGAAACAGTGTAGCTATCTCTCTTCGCTTGCCGACGCCCCTCCGACTTCATCACCTAGAACCTGCATCCACAAAGGAAAATAACGGGGTGAGCACAAAATAATGCTCAGTAAGTAAAACTCTCTCTCTCGTCTCCCCGTATAAATAGCTCTTAATTCTTTCCTTATGCTATTTCGATTCTGTCTGTCCTAATAACATCATGGCCTCATCTTACCTGGGAGGTACGGCCGGATGGCTGCTCACACAAAGACCATCTCACTCTCTATAGCTATCGGGTGGAATTCACACAAGTACCAACCCGTTCTTAGTGACAACCGTGAGGATCACAAAGCACCAACTCGGTTCTTTCTAACTATCGGGTGGAGATCACCTATCACCTAGCACCTACCCGTTCCTCATGAATTTTGGGTAACGATCACCAAGCATTTACCCGTCTCTAGTCACTATTGGGTGATGGTCACAAAGCATCAACCCACTTCTACCAAATGTTAGATGATGATCACAAAGCATCAACCTACATATCTCTTAACTAACCTGGGTATGGTCACAAAGCATCTACCCATTTCTACTACTCATCGGGTGATGATCACAAAGCATTGACCCATCTCTCTAAGGGCTATTCGGATGATGATCACAAAGCATCAATCCGATTCCCATAACGGTCGGGTGATGACCACAAAGCATCAACTCAACTATACTACTCTTCTAATTCATTCTATTGTAGCATTTTTCAATGCTCTCTACCCTTAGAGTAATTTTACCCACTAAGCTCTCTACTCATAGGGTAAATGCATAAACCATTTCCTTACACTTTCTTATGTCACTTTTCCATGCACAATTAGTGCCTATGGATGGTTCATCACTACCAATGCACTTATGAAATGCCAACATGCAATGTTGCAAGAATTAAGGCTCAATACTCACACTTAAACCTCTATTAGGCATTTCATCAAACATCTCATGTGCACTATAAAACTCTATTATAACAATGATTCTAAATCTTTCTCTAACCATCCAAAATGGGGAAAAACCCCTTCACAAAGCCATAAAACCTGTCAAACAAGGCACTTCCAAAAAGGGATCCATGACACCCCTTAAATTCCATCTCAAAACTACCTTGCCAACCCAACATCTCATTTCTCAAATTTGCAAGGTATAACAATCACAAAGCATAGAAATCTCTATTTAATCCTTCATACATGCCATATTACATGTACATCACATACATACATCAAGTCTATCAAAACCCTAATCAAGAAATTTCATAAATCTCAACTTGGGTTGGGTTTTACTTACTTGTTATGGAGAGACTTCACAAATTCTTCCTTTCACTTGTTTAGCTTGACTTTTCCTCTAATCTTAACCAAAAGAAGGAAAACCCTCAAACTTCAATATGGGTTAAAACTCCCAAATCACACAACTTAAGTAGAAATCCTTACCTTAGGAAGCCTTAGGTTGCTTTTCTACCCCAAATCCCTTCAAAAAATACCTTGGAGAACCTTGATCAAAAGAAAAGAGAAGTTGAGAGGAGTGAGGATGGGAAGTTGCGTTGAGAAGAAGAAAATGAGGGGTTTCTTTGATTCTAATTCCTTTTAAAGAAATATAAACACACTCATTCCCATTTTGCCCTTATTCTTCTTTTTGGGAATTCCATCTATATCCTTTGATTCATTACAAACTCACCCCCCATATCAACACATTCTCTATGAAAATTTCTTACAATTAACTCCCCACTTTTCCCTCCCGCTAATTAGGGGTAGAAAGGTCAAATTGCCCTTAGGGAAGAAAAATATCTAAAACTTAACCAACATTTTATTCGTCACCGCCGCGGCGAAGAAACTGTCGCCGCGACGAAACCTGTCTTAAAGCCAGCCTTCCCCGTGGCTTCAACCTCTCGCCGCGGCAAGCACCCGGCAGACCGAATTTCTTCTCGTTTTCAACCAATTTCAGGGCAAACATTCAACACAACACTAAATCAAACAATAATACCAAAACCAACTCAAAATAAGAGTGAAAAAGGAAACAAGAATAACGCACCTGCTGCATGCTTACAATTCTTCCCCTTAAAAGAATTTCGTCCCCCTCAAATTCATGCAAATAACTCTGGAAAACGAGTCTTCATGTCCCGCTCTACTTCCCAAGTGGCTTCTTCCACTTTGTGATTCCTCCAAAGGGCCTTAACTAGCGGAACACTCTTGTTCCGAAGCTCTTTAACCCTTCGATCTAGAATCTGAACTGGACGTTCTTCATATACTAGATTCTCTCGTTACTTCAACGCCTTCTACGCCTCGATGTGGAGGGGATCACTTACATACTTTCGTAGCATCGAGACATGGAAGACATCATGCACCCTGTCCATGCTAGGTGGTAGTGCCAATCTATAGGCCACCTTTCCCACTCGTTGCAAGACCTCAAAAGGACCTACATACCTCGGTGCTAGCTTCCCTTTACTTCCAAAGCGCATTACTCGCTTGTAAGGAGAAACTTTCAGAAACACTTTGTCGCCCACGTAGAATTCTACCTCTTTCCTCTTCAAGTCGGCATAACTCTTCTGTCGATCTTGGGCTTGTTTCATTCTATTTCTGACTAACTTCACATCTTCTACTAGCTTCGAGTCATCTCGCCCAAGAGCGGTACTCAACTCATCTCTTTCTCCTACTTCATCCCAATGAAGTGGGAGACCTACACCGTCTACCATACAAAGCCTCGTAAGACGCCATTCTAATTGTAGACGATAACCGTTGTTGTAGGCAAATTCCACTAAGGGTAACATCTCATGCCAGATACTCTATAATCCATGCAACAAAGCTTCAACATATCCTCGAGCACCCTGATTTGTTCTCTGCCTCCCGACCATCCGTCTCGAGGATGATAAAGCGACGAATGCTAAACGGTACCCAAACTCCTCAGAAACTTGTCCGTAAGGCTGAAACAAATTCGGAATCTCTATCTCCGATACTATAGTCTTGGGCACACCATGCAATCGACTATCTCCTTGAGGTAAATTCTGGGCCAACCGACCGAGAGGTACTTTCCTTTATGGGAGGAAATGGGCTGATTTGGTTAACCTATCCACAATCACCCATATAGCATTATACCCTCTCCGCACTGGGAGACCCGTGATAAAAATCCATCGAAATGCTCTCCCATTTCCACTGGGATACTCAATGGGTGAAGCAACCCCGACGGCCGTTGGTGTTCTCGTTTCACCCGTTGGATAGTTAGGCATTTAGCCACAAACTCGCAATGTCTTTCTTCATACCCGACCACCAATAGCCTTTCTTGATATCCCGATACATCTTGGTTGCTCCCTGACGAGCGGTGTACGGTGTGTCATGAGCCTCCATAAGAATTTTTCTCTTTCAACTCCTCATTTGGAGGAATGCACAACCGATTCCTAAAATAGAGGACACCATCTCTCACAAAGAACTCGATGCCTTGCCCTCACGCACTTGCCGAATCAAGCTCGACACCACTCATCCGCCATTTGCTTTTCTCTAATTTCCTCTAGTAAAGAGGACTGCACTCTAGGTCGGGCAATTCGTCCCTAACCACTTCAATCGCTCCTTAGACAATTCTTCTATTAACTCTTTCTCGTAAGCCGGAAAACATGGGCTTTTCTACTCAAAGCATCGGGCTACTACATTGGCTTTCCCTTTGATATTTGATCTCACAATCATAATCCTTGACCAGCCTCTAACCACCTTCTCTCGCCTCATATTCAACTCCTTTTGAGTGAAGAAGTACTTTAGACTCTTATGATCGGGGTGGTAGATATTACTCTTCACACCATAAAGGTAGTGCCTCCAAATCTTTAAGGCAAAGACCACACTGCTAATTCTAAGTCATGCGTAGGGTATCCGGGTCTCGTACTCTTTCAATTGACGAGAAGCATAAGCTATAACCCTACCTAACCGCATCAACACAACACCAAGTCCCCTGCAAAAAGACGCCCTCGTAAAAATGTCATAATCTACACCTCCCCGTGGTAACACTAGTACAGAGCCGATGTTAACCTCTTCTTCAACTCTTGAAAGCTTTATTCACATGTCGTTGACCAGACAAAAAGGAGTTTTCTGCTTGGTAAGAGTTGTCAACCCGGTTTAGCCAATCGGGCGAATCCTCGCTACAAATCGCCGGTAGTAACCTCCCGCTAAGCCTAAGAAACTCCCGATTTCTTTCATCTCTTCTTCTCCGCCATTCCTGATTGCTCGCACTTTACTCGGATCTACCAAATCCCTTCCTTCGATACGGTATGACCCAAGAATATCACTTGGTTAAGCCAAAACTCACACTTGGAAAATTTAGCACACAACTTCTTTCTCTCACCGTTGCAATACTAATCTCAAGTGTCTCTCATGCTCTTCTCTTGACTTTGAGTAAATCGTAATGTCGCCGATGAAGACAACAATGAACTGATCCAAATACTCATGGAATACCCCTGCTTCATCAAGTCCATAAAAACCGCTGGGGCATTAGTCAAGCCAAAAGGCATCACTACAAATTCATAATGCCCATATCTTGTACGAAAGGCGCCTTAGCCACATCTTGCTCAACCACTCTTACTTGATGATACCCGACCTCAAATCAATTTTTGGAGAACACCGCCGCTCCTTTCAACCGATCAAAAAGGTCATCTATCCGGGGTAGTGGGTACTTATTCTTCTCTCAGAACTTTATTCAACTCCCTATAATCAATACACATCCTTAGTGATCCATCCTTCTTTTTCACAAACAGATCGGAGCTCCCCAAGGGGAATGACTTGGTCGGATAAAGCCTTTATCTAAAAGCTCTTGGAGTTGCTTCTTTAATTCTTGGAGCTCATTGGGGCCATTCGATAAGGGGCTTTAGATATTGGTGCCGGTCCCCCGGTGCTAGTTCAACACTAAACTCTACCTCCCTCTCGGAGGCAAACCCGTAACTCTTCCGAAATACATCTAGGAAGTCTCGAACTACCGGGCACCCTCGAATCTCCCTAACCTGGGAACATCACCACTTTGCACTACATGGGCAATATAACCCGAACACCCCCTTTCTCAACATCTTCCCGGCTTTCACATTACTAATCAAAGATGCTCAACCGATGGCCTTCTCCAAAACTAAACTTATCTCCACTATCAAGGTTAAACCTTGCCTTTTTTTTCCGATACAATCTCTACTCCATATCTCCCTAGGAAGTCCATGCCCGTAATCACATCAAAATCGGGCATATCGAAAACTATTAAGTCAACAATTAACTCTACCCTCGGATCACTAAGGACTCTCTTAACAAAATCTCTTGAGTCACAACACTAACCCCATCGGGTAGTTCTATCTTAATGGGTTGAGTCGCTCTAGTAGGTTTCAAACCTAATCTTTCAAGCATCCCATAAGATATGAACGAATGAGTAGCACCTGAATCAATTAAAGCATATAAAGGGACCGCATGAAATAATAATCGACCAAGAATCGGATGATGGGAGGCCTCTCGCTTCCCCTTGTGCCACAAGAAAAACTCGCATTCGCAGACTTCCCCGAACCCCGAGTAGTTGGTGGAAGGGGAGCTTTACAATCTCTTATCATGTGCCCCTTCATGCCGGCACCTATAACACACTCTCGATCCCTCGCACACTCTCCCGGTGATTCTTCCCGCATTTAGGGGCAAGGAGGAAACCCTTCCGTCCCGAGGTCGCTATTCTTCCACTCTTTTCTATTCTCGTCTATACTGAAACTTCTTCTTCGATTCTTCATTTCTTTACCTCGACACCCTCATGCTTCTCCCTCCGGGGAGGAGAGGGTAGCTCCTTTGATCCTCCCTGCGAGGGTCCTACGGGAGGATTTTATTCTCAAAATCTTCGCCTTCATTGCCCGCCTCAAAGCCTCACTATAATTTCGAGGAGGGTTGGAGCTTGTCATTATATCCCGGGCTATCTCCGGCTTCAAACCATGTACAAACTTATCCCTTCTCAAGGCTGGAGTGCTAACTATTCCCGGTGCAAACCTTGCAAGAGCGTTGAACTTCACTAAGTACTTCTTTCACAACGCTAGTCCCCTTGTCAGAATCGATAAATTCTTGGACCTTCTCATGAACTTGGTCCTCTGCTTCTATACTCACCTCAAACTCTTGCCTAAACTCTTCCCACGTCATTCTTGTCGCTGGCCATGAGTTTCTTCCATTAACTCCCCACCAAATTCGGGCATCACCCCAAACAAGAAACTCGCATACCGGATCTTCTCCCTGGCCCTCCCGACATGGGAAATAAACCGTGGCTCGTCTACCGACCTCCCAAGCCACTCTTCTGCTATTACTGGATTTGTAGTACCCTTAAACTCTGAGGGTTGATGCTTGCTAGAGAGACCGTAAATCGGTTCAACTCTATTCTCACTGGGGAGGTACCGTTGACCTCTTTCGACATGTAACTCGGTGCATGAACAGGGGGTACAACTCTCCCCCGAGCCCCTCGCCATAACTTGTCGTATAATTCCCCGGATTCTAGCTTCATCCAAGGGAGGGGGCGTAGACTCTGGTGGGTTAGAAGGTTCTCCTTCATTCACCACACCTTTACCGCGATTCCGATAACTACGCCTCATCTACAAAATGATCACACTAATAAACTCAAGGAACAATTGCTATAAGGAAAGAATTACTCACACAAGCCGGTTAGAGGGACGTCGTGGCGATGAGAATAGTACACCTTTGTTCAATCCCAAAATCTTTGCTCGATACCAAAAAATGTAACAACTACGAAAACTAGTACAATGCATGCATAATAACAATAGAAAATTGGGCCCAAAGTTTTCTTTTCATTACAAATCATGTGTCTTTTATACATAAAGGGTATCATTTACAAAAATACATTTTTAAAGGCAAAACAGGGAAACAGCAGCTATCTCTTCGCTTGCCGACGCCCTCCGACGCATCACCTAGAACCTCCCGCATCCACAAAGGAAAATAACGGGGTGAGCACAAAATAATGCCTCGTAAGTAAAACTCTCTCTCTCTGTCTCCCCCGTATAAATAACTCTTAATTCTTTCCTTATGCTATTTCGATTCTCGCCCTTAGTTCCTAATAACATCATGGCCTCATCTTACCGGAGGTACGGCCGGATGGCGTTCACACAAAGACCATCTCACTCTCTATAGCTATCGTGGAATTCACACAAGCACCAACCCATTCTTAGTGACTACCGTGTGAGGATCACAAAGCACCAACTCGGTTCTTTCTAACTATCGGGTGGAGAAATCACCTAGCACCTACCCGTTCCTCATGAATTTTGGGTAACGATCACCAAGCATTTACCCGTCTCTAGTCACTATTGGGTGATGGTCACAAAGCATCAACCCACTTCTACCAAATGTTAGATGATGATCACAAAGCATCAACCTACATATCTCTTAACTAACCGGGTAGTGGTCACAAAGCATCTACCCATTTCTACTACTCATCGGGTGATGATCACAAAGCATCGACCCATCTCTCTAAGGGCTATTCGGATGATGATCACAAAGCATCAATCCGATTCCCATAACGGTCGGGTGATGACCACAAAGCATCATCTCAACTATACTACTCTTCTAATTCATTCTATTGTAGCATTTTTTCAATGCTCTCTACCCTTAGAGTAATTTTACCCACTAAGCTCTCTACTCATAGGGTAAATACATAAACCATTTCCTTACACTTTCTTAGGTCACTTTTCCATGCACAATTAGTGCCTATGGATGGTTCATCACTACCAATGCACTTATGAAATGCCAACATGCAATGTTGCAAGAATTAAGGTTCAATACTCACACTCAAACCTCTATTAGGCATTTCATCAAACATCTCATGTGCACTATAAAACTCTATTATAACAATGATTCTAAATCTTTCTCTAACCATCCAAAATGGGGAAAAACCCCTTCACAAAGCCATAAAACCTGTCAAACAAGGCACTTCCAAAAAAGGGATCCATGACACCCCTTAAATTCCATCTCAAACTACCTTGCCAACCCAACATCTCATTTCTCAAATTTGCAAGGTATAACAATCACAAAGCATAGAAATCTCTATTTAATCCTTCATACATGCCATATTACATGTACATCACATACATACATCAAGTCTATCAAAACCCTAATCAAGAAATTTCATAAATCTCAACTTGGGTTGGGTTTTACTTACTTGTTATGGAGAGACTTCACAAATTCTTCCTTTCACTTGTTTAGCTTGACTTTTCCTCTAATCTTAACCAAAAGAAGGAAAACCCTCAAACTTCAATATGGGTTAAAACTCCCAAATCACACAACTTAAGTAGAAATCCTTACCTTAGGAAGCCTTAGGTTGCTTTTCTACCCCAAATCCCTTCAAAAAATACCTTGGAGAACCCTGATCAAAAGAAAAGAGAAGTTGAGAGGAGTGAGGATGGGAAGTTGCGTTTGAGAAGAAGAAAATGAGGGGGTTTCTTTGATTCTAATTCCTTTTAAAGAAATATAAACACACTCATTCCCATTTTGCCCTTATTCTTCTTTGGGAATTCCATCTATATCCTTTGATTCATTACAAACTCACCCCCATATCAACACATTCTCTATGAAAATTTCTTACAATTAACTCCCCACTTTTCCTGCTAATTAGGGGTAGAAAGGTCAAATTGCCCTTAGGGAAGAAAATATCTAAAACTTAACCAACATTTTATTCGGCTCATCCGCGGATGGGCTGGTCCCAGCTGACCTTCCCCAGTGGCTTCAACCTCTCTTCGCCGCGGCGAAGATTCTTCTTCGCCCCGGCGAAGCACGACAGACTGAATTTCTTCTGTTTTCAACCAATTTCAGGGCAAACATTCAACACAACACTAAATCAAACAATAATACCAAAACCAACTCAAAATAAGAGCGAAAGAGGAAACAGTAACAACGTACCTCAAGCGGAGCGTTACAGGGTTTACTTACTGAGCGTTATTTTGTGCTCACCCCGTTATTTTCCTTTGTGGATGCAGGATCTAGGTGATGATGCAGTCGGAGGGGCGTCGGCAAGCAAGGAGCAATAGCTACACTGTTTCCCCTGTTTTTGTCTTTTAAAATGGCATTTTGTAAATGACGTTCTTTGTGTATGTTTGGTGACAATCTGGTGCAACACATGGGCCCATTTTCTATTGTTATTATGCATGCATTGTACTAGTTTACAGCAGTTGTTACATGTTTGGTGACAACCTGGTGCAACACATGGGTGCTTGCTGTAGGCGAAGACACCGCAGCAAGTTCACTGGACAGACCTACCAGAGGATTCCATATGGATGGTAACCCTAATGTCTATGGAATAAATCCTCTAATGAATGGTGGTACATGTGATCCTTAGACTTGAGATCACCAAAGCGCCTTGTGCACCGATTGGTGTAGTTTGACATTAGCCTAACCCAGTTCTTTTCAGAGTTGTCAATACGGTGGTGATTGGCTGCATCGAGGAGTCTATCAAGACTATGGTGGATAGACAGAGGATTCATCACTTCCGGGTACGGGAGAAGTTATCTCATGGCGCAATTCAGTATATGGCAATGACACTAAAATTGTGGCCATAGTGGGATTAAGTTATTGCTCTATCCAGATTATAATACAGGTCATTGGTCCAGAAACTGAATACATAATATCGAGAGTAACCGAAGGTTGACACTATTTCTATGCCTTCGTCTCGTCGAGTTAACGTATAATGAAATGATCAAATTGTACAGTAACCATATCGTTGATAGGTAGCTACTTTGCTGAATCCGAATCTATCGGGTGGCTATGATGCCTTGATAGGGGCCAATCTTGGTCTGTGTATTAGTGAGACGATTAATTGGTTTTAATCGTGATACTATACACTGCCGGTATGATGAGGAGCCTATGGGTCAGACACATAGAAGATAATTTAAGAGCCAAGAAGAAAAAAGGGCGTTTTCGTCTTTTTAGGTGAAAGGGTATGTTGGTAATTTCACAGTGCAATTAAGTTTGCTGAGGTCGTAGCCCTTATTTAATTTATTAAAAAAATTAAGTAAGTTAAATTACGTTTAAATATGTGTTCGTATATGTTTAATTAAATTATCATTATTTTTAAATGTTAATATATAGATTAAATATATATTAATTGATTTTTAATTGAGATAATGATGAATTAAAATAAATATCTAATTGGGAGTGTTTGATAACATGGGATGTTTGGGTTGGGACCCAAGCCTATTCCATATGGGAATAGGGCAACCAAAATTTCAATATAAAAGAAAATGTTAATTGTAAAATAGAGTTAATTCATTACTCACCTTTTCTTTGAAAAGCAAAACACAGCAGCCCCATATTTCCTCTCCCACGGCAGAAGTGAATTTTTCATTTTATTCATTGATTGGAAAAATCAAAACATTTCTTTTCTTCTTTAATCTTAAAGCTAAAGAGGATCTAGCAAATCCCTCTTTAGTTATTTGTGATTGTCTTTGTGTGAACTACATTGGTTCGATCCTACACTTGGGTCGGTAGCAAAACATTCAAAGACAAATTTGGAGGAGCCTCCAAATGTGCTTATGTTTTCTAAACTCCTGATTAATTTTTCTGCAGATTTCTACTATAAACTGTAAAATTATACCTTTGATATTGGCTCTTTGGAATGATCCTTATATTATGATTTTTGTTTTCCGCTACGTATATGGATCGTTTCCTAACAAAACAAACTACAACATAAAGGAAAAGAAACAACAACACCTGGAACCATAATATGAAGAACAAAGGAGGAGGAGAGGAAGATAACCTCCTCTTATCACCTCTCCAATCTCCACCTTTCTAAGAAGCCGCAAATGAATTCTCTCCAAAATGTGTATGTCAAACCTTAACTCTCCTAAAAATGGACTAAAGTTGCCTTTATACAGTTTTTAGACAAAATGGCAAACTTGTAAATACTGGTCGTCGAAATTAGGGTTTGAAATGCAACATTTTTACATTCTGCGCGATATGCACCCCAACGGAGTTTATTTGCACTGCGACGCAGTTAAATTGTGCCCTATAACGCGTTTCAGGCGATTTCTTCTTTGATAAAAACCGTACCACGCTGCAGCTCAAGAAAACGTGCTGCGATGCAAAGTCGGAATTTCTCTCTCTTTTTTTTTCTCGTCTTGATTTATTCACACTCAATGGGTCTAGGATGTCCGAACACCAACACAAGCACGAATAATCCATTCTTTTGCACTTGAATACTTGAAAACACACACAACACCCGTGATTCTAGAAGATAACGAAACATGCAAGAATTCACATCATAAATCATGCATTAAACCTTAAATTCTTTCCAGTTTCACCCCTGAATCACTAAATAAATCTGCATTTCCAACACTCAACAACAAGATCTTAACTTAAATATATATAGGCCAGATTATTTGGCACCGTATGCACTATCAAAGCAAAATATTATTAAATGTCATAAGATTATCAATCTCAAAAGTTCAAAGCATTGCGAATTTAAAGTCATCAACAATACCTTTTAATATTTTTTATTTAACATATAAAAACAAAAGGTTGAGATTACACAGATTAAACACATAGATATTACTTACTACAACGATTTAACTTATTGAATCCATCTGAGATTTATAATATTATGAATAAATAAGCTTTGACATCTTAGTGACATAATGTTATGCCTAATCCCCGAATGGCCTGATTAATGACATGTGTCTCCAAAGTACATAGCAACCTAACGTCCAAGATCTTCCTATGTGTCATCTTCATGGTGTTTAACTTATCTTACAAGGCGATTACTGATAATCATATTTTACACTATGATTTTTCATTGAATTTTGATAGGATTTAGGATACTTTTCATTCAATTTGGGCAATAATTGCTACCTAATTCTATTAATTTGTCTTTGCAGGCCTAAACGATGATTTTGAGCATAAATGATAGTTTTGAGCGTAAATTGTGTAACTTGAGTTTGGAAACTCAGAATGACCTGAATTAAGAAGCTTTGGAAAGCTAAGAAGAAGAGCTACAACTTTCATATTTTGGGTTTTTCCTAATTCTGACTGGACGATGGTGAAAACTTGGCTTGAAGTCGTGAAAAGTACGCTGGGAACTGAAGAAAAACGTCTTTGGACGTGCTTCAGTATTGTTGCCATAACTTTAGCTGTAGACCTCGGATTGTGCTGATTCTTGAACGAACAGAAAGATAATTTAAAGGTATATAATTCATATGTTTAACACTTTTTCATATTCAGACTCTATCATGCTCATATTTGGCCCGAAACTCTTCGCTGCGGCAAAGACAAAGCTTCACCCTGGCGAAACCTACCAGATGTAAAAATAAAACGACGCGTTTTGGCTTGCTAGGGCTTCATCCTTATGTGAGAGAGGTATAAATTAGAGCGAAAAGGAAGAGAAAAGAGGTCTTGGTTCGTGATTTGGGAGGCAGCTCATGGAAGGAGAAAATTATTGAAGATTTGGGCTTCAAATTAGAGAAGATTTCTCCATCTTTGGCTTGCTTTTCAATGATGAATCTTGATTCAGTTTGTTTTTGTTGTTTTATTTCGTTTTTGAGTATGAACTGAGTTGTTTAGCTAGGGTTTGATGTAATCTTGATACAATGATTCAAATTTATATGGATTGATTTACTTTGAGTTTCAATTTCATGATTGAGTGTTTATCTCTTTGCTTAATGACTTTTGGATGCTTGATCACCATTCAAATGTGTGTTGTTCATAATGAGACTGAGAAGTGATTTGTAATTGTGCCTCTTGGGATAAATACCGTAGATTAGCAAACGCTAAAGATAGGTTTAGCGATCTATGAAATCTAGATAGAATTCCATAAAGCTTAAAAGACTTTGAACTATTAATCTTCATTTTTGTTGGGTGCAGAAGCTTAATAGGGATAAGTAGGGAAATGTAGCTGAGAAGGTATGTTTTACAACTTAGGGAATTCGATTTTAAATCAAGGAATTAGAACTTGGGTAATAGATTCTATGATTTGAGTTAGCGTATCTAGGTGAAATCAACGCCCTAGCATTTTTTAGCATTGTTTAATTAATTAAGTTGTTGGGTTTTTCATTTGTTTTTAGTTTGTTAATCGTCCATCAATCCAATATATTGTTGCTTCAATTAGGACTTTAACTAGAAAAATCGGTACTTAGCAACACTATCCTCGTGGGAACGATACTCACTCATCACTTTATTACTTAGTGCGACTAGTATACTTGCTACATATTACATGTTGTAGGAAACACGCATCAAGTTTTTGGCGTCGTTGCCGGGGATAGTTGATTATTAATATTGATAGTATCTAGTGTAGTTCTAAATTGAAGCTTTTATTTCATTTTTGTAGTTAATTGTAAATTTTGTATAGTCTTAAGTATGAGAAATGACATTACCTCTTGCGTGCAAGGCAACGATGAATCACTATATGAAGGTTGGGAGAGGAACACAGAGTTGTTAAGGAATTGTCCACATAATAGTCTACCATTTTGGAGACAAGTCCAAACATTTTACAATGGGTTGCTACCAAATATTCAAACGATGGTAGATGTGGCAGCAGGTGGAGCCTTAAATAACAAGACTCCAGAAGATGCTTATGAATTGCTTGAGCTGATGGCCAATAATGACTACCAAAGACCTAATAAGAGAGCAATGCCGAAGAGAACAATGGGTCTACATGAAGTCGATGTGTTCACCACATTATCTGCACAAATTGCATCACTTGAAAGCCAATTAGGAGGTATGAATGTAAATTCTATTCACTCACCTTTTATAACTTGTGAATTTTGTGCAGGAAACCATGGGAGTGTGGAATGCCAAGATGGAAACCAGTTATTCTTCTCAAAAACTGAGCAAGTGAATTACATGGTTATTTCACAAAGGCTACAAAGTGACTCTTTCTCCAATGCTTACAATCTTGGTTGGGGGAATCACCCAAATTTGTCCTAGAGCAATCAAAGCAGTCAATCAAATCAAAGGACAGTGCCAAACTATCAACCAGTGGTGAATCATCAACCATGTGAGCAAAGAGTATCAAAATTGGAAGATATATTCGAAGAGTTCATGCAAGAAACCACAAGTTTTATGAATAAGACACGCTCAAACTTTAGAAATCAAGGAGTGTCCATTCAAAATTTGGAGGTTCAAGTGGGGCAATTGGTTGAACAATTGACGAGAGATCTCAAGGTTCTTTGCCAAGCACAATGGTCACAAATCCTGAAGAACAATTAAATGTCATAACATTGAGGAGAGGTATAGTGTTGGAGCAACCTCACAATGAAGAAAAGTTGGAAGAACATGAAGACAAGACCAATGAAGAGGAAAATCTCAAAGAAAAATGGTGTGCAAGATACTTAAGGGAATTTCAACAAAGCAACTCACCTCACAAGGAACAATTTGAGGAATTTGGTGTAAATGCGCACAAGTCAAAATTGGTGTTGGAAGAGACTCCAAACATTGGACTCAACCAATCACCATCTCATCTCAAGTACACATATACGAATTTGAAGTTTCGAAAAGATGCTTATGAGAATGTCCGAAATTCCAAAGGAAAGACCAAGAGGTGGCAATGGGAAGTGAAACACCCCACAAGGATCCGGATTGACGAAGGACCATGGGAAAGTCGAGCTTCCGACTATAAACAAGCGCTTCTTGGGAGGCAACCCAAGTCTTTTCAATTGTTTTTCATTTCATTGCTGTTTGAATTTGTTTAGTTTTCTTATGATTTTGAATTAGTTTTAATTTATGTGTTTTTGGGTGTTTCAGGTGAAGTTTGAAGCTAAGGAAAAGGAAAGAAAATGCTCCAAACTTCGCCGGGGCAAAGAAGTATTCTTCGCCGCGGTGAAGCACGTCGTATGAAAACAAAGTTGAAAAGTCCCAGACTTAGCCGCGGCAAAGATTGTTCTTCTTCGCTGGGGCGAAGTCACCTAAAAAATGATACAGTTTCTGTATTTTTTCGCCTCAGCGAAGAATTTGTCTTCGCCGCGGCGAAACCTGAGTTTTAATTAATGTTGAACGAAGAACTTCGCCGCGACGAAGCTTGTTCTTCGCCGTGGCGAAACCTGAGAATTTTTTGCTTTTGGTTCTTTATGTTTTGTAAGTAGGAATTGATGTTGATTTCCTGGTTTTTAGCTCTTTATTTGTTTTTGTTTAGATTTTAGGTTTAGTTCAATAAGTTTGAGATTAGGATGTAATTCTTTCATATTAATCTATGAGGGTATCTAACACATTTGGCACCATAGACTTTCAATTGTTTGACAGATGATGATGATGAGGAAGCCAAGGAATGGATGCCAGGATTTAGCACAAGAATTAGGCCTTTACAGATTAATCAGGGGAGTATCTCGTAACCTTTACTTTTGTTTTTTTTTTCTATTCCTTGGATGTGCATGATGTGACATTGGGGACAATGTCATTTTAAGTTTGGGGGTAGGAAATAGAAATAAAGCTTGGTTTAAGGGTATATTGGCTGGAAACCAGAACCCGTCTTAAAAACTGCCTAGCAGTACTTGTCAACCTCTGGTATAACAACGCCACGTACACCTTAAACGGGGAAAAAAAAACAAAAAAAAAACCAAAAAAAACTTTAGTTATTTTCTTTAGTTTGATTGTTTTTACCGATGATGAATTGCATAAGTCTATGATGAAACTAGAATTGTTGGGATATTATTTTTGGAAAATGTTAAGCATTGCTTCAAGTTTATGTTTATTGACTGAGTTTTGATTGAGGTTTGTTGAGTGGTTCAGCCACCATTTTCATTTATTTCGGCATGCTTAGATTCATTTTATGTGGTTAGGTGAAGTTTGATAATGTTGGTGGACTCTAGAACCTAGTAGAGAAGTGCTTGAGGCGAAATTCTAGGATTAGACATTGTTGAGGAAATGATTTAGGCATTTTTCGGAACGTTTGAGCCTTTCCAGCCGACCCATGAATGAATCTTTCCCTAGTCACCCATTTGAGCCTTATGAGATTATCATTGCCTTATTTTCCTTGCAAACCAAAAATTGTCCAATCCCTATACCCTAAACACTTTATCATACCCTTTAGGAGAATTATGGACCTAATGTATGACACAAAAGAGTTTTAAGATGTGTGTGAATAAGTGATAGACCAAAATTTTAAGTTTGGGGGTTGCAAAAAGGGTAGGAAGAAGGGGCGATAGACCTCAATGTTATTGTAAATATTTGTATTTAAAAAAAGAAAAAAAAGAAAAAAAAAAGAAAGAAAAGAAAGAAAGAAAGAAAGAAAGAGAAGAACAAGAACAAGAAAGAAAAAAAAAAGAAAGAAAAAAAATAATTTCTTTATTTCAATTCAAAATAAAAAATAAGAAATGCATAAGTTTGAGGGTTGTAAAATGGTTGACACTTTGATTAGTGGTTGAGAAAGAAAGTGGAGATTGATGTAGCTCTTAGTGTTTGCATGAGGAAAACCGAGTTCTCTTACTTTGTTTATCCTATCTTTTTTCTTGGAACCCATTTCCTGAGCCTAACGTTACAAGCTTGCAAAGACCTTTTGATCCTTAGCGATGTCTAGTCTACATTAGCGGAGAGTAGTTCCATACTTAGGCTTATGGAGTCTGCCACCATTTGATAAATTTTACATTTCTTCATAAAATAATCCGGGAAGTTGGAATGTGGACTGAAGTGGGGATCACCTACTCGGGGGACCAATAGAGAAAGATAGTCGATGCAACTTTTAACTTCTTGGAGTGTTGAACATTTTCTAGTAATAATTTTTCAACAACCGTAGAGACTTGTACAAATTCTAGGCAATTCTTGTGTTGAGTTTGAGCCTAATTTTTGTTTGTTCATTTTTAGATTTGTTGTTTTGTGTTTTTGGTTGTTTGTTGCTTTTCTTTCTTTGAGTTTTTATTCCTTTTTGCTCGAGGACGAGCAAATCTTAAGTTTGGGGGTATTTGATAATCATATTTTACACTATGAGTTTTCATTGAATTTTGATAGGATTTAGGATACTTTCCATTCAATTTGGGCCATAATTGCTACCTAATTCTATTAATTTGTCTTTGCAGGCCTAAACGATGATTTTGAGCATAAATGATAGTTTTGAGCGTAAATTGTGTAACTTGAGCTTGGAAACTCAGAATGATCTGAATTAAGAAGCTTTAGAAAGCTAAGAAGAAGAGCTACAACTTTCATGTTTTGGGTTTTTCCTAATTCTGACTGGACGATGGTGAAAACTTGGCTTGAAGTCGTGAAAAGTACGTTGGGAACTGAAGAAAAACGTCTTTGGATGTGCTTCAGTATTTTTGCCATAACTTTATCTGTAGACCTTTGATTGTGCTGATTCATGAACTACCAGAACGATAATTTAAAGGGCTATAATTCATATGTTAAACACTTTTTCATATTCAGACTCTATCATGCTCATATTTGGCCCGAAACTCTTCGCCGCGGCGAAGACAAAGCTTCGCCGCGGTGAAACCTGCCACATGTAAAAATAAAACGATGCGTTTTAGCTTGCTAGGGCTTAATCCTTAAGTGAGAGAGGTATAAATTAGAGTGAAAAGGAAGAGAAAAGAGGTCTTGGTTCGTGATTTGGGAGGCAGCTCATGGAAGGAGAAGATTATTGAAGATTTGGGCTTCAAATTAGAGAAGATTTCTCCATCTTTTGCTTGCTTTTCAATGATGAATCTTGATTCAGTTTGTTTTTGTTGTTTTATTTCGTTTTTGAGTATGAACTGAGTTGTTTAGCTAGGGTTTGATGTAATCTTGATACAATGATTCAAATTTATATGGATTGATTTACTTTGAGTTTCAATTTCATGATTGAGTGTTTATCTCTTTGCTTAATGACTTTTGGATGCTTGATCACCATTCAAATGTGTGTTATTCATAATGAGACTGAGAAGTGATTTGTGATTGTGCCTCTTGGGATAAATACCGTAGATTAACAAATGCTAGAGATAGGTTTAGCGATCTATGAAATCTAGATAGAATTCCATAAAGCTTAAAAGACTTTGAACTATTAATCTTCATTTTTGTTGGGTGCGGAAGCTTAATAGGGATAAGTAGGGAAATGTAGCCTGAGAAGGTATGTTTTACAACTTAGGGAATTCGATTTTCAATCAAGGAATTAGAACTTGGGTAATAGATTCTATGATTTGAGTCAGCGTATCTAGGTGAAATCAACACCCTAGCATTTTTTAGCATTGTTTAATTAATTAAGTTGTTGGGTTTTTCATTTGTTTTTAGTTTGTTAATCGTCCATCAATCCAATATATTGTTGCTTCAATTAGGACTTTAACTAGAAAAATCGGTACTTAGTAACACTATCCTCGTGGGAACGATACTCACTCATCACTTTATTACTTAGTGCGACTAGTATACTTGCTACATATTGCATGTTGTAGGAAACACGCATCAATTACTGCCATAAGTACATGGTAAGTAGCCATTAGTATGGTCCAACCTGCAACAAGCATGGGATTATTGATCCAGATCCTAATTAAAGGGATTATGCGTGCAAGGAATTCTGTAACACGTATTCCCACCAACTATTAGATAGAACGAGTACAAAAGGAGCCCTTGACCTCCGTTGAAAGGGACACTCTTCCAGCATTAGTAAAGCTCAAGGAGAAAATACAGTGATTTTTTAAAGAGAGTTAGACAGTAGATTGGTCACGGAATCTAGGGACCCTCGGTCTATGCCCGTGATCTACCCCTGTTTGTAACCTTATTTAAATTCATGACATTATTTAACACCCTTGCAATAATAGTAGAACAGTGGATGTAGGTTTGGTTCTCATAACCACCGAACCAACATAAAATTCTTGTGTCCTTTACTTTACTATGTTGCTTTAGTGACCTTGTTGGCCACTCATGGCCACACATACATCATGCTTAGCCCTTCCTGAGGCAGGCTGAGTATCTCTGATTGATATGATTTATCGCATCACCATTTTGGCACTAGAATGAGGGCCTTCCTGTTGAACAATTTTCTAGAGAAAACATCCTTCCGCACACAATACACCAGTTACAAGCTATATACAAAATAAGATAACATGGTCCTTACCAAGACCTCTAGAAGTTGAGTAGTCAGCCTCAAGGAAACTAGCCACCAAGAAACTCAATAGGGGGCCCAAGCTACTCGCCTTATGGCAGTCCTACCCTCATCGATCGTCCTAGCAACGGATCCACTTGAGGAGGGCACTTCCAATAATGTCCACATGATGGATACGCTAAAGTCGCTAACTAACATGATACAAGCCCTACGACAGAATGCACCTGAGATAAGGGAGGCGCAGGAAGGACTTCACCTGCCTATGAACACCCAAAACCAACCAACTCCAAGTTAGAAGCTTGAAACGATAGGTTCTGAATCAACCTTGTTCGGACAAGAGAGCATACAACACCCTCTGGTGTAAACCATGAAAGAAACGTGAGAGCGAGAAGCTCAAAGGCAAAAGTCTCTTAGCAGGAGGCTAGGAAAAGAACCAACGACGAGGCAAGCAGGTCATCAAGAAACCATTCATTTGGATAACAGACGACCTTCACAAGTTGATGCAAATACTCATCATCAAAGAACCAGTCTGAATGACGATAGCACTTACCATTCTGGTGGCAATAACTCAACAACACGAATAAGTGCGCACCATAAGCTCAACTACCCTAACGCGAGACGAGGAGAATACCAAAATCGTCGAATCGATCTAATGACCTACTAAGCACAGCCACAAAATCCTCAAGACAATGACCAAATGGACCATGTACAAAGAATGCTTGACAACCTGAGAAATCAATAGGATGACCCATTGGCAGGGATAGTCGATTCCTCGTTTATAGAAGAAGTTTGTATGCCTTTTTGTCCACAAACTTCAAAGCTCTAGGTACGAAGTTTGACAGCAAAGGCAACCCCTAAGATTATCTTAATGCTTTCAATGACTTATGGAACTACATCAGGTCGTAGAGCACACAAAGTGCCACTGCTTTTCGATCATACTGATTGGTGATGAGACAAGGTGGTATAACCGCCTGTAGGCGAACTTGGTTTGCTCGTGGTGACAATTCACAACATTGTACCTCTAGTAATTCCAAGCTAGGAGATGTCTTGCCATGCCCTTAAGTTATTTAAGTAACATTCCACAAGAAAAGGGCGAGACCTTAATTGCATACCTCACATGATTCTAAAATGAGCAGAGTAAGGTAGCAAACGCGCCAGAGGAGTCAATCCGAATGTTACTAATCGTTGGTATACAATCGTAAACTGACCTCTAGAAAGATTTGCAAGTCGAAGATTGTAATCTCTCACTAGGCAAGTATTCACTGAGTATCCTATAGAGAGAATCCAGAGAATTGCTAGCTTAAAAAAAGTGTTTGTCTAAATTTTTTATCCTTAATCCAGTTATAAAATACTATTACACAATGACCATTTCTCACATATATAAAAATAAAAAGAATTATTTTCTAATGAACCGGAAAGAGTGAAGATGTTTTCTAAATATTATTATTGCCAAAAATACATACATAAATCCACATTAATTCCTTCACTAAGACAATGTGTGCAACCCTCTCGCCAGCTTGACGTCTTCCGACCGCTACAATCTAATACCTACAAAAATAAAGAAAGCAACGAGGTGAGCTATAAATATTCAGTAACTAAATGAAACCTAATTGCGCTCTTACTCCATCGTCCCCGTTTTTGCTGTACCGCTTCTAAATTTATGCTTGCTCTCTCTCTTTATTCTCAGGTGTACTCCTTAACAGTCTTCTATTTTTTTCTCAAATCTTTCTAAATCTTTCTAGTGTTATGCCATTCTTTATCATTTTATTTATCTTCTCTGCTAGATTACATCTTTTTATTTCCTTCTCTACTCAACGAATCGCTAAGTTTCCTTACTATTTGTCATGTTTCTAATTTCTATTCTTTTCTAGCATGTATCTAATTTCTGTTCGTTTCTCGTATATCTCTAATTTCTTTTCTATTCTCGTAGGCTTCTATTTTATTTTCTTCTCCATTCTCATGGGCTTCTATTTTCTTTTCTTGGCTAGTCAGACACGCAATGATAAAATAAACTCTTTAACCTATGCATAAAATGCAATGCACATAAAATGTCTAATGCATATGCAAATGATCATGTTTGTATTCTTTCTAAAAATTCTTTTCTAATTCTTTATGAAATTCTTTTCTTTTCTTTTTGGAATTCTTTTCTTTCTTTTTTTTACTGTTTGCCAATCGGACTAGGTTAAGGCATGGATTTGGAACCTTGGCCATGTGAGCGTATTCTGAAATTCTTTTTGGGTATAGTCCTCATCCACATGTACTTTTAGCAGACTGTACAATTTTGTTTTCTATTCGGAGGCTGCTCACTGATGGCAGCATGCATGTGGGAAACTTCTCCATCTCTGTCGCCACTAACTAACGCAGTGAATGCTCACAAGTTCGCCATCGCAACAGGCCTCTAAAAACGTACTCTGTACATTTGAAAAATAACTAGCTAGACATTTTCCAATAATTTTAAAATTTCTTAAATACATGCTATGCTATGTCTTGTATTTATATGCTATCTATGCATGATTGCAAAATAAATGTCTAACTTTGGCATGTATTCTATTAATTCTAAGGCTTTTATTTCTATACTTTTCTGGAAAGCCCAAAGTTTTATTCTAGTAACACGCTTGACTTAAACATTTTCTATTTTATTCTTTATTTCTGAATTCTATACATCGTGTGTATGTACGCGATTCTATAATTTCTACATAATTATGTAATTCTTCAATTTTATCATGCTATGTAAAATGTACACACACACAATTACATTATCTCTCACAAATTCTACTCTTCTATAATTCTATTAGTGAGATATTAAAACGGCACAATTCAACTAGGGAATGAATTCTACATTCTGGGCAATCTAATTTCTTCAATAAAAATCTATGCCACAACTTAGGTATTAAGTCTACTAACTTGCCCAATTGTGCTACTAGATTTTCTCAAATTTATATATATATATATATATGTCATTAAACTACTTTCTAATATTTTATAATGTTACAAACAGGCCTTGTACAACTTTCTAAATACAAATTTTAATGCCATAAATTTGCGTTCTTGTAATATACTATATAACTATTAATTCTATAAGAAATATAAGATAAAATTTTATATTAGATAACTTTTACAAACATATATACATAATGTAAATCCAAAAATTCTAATTTTTAATTCATAAATATATATATATACACATAACATTGATATACTTTAGTAACATAAGGTAATCTTGAACAGTGCCGCCAAACTCCACCACTTCTTGACGTCCCACCCAATTGCAAATCATCTAGTACCTGCAAAACAGTAAATTAACGGAGTGAGCATTAATTGCTCAGTAAGTAAACCAAACTACACTACTGTGTTTCCTCCGTTACTCATATTCTGATTTTTCTTTTCTCACTTTATTCTTTGATTATACTCTTCATTCTTTTCTGTTTCTGTTTCTCTTATGTTGTAATCTCTCTCTTTTCTTTTCTGATTCTCTTTCTTTTATTTCTTCTTTCTAGTTTGCCGATCGGACCAGGTTGATGCATGGATTTGGAACCCTGGCCATGTGAGTGGGTACAGTCCTCATCTACATGCACTACTCACGGACTGTACAAGTACAGTATCTCTCTGATGTGGCTGCTTACTCATGGTGGCGTGCACGTAGGTATACTCTACTGGGTACAGTCCTCATCCACATACACTACTCAAGGACTGTACGAATACTATATCTCGCTACTAATGCCACTCGCTCGTGGCGGCGTGTATGTGGGCATCTCTATCACTCACGGGTTCCCCATCACAAAAACCTTATATCATAGTATAATATAGAAAGAGAATAGAAAGAGATACTATGCACATTTCAACATGAATTTCCAAGCTATGGAAATTCTACACTTGCATTCTCTGAACATAGCCTCCATGGTCATTCATTACATCAAACATATATGTTCATACAATCATTAAATAATCACAAAGACCACTCATTCAAACATGCTTCACAACCCTTTAAGCATCATTTTCGTACTTGGAATCAATTATAGATTATTAGACTACAAATAAACTAATAAAGTGGAAGCACTCTTGAGATAGTCATTCTGCACATGTCATATTCAAGAAGGCATATCTCCAGTTATACACATCAGATTGCTATGATCTTGGTCTCATTTTAAAGCTTAGAGAAAGGGCTACAATGTTTATGTTTATGACTCAACCTAGTTCGAAAGACAAGATGCCAAAAAATCACTCAGAAGGTCACGGGTTTGACAGGGCAACCTTGGTAACATGCCTACTTTAAAGCTTTTCCATACCTATTTACCTCCACTTACTCCCTAACCTTTCCTAACCATTATACCCTGTGAAAACAGGTTAAAAGATCACTAAAATACATTCAAACTTCAAGTCTTTCCTTTCTCTAACTCTTTCCTCATTAGGGTTTAGCCAACTCATGCATGCAATTTCTCTTTGGATTTTCATCAAACACTTCATATGCACATGCAACTACCTTGTTGGCTACACTTCTACAACTCTCTAATTCAACCAAATTGTGAGCCAAAAACTCACTAATTATAGCATCAAACCTGTCCATTTTCACAATTCTCTACACTTCAAAAATTTCAACACCAAATCTTCCACAACTTCACCAAATCTTCACATAACCATACACTACTTCTCATGGCTAGAATTAATACATCAAGAACAGCCCACAATTCTCTTATACCATCACATACAAACATGCAAAAATTCATTCAACACATGTTTTGCTCAAATTAAGTTTCAAAGTAGGTTTACTTGCCTTGAATATGTGAGATTACTTCCCTTTTTCTCCAAATCTCTTTCTCTTGGACCTAAATCATATCAAAGCCATAAGAATTTAAAACTTTAAAGTTTAATCACACTCTTTTTTGCTAGAATTTTACCTTAGGATGCTTGAAGATTGAAAATCTCCAAAAATCTAGACCAAACCCTATGATTTTCCTTTGAAGTTTAGTGAAGAAAATTGAGAGAAAAATGGGGTAGAGTGGCATGAACAAGGGCTGCATATGGGTTAGGGTTTCTTCAAATAAAGCCTTATATCAATTAATATAAGCATGTGTTCCCATTTTGCCCTTGCACTTTCTCTAAAATTCCATCTATGTCCCTTAGTCAATTACCATAATGCGCTCATTTTATTGCATTCTCCATGAAATTCTATCTCTTTTCACTCCCCACAATTTCAACTAATTTTGAGTGAAAAGACCATTTTACCCTTAATGCAAGTTTAAAGCATTTTCTCAAAATAACTTTAGCAAAAAATCAACTAAAGGTATAAGAGCATAAACTAAATTACGTACCTCTATATGGGCATTACAGTTCTCTTAACATGACCATCAACTTCAATTGTTATACATACCCTTCTTTCTTCTTTTCTTTTGGCTACATTCTATACATTAATCTATATTGCCATATTAATCATTGTAAATACAATCTAACATATGACACAACATATATATTTTGGATAAATTTTAATTTCTTTCTAACATTCTTAACTAAACTTTTGTCCAATACAAAATATTCTCAAGATCTTCTAGCACAATTCTATAGCTTGTAATATATAATAAGGCATGAAAACTATGGTCATAGCAATCAATTTCTAAAATGGTCATGTATTTAATACATAAACCAAACTTCTATTTCTTTGATGTTTCTGCTTTTCTATTCTTTATACAATAAAATCACTTATTACATATTGTTTGTAACTAATCTCAAAACAAGAAAAGACAATATACTCATTTGGCTAAGCCATTATTTGGATGATCTTTCTAATTTTAAGCATACAAGCTTGACAACTTATTGTGGCATATTGTAATATTATAATATAATCACCCATCTTTTACTATCATCAATACTTCACTATTGAAACAATTTAATATGCAATTCTTGCCATCGCTTTTCTAAAGTCATAGGTTTCAAAACTCATAATTCAATAACTAAATACAATATGTCATTCAAACTAATGGTAAAAGTTCAAGCAACTGGAACCATGCACTAAAGGCCATTCATTTCATTAAACTAACATAACCAAGTGTTATTCTAAATTTTGGCACAAAAAAATGCACTCTTAAAGACTTAAACTTATACTTGGTCAAGTCTAATACAATCTTTTAACATCAATTCTTTCCTTTCTCAAACAATATCTTCAACGACATTCAACAAATTTATGCATGCATTTCTTTTTGAATTTTCATCAAACAATTTACATGCACATACAAGTACTTGCTTAGCCACACTTCCACATCTCTCCAAATACCTCAAAATTGGAACAAAACTCACCAAAAACTCAACTCCTAATCTGGACGAAATCATCATTCCAACATTCCATCAATACTTCTTCCATATTTCATCTATAATTCGCCAAATCATCACATACAAATGAACTACTCTTCATGGCTGAACTTTACACATCATTCAAGCATTTAAATGGCCAAAAATTCTCACCATACATCATATACAACCATACAATAATCAACAATTACAATTATGGCTTAAAACAAGGCTTAAGTTTGATTCACTTACCTTTTTCTTACAAGAATCCTTTTCTTTGCTTCCTTTGATCACTTTCTCCATTGATTCATGCTTAGAAAGCCATAAAATGAACATATATTCACTTAGGCATGAATTCTCATGTAATTCTCTTGGAAGACTTTGAAGAAATGGAGGAGAAATGGGGGAAGAAGCTGGCTGGCATTGTTGGTGTGCAAATTGTTGGAGTAGGTGCCCTAGAGCCAATATATTATTGTAAAAATTGACTCTGTAATAAATGTTTATTCATCAATAAAAGGCATATTCTTCTATATCGTGTAAATGATAGTTATATGTAATGATATATGTCCTTAGGGTGGTAGAACCGTGACGAGGGTATCAAGTGTTTCAAATCTTGATAGTGAGAACCCTATGATCACATATGGTGGCCATTCTAGAAATGTTTGTAGCCCTAGTATTATTCTGACCAAGGACACAAATAATATGGTAAGGCTATCATAGCATTGAACGACCCTGTAAAAGGTAGTGACTGATCTCACTTGTCAAGGTTGTTTGTCGACAACCTGGTGCAACGCATGGGTGCTTGCAAGAGGCAAGTTCACTGGACAGACCCACCAGAGGATTCCATATGGATGGTAACCCCAATGTCTATGGAATAAATCCTCTAACGGATGGTGGTGCATGTGATCCTTAGACTTGAGCTCACCGGAGTGCCTTGTGCACCAATTGGTGTAGTTTGACACTAGTCCAACATAGTTCTATTCAGAGCTATTAATACAGGAGTGATTGGCTACATTGAGAAGTGTATCGTGACTATGGTGGATCAACAAAGGATTTATCACTCCTGCGTACGGGAGAAGTTATCTCACTAGGTAATTCAATAAATGGCAATGACACTAAATTTGTGGCCACAATGGGATTGAGTTGATGCTCAATCTAATTTATTATTCCAGTCATTGGTCCATTAATTGAATACAAACATGTCAAGGATATCTGAGGTTGACACTATTTCTATACCTCAGTCTCGATGAGATAACGGATGATGAAAAGATTGGATTACACGGCAACCATACCGTTGATAGGCTGCGGTTTCGCTGAATCCAAATCTATTGGGTGGCCATGATGCCTTGCTAGGGGCCAATCTTGGTTTGTATGTAGTGAGACGATTAATTGGTGTTAATCGCGATAATACACACTACCGATATGATGAGGAGCCTACGGGTCACACACTTAGAAGATAATTTAAGAATCAATTTGTAAGAAGGGTATTTTCGTCTTTCAGGATGAAAGGGTATTTTGGTAATCTCACAGTGCAATTAAATTTGTTGAGGTTGTTGCTTGTATTTAATTTTAATATTAAAATTAAATTAGTGAGATTATATTTAAATATATCTATGAATTATTATTATTAATTAAATGTTAATATATTATTATGTATTAATTGATTTTAATTATAATAATAATTAATTAATTAAAATATCATAAAGGGTGTGTTTGGTTGCAAGGGTGAACTTGGGTTGGAGCCCATGGCTATTCCTAAGTGGAATATGGTTTTAATTGTTGCACTATATAAGTGCAACTTAAAATTAAAACAAAGTGGATTATTCAATAATCAAAAACCCTAGCCACCCTCTCTCTCTCTCTCTCTCTCTCACATTACACTCTTGTGTGAAAAAGAAAATTTTTCTTGTTCTTCTTTCTTGATTCTTGAAGCCTTTGATTGTTCTAGCAAAATAATCAAGGGTTCTGCGGATTGTCTTCATGTGGACTTCCGTGAGTGCGATCCTACATTGGATCGATTAGCGAAGAATCACGTGAAGCGCTGTGAATGTTGTTGGTGAAGCATATCCAAGAATGATTGTCGATGAATAGTATTCGTGTTCGAAGTCAGAGATATTCAGAGGAGCCTCCAAACATCGGTATGAATTAAATCCTTGTATGGATTTGTTTTTATACAGTTTTATTTTACATTTCAGTTTATGCATGAAAAACATTATAATCTGTATTCGAATCTTAGTTCGTGTAATTAACCGATTCATTTTAAATATTACATTTTTCCGCTGCGCGAATCCGGTCAATTACTAACACAAATGGTTAGGGTTTATATATATACATACAAACATACATACATATATATATACTTGCACTTTTATGATAATTTCAATTATGCCATACGTGCATTTACCAATATACCCTCACTTTCAATGGATTGAATACATGTTCTTGGTCATTTTCACTTCCCATCATAAACTTTAATTATGTATGAAAAGACCATTTTATCCCTATTCTTTAATTTCTTCCTATTACTTTACAAACACGTATTTATCTTGGCATCACATCACGTGTATTTTCCATAACCTTTCTACCACTCTATTCTCATAACTAGCACACTTAATACATTATGTTTATCATACTCACTTTTCACTTGAACACATGATTCTATGTCAAATGACCATTTTGCCGCTATTGAAACTTTTATGGAATTCCTCTATAAAACTAGTTAAATATATTCACTTGTTAGAGTAGATGCCCTAGAGCCAATCAATTATTGTAGAATTGACTCTTTGTAATAATGTTCATTAATCAATAAAAAGGCATTTTATTCTATATCGCGTAAATTATTATTATTGCAATATGTATTGATATATGTCCTTAGAATGGTAGAACCATGACGAGGGTATCAAGTGTTTCAAATCTTGATAGTGAGAATCCTATTAACACATATGGTGGCCATTCTAGAAATGTCCGTAGCCCCAGTATTATTTAGAAGTAAGGGCACAGATAATACGGTAAGGCTATCATAGTGTTGAACGACCCTATCGAAAGACAGAGATTGATCTCACTTGTCGAGGTTGTTTGGTGATAACCTGGTGCAACACATGGGTGCATGCTGTAGGCGAATACACCACAACAAGTTCACTGGACTGACCCACCAGAGGATTCCATATGGATGGTAACCCCAGTGTTTATGGAACAAATCCTCTAATGAATGGTGGTGCATGTGATCCTTAGACTTGAGATCACCGAAGCGCCTTGTGCACCGATTTGTGCAGTTTGACACTAGCCTAATGCAATTCTATTTAGAGCTGTCAATACGGTGGTGATTGGCTGCATCAAGGAGTGTATCAAGACTATGGTGGATTGACAAAGGATTCATCACTCCCTGGTATGAGAGAAGTTATCTCACAGCGCAATTCGGTATATGGCAATGACACTAAAACTGTGGCCACAGTAGGATTGAGTTGTTGCTTTATCCAAATTATAATATAGGTCATTGGTCCAGAAACTGAATACATAATATCAAGAGTAATCGAAGGCTGACACTATTTCTGTGCCTTCGTCTTGTCGAGATAACGTATGATGAAAGGATCGAATTGTACGGTAACTATATCGTTGATAAGTGGCTACTTTGCTGAATCCGAATCTATCGGATGGCCATGATGCCTTGCTAGGGGCTAATCTTGGTCTGTGTATTAGTGAGATGATTAATTGGTGTTAATCGCGATACTATACACTACCGGTATGATGAGGAGCCTATGGGTCACACACATAGAAGATAATTTAAGACTCAGGAAGAAAGAAGGGTGTTTTCATCTTTTTAGGCAAAAGGGTATTTTGGTAATTTTACAATGTAATTAAATTTGCTGAGGTCGTAGCCTTTATTTAATTTATTAGAAAAATTAAATAAGTGAAATTACGTTTAAATATGTGTTCACATATATTTAATTAAACCATCATTATTGTTAAATGTTAATATATAGATTAAATATATATTAATTGATTTTAATTGAGATAATGATGAAATAAAAATAAATATCTAATTGGGAGTGTTTGGTAACATGGGGTGTTTGGGTTAGAGCCCAAGCCTATTCCATATGGGAATAGGGCAACTAAGTTTTCAATATAAAAGAAAAAGGTTATTTGTAAAAAAATTTCAATTAATTCACTGTTCATTTTTCTCTTTGAAAAACAAAACACAGTAGCCCTAAATTATCTCCCACGGCAGAATTCATTTTTGCCGAAAATCAATCTATTTGATTTTTCTTCTTTGATCTTAAAGCTAAAGAGGATCTAGCAAATCCCTCTTTAGTTCTTTGTGATTGTCTTCGTGTGGACTACGTCGGTTCGATCCTACACTTGGGTCGGTAGCAAAAAAGTTTAAAGACAAATTTGGAGGAGCCTCCAAACGTGCGTATGTTTTCTAAACTCATGATTATTTTTTCTGCAGATTTCTACTTTAACATAAACTGTAAAATTATACCTTTGATCTTGGCTCTTTGGAACGATCCTTGTATAATATTTTTGTTTTTTGCTGCGTATATGGACCGTTTCCTAATGTGGTATCAGAGCCTAGGGTACCAAATTTTATAGTTTTTATGTGGATAGTTGATAACATGTATTTAATGATATTATGTTGCCTTATAGAATCTGCCTAAAATCTGCCCTAAAAGCATGTTTTAAGAAATCTATTAATCGATTAATTTTAATTTGTTGATGATCTGCAAGTTTGGAATAATGGTTGATGGATTTTTGTTGAAATCAGTGTGTATGATTGATTGAAAAATCCGTTTGGAGTGTATATGGTTACTGTATGAACAAATCTGGAGTTACAGATCTGTGTACGCTCGCTGCGGTGATATAACCCATCGCCGCAGCGAGCGTTATTCACACTCACGCTGGTGACGAAACCAGCGATCTCCGCGACGATATAACCCATCGTCGCGGCGATCGTCCTTAGAGCGTGGACATCAGCATAACCAATGCACGCCGCGACGATATAACTCATCGCCGCAGCGAGCGCACTTCCGAGTGCGTAGGGGCTAAAATGTAAAGTTTTAAAACTTTTGGACCAAATGATATTTGTAAATTATCAGGGGGTAAATGAATTATCCCACAAATTTCAAAAATTGATTATTTTTTAAATGTATGCTTTGTACTTGTTTGTATATTGCATGGTGCCCGGTACATGAGCCTTAGACCTAAGGGTGAATGTTTTAAATTTTTTTTGGGTATGTATGGTTGTAAATTTATTAAATAAGGCCTGCGTGTCCTGCCGTTCTCCTCTTCTCAATGTACATTCTCTTCTCATCTCATTCCCCTCGAATGTAAATCGAGGTTTCTAAATTTATTGATGAAAATAATTTTGTATAATTATTCTTATTGTAAATTTAAATGATATTTTTGTAATGTACTTGAAGACGGAGCAAAGAATGAGGCAACCATACTTGAAGACTCACGATGTTTATTATAGGACCCCTAGGTGACCCACCGATTCCTCTAAGCTCAAGGAAATCGGTTTTAGTTGGGCCATGTACCGGCACGTATTATATTATGTTTAGAATGCATGCTAACCCGCTCTTCGTAATTCGACTCATTCTCTTTTTATTCTTTCTCACTTGAATGTCACGGCCTCATCTTACTGGAGGCACGACCGGGTGGAGTTCACAAAGCACCAACCCGCTCTTTGTGTTTTTCTCATTCTCTCTACTCTTAGAGTAATTCATTCACAAAGTTTTCTACTCTTTGTCAAGCTACTTCTCAATGCACAATTAATGTATAAGGATGGTTCATGCTTAAAATTTCTTACTTAAGGCACTTATGAAATGCACAAATGCAATGTTGCATCAAGATAGTCATTCTGCATAGGTCACACTCAAGAAGGCACAACTTGAGTTATACACATCGGATTGCTACGGTTTTGGTCTTTTTTTAAAGATTAGAGATAGGGCTACAACTTTTATGTTTTGGTCTTAACCCAGTTCAATCTTTAAGATGCCTAAAAATCACTCAGAAGGTTACGGCTGTGATAGGGTAACCATGGTAACATGTTCTCACTTAGGCATTTCATCAGACATTACTTGTGCATAAACAAACCCTAATTTAATTATCATTCAATTTTTTTCTCAACCATCCAAAAATGAGAGAAAATCTCTCTTGTAGCATCACCATACCTACACAGCAAACACACTCCCAAAATTTCCTCCAATTCTTCCAATTTCAACCCATCATCAAACCATCACATACACTTCTCATATTCAAATATATCCAACAACAAGCATAATTCATCATCAATCTCATCTCAATTTCTTAATAACCATAACATATGCATACTTGAAAGAAATCTCTACTTACTTGAATTCTTAAACTTTAATTTGAGTTGGATTTTGAGTGGAATTTACTTACCTTATGCTTGAGTCTTCTCTACTAAGCTCTCTACTCTTGTTGGATTCAAAATTCTTCTAACCCTAAGCATAAACTTCATAAGAACTCAACTTTTACACAAATAAATCATAGATAAAGGGCATGAATTCTTACCTTTTGAAGTCTTGAATCAAAACCCTATTAAAAATCACTCAAAAGCCCTCAAAATCCTTGGAGGATTGAATGAAAATTTGAGAGAAAATGGGGGAATGAAGGAAATAAGGGTTACAAACCCTTATCATCTTATTTTATAAACTCACTTTCCCATTTTGCCCTTACACTTTTTTAGAAATTCCATCCTTGTCCCGTAGTCAATTACCATAATTCCCTCATTTTTATTGCATTCTACCTCTTTTCACTCCCCACTTTTTCAACTAATTTTGAGTGAGGATACCATTTTACCCTTAATACAAGTTTAAGGCATTTTCTTCATATTCTCTTAAAATAACTTTAATAAAAATTAACTAAGGGCTATAAAACATAATTTAAATCATGTACATCCATGTTGGGCATTACAATTCTCTCTCTCTCTCCCCCCTTAAGAGAATTTCGTCCCCGAAATTCAAACGAATAGCTCCAGGTAATGGTTCTGCATGTCTTGCTCTATCTCCTATGTAGCTTCTTCAACTTTATGATTTCTCCAGAGGACTTTCACTAAAGGAATACTCTTGTTCCGAAGCTCTTTAATTTTTCTGTCCAAAATCTGTACTGGTTGCTCCTCATACACAAGATTCCCTTCTAAGTCTACGTCCTCTATGCCCAGAATATGGGAGGGATCACTTATATACTTGCGAAGCATCGAGACATGAAATACATTGTGAACTCTGTCCATATTGGGTGGTAGTGCTAATCTATAGGCCACTTTTCCTACTCGCTGTAACACCTCAAATGGACCAATGAATCTCGGTGCTAATTTTCCTTTATTACCAAAACGCATCACCCGTTTGTAGAGGGAAACTTTCAAAAAAACTTTGCCACCCACTTCAAACTCAACTTCCTTTCTTTTCAGATCAGCATAGCTTTTCTACCTATCTTGGGCTTGTTTCATTCTGCTTCTGATCAGCGTTACATCTTCTATCATTTTCTGAGTCATTTCTGGCCCAAGAGCTATATTCAACTCATCTCTCTCGCCCATCTCATCCCAATGCAATGGAGATCTACACCGTCTACCATAAAAAGCCTCATAAGGAGCCATCTTAATTGTACACTGGTAGCTGTTATTATAAGAAAACTCTACCAAGGGTAACATCTAATGCTAGGATACTTTATAATCCATACAGCATGCTCTCAACATGTCCTCAAGCACTTGATTTGTTCTCTCTATCTGGCCATCTCATCGAGGGATGATAGCAGACTAAAAGCCAACTGGTACCCAAATTCCTCAGTAAACTCATCCAAAAAGCTGAGACAAATCTGGAATCTCTATCTGATACTATTGTCTTGGGTACACCATGAAGTCTCACTATTTCTTTAATGTACATCTAGGCCAATTGATCTGAAGTGGTACTCTCCTTTACTGGAAGAAAATGGGTTGATTTCGTCAATCTGTCTACTATCACCCATATAGCATTGTATCCTTTCTGCACTCTAGGGAGACCTGTAATAAAATTCATCGAAATACTCTCCCATTTCCATTCAGGAATACTAAGTGGTGAAGCAACCCTCGATGGCCTTTGGTGTTCTGCTTTCACTTGCTGACAAGTCAGGCATTTGGCTACAAAGCGCGAATATCTTTCTTGATCCCTGGCCACCAATAGCCTTTCTTTAAATCTTGATACATCTTGGTTGCTCCAGGATGAGCAGTGTACGGTGTATCATGAGCCTTTGTCAGGATTCTCTTTCTCAACTCATCATCTTGAGGAACACACAACCGACTCCTAAAACAGAGAACATCATCCAACAATTTAAACTCTGATGTCTTGCCCTCATGCACTTGCGCTTTTCGACACCACTCATCAATTAGTTGCTTTTCTTTAATTTCTTCGAGTAAGGTAGACTGAACCTCTAATCTGGCAATTTTTCCTGGTATGACCTCAATCTACTCTTTACACAACTCTTTTATTAACTCTTTCTGTCTTGTGAGTCGTGACAAATAAGCTTTCCTGCTTAGAGCATCGGCTACTACATTAGCTTTCCCCGGTTGATACTTAATCTCACACTCATAATCTTTAACTAGCTCTAACCATCTTCTCTGTCTTATATTCAACTCCTTCTGAGTAAAGAAATACTTTAAACTCTTATGATCGGTGTAGATATTACTCTTGGCACCATAAAGGTAATGCCTCCAAATCTTTAATGCGAAGACCACGGCTGCCAACTCTAAATCATGCGTAAGGTATCTTGTCTCATACTCTTTCAATTGCCGAGAGGCATATGCTATCACCCTACCTAACTGCATTAACACAACACCAACTCCTTACAATGAGGCATCTGTATAAATGTCATAATCTACACCCTCCTGCGGTAACACTAATATAGGAGCTGTCGTTAACCTCTTCTTTAACTCCTGAAAGCTCTCCTCACATGCTTCTAACTATGCAAAAGGAGTTCTCTGCTTGGTGAGAGCTGTCAACGGTGGGTGAACCTGGTGTGCTGTCGTAGGCAACCAAGATTAAAAACCTTCCTAACCTAACTACTAAACTGTAAATAGGGTAAGCAAGGGTCGATCCCACGAAGTGTCCAGCTGAATTTTTCGATGATGTGAATAAGGCTTGGGGGTTTTGAGTAAAACAGAAAACAATCTTAGCCAAAAACAAAAACAAAAACAATTCAATTCGAAATCAATTAATATAACAAAACTTGGTCTCCGTCAACATCCACCATCGGAATCTTACAACTGATCATTGATGCAAAAGTAAATCAATTCTTACTTTGAATATTCACCGTTGGAACTATTTTCCTATCTCTCCTTAATTGTAATTAATTAGGAAACAAACGATCTTAATTAATCTTACCATTAAACAACCCTAGACAAGCGCTAAAGATTTAATCTAATGGCAGCCTTAAGAATTAGAGAGATCGATGAAGCTAAACAACACAAACTCAAGCGATTGTATTTAATTTAGTCGAGTGTTCCTCTTAAGATTACTAATTCCTGACATAGCAAATTAATAACCCTAATTGCTTCACAAGTTAGAGGGATCAAACAATTACAGATTTGATATCTAACTTAGCAGTAGATTGTAACAAATAATAACCTAGTAGGCCTCCTAGCAATTAAATGAAACAATCATGAAAATAAGCATAGAAGAACATCCAATACTCAAAGCATAAAATTGAACATTGAAATAAAACGGATTAGATCTCACAGTTATTGATTCCGAGGCCTCCGTTTCCTTCGACCAAGTTATCAAAATTAGCCTCTCATGGCCATCACGAAAATTCCAAAGGAAAAGTTACAGAGAAGAGCACAGAGAGGCGTGTGTGATATGTCCCGTAATCCCTAATCTGATCTCTCTTTTAAAAATATCTAAATTCTAATTCTAATTCTACTCAATCTCCTCAAAATATTCTAATATCCTAAAGTAACATTTATCCTAATCTGATTAATTGGAAATAAAATAATAAAGTCCTAAAATAAAATAGGAAAGTGGTGTTTTCCAGCTGTAATTTGCGTGCAATAGGTCTTCAAAACTTCTTGTAATAATCTGCCTATTTGAATTGCATGACAAAGCGGAATGTTCCAGAACGTCGGCAGTGCAGGTGCGTCAACTTCAAGCTCGATTACAACCTTGATGCAGCGAGTATCTCTCCAAACTCAAAACATTAACGTTGTATATCTCTTTCTTAGAGTTCCACAGCATTTTGAATCATCTCCATCGGAGCTCGGACGAGAGAGTTATGCTCAGATTACGAAACAATGTCGAAATTGTCTGAATTCACTTAATTAGTTCCGTTTTGCAATTAACGCCTCCATTTGCATCCTAAATCAAAATAGAATAATAATGAGTAAATTTAGAAAAAAAAATACGTATAAAAGACTAAACATTAAGGGGGTAAATATGACATTTTGCATTCTCATCAAAACCCTGCTACAAATCGCCGATAGTAACCTGCTAGGCCTAAGAAACTTCTTACCTCTTTTACTGTCTTCAGCCTTTGCCATTCTAGGATTGCCTTTACTTTACTAGGATCCACTGAAATTCCCTCACTAGAAACAGTATGGCCCAGAAATATCACCTAATCAAGCCAGAACTCATATTTAGAAAACTTGGCATACAACTTCTTTTCTCTCAATCGCTGCAGTACAAATCTCAAGTGTTCCTCATGCTCTTCTCTTGACTTCGAATAAACTAGGATGTCATCAATAAATACCACTATAAACTAATCTAGACAATCATGGAACACCCTATTCATTAAGTCCATAAATATCGCTAGGGCATTAGTTAACCCAAACGGCATCACTACAAACTCATAATGCCCATACCTTGTACAGAAGGCAGTCTTAGCCACATCATGCTCGGCCACTCTTACCTGATGATACCCTGACCTCAAATCAATTTTGGAGAACACTGCGGCGCCTTTCAACTGATCGAACAAATCATCAATACGAGGTAGCGGGTACTTATTCTTCACTGTCACTTTATTTAGTTCTCTATAATCAATACACATCCGTAAGGACCCATCTTTCTTCTTCACAAACAAAATTGGGGCTCCCCAGGGAGAATGACTTGGTCGGATAAAACCTTTATCTAGGAGCTCTTGGAGTTGTTTTTTCAATTCATAAAGCTCGGCTGAGGCCATTTGGTAAGGGGCTTTAGAAATCGACGCTGTCCCTGGTGCCAATTCAATACTAAACTCAACTTCTCCTTCCGGAGGTAAACCCGGTAAGTCTTCCGGAAATACATCTGGAATTTCTGGACCTCTTTGGGACACTACACTTCGGTTCATGGGACATCTCTACTTTGCACCACATGAGCTATATACCCTAAACACCCTTTTCTTAACATCTTTCTAGCCTTCATACTACTAATCAACATACTCAAATGATGGCCCTCTCCGAAACTAAACTTATCTGCACTATCAAGATTAAATCTCGCTTTCTTCTTCAGACAGTCAATTTCTACTCCATACCTCCCTAGGAAATCCATACCCAAAATCACATCAAAGTCGGGCATATCAAACACTATCAAATCAACTGCTAACTCCCAACCATGGATCACGACGGACTCTCTTGACAGCATCTCATGGGTCACAACACTAACCCTATCAGGTAACTCTATCTTAATGGGTTGGCTCACTCTAGTAGGTTTCAAACCTAACCTCTCTATCATCCCATAAGATATAAAAGAATGAGTGGCTCTTGAATCAATTAAAGCATATAAAGGAATAGCATGGAATAATAACTGACTAGTAACTATTGATGGGCTGGCCTTTGCTTCACCCTGTGCCACTGTAAACACTCTGGCATTAGTAGTCCCTCCAGAACTTTGTGCGGGTGGTGGAAAATGAGCTTTACAATATCTCATCAAGTGCCCTGGCTGTCGGCACCTATAACACACCCTCTGGTCCCTTAGACACTCTCTTGGGTGGTTCCTCCCATATTGAGGACATGGGGGAAACTCCACTGTTCTCGGATGTTTATTTTGCCAATCTTTTTTGTTCTTCTTCGGCTGAAACTTCTTCTTATTCTTCACTTCTTTGTTTCTTGCACTTTCAAATCTTTCTCTCTATGGGGCAAGAGATGGTTACCTTGATCCTCCTATCGAGGGACCTGCTGGGGTGATTTTGTTCTCAAATATTTCCGCCCTCATTGCTCGCCTCAAGGCCTCATGATAATCCGAGGATTATACTAGTTTATTTAAGCTTGAATCTTCGATCTTCGATGCTCTCCCATGGGAACAAGCTTCATAGTGTTTTACTCTGCTTCAAAACTCTCCCAACTTTTGAGATCCGCTTACTTCTGAGTCCAGAAACTCCAATTCGCCAGAGGGCCTAAAAGCTTAAATAAAACAGTATAATCCTCGGATTATCAAACAGATTAAACAGAGAGACTATCATCACGTTGAACGACCCTATCGAAAGGTAGTGACAGATCTCACATTTCAAGGTTGTGGGCATCAACCTGGTGCAATGCATGGGTGCTTGCTTGTGGAAGTACACTGGATAGACCTATAAGAGGATTCCACACGAGATGGTAAACTTAGTGTCTGTGGAATATATCCTCTTACGGATGGTGATGCATGTGGTCCTTCGACTTGAAATCACCACAGCGCCATGTGTAAATATCTATGTGATTTGACACTAGCCTAATGTCATCTCTTTTAAGGATTACCAGAACGGTGGTGATTGGTTACATCGAC